>JAGFMF010012266.1:10471379-10509379 GCA_019455555.1 Galemys pyrenaicus
AGGTGATGGTGCACTGGTGAGATGGTGATGGGGAATACATGGGGATTACAATTAATGGCAAGTATATGTAAATTTTAAAATATTTTATTAAAAAAAAAAAGAAGGTGACCTGTGAACAGGGTCCTAAAGTGAGGTAGTAAACTATGACAAACTAAGGAAGAGTGTTTTAATTAGAGGCACCAGCAAGCACATAATGGGTGGGCTCGTGCCTTAGGTTTGAAAATGGGCAGGGATACTAATTTGGATAAGAGAAGTAGGTAGGAGTTGGGGAGCAGCCAGATCTGTGGAATCTGATAAGCCTTAATAAAAATGATTTTAGTTTGAGTATGGCAAGAAGCCATTAAGAGTAAGCAGGGGAATTACCTAGTCCGACTTGCATTTTTGAAAAGCTTACTCTAGTTGCTGTATGAGAGCAGATACTAAGAGGTAAGTATTGAAGCAAGAAAGTCATTGTGGCCGTGGAGCGATGGTGGTGGCTTGGAAGGGCTGTAGTGTGAACAAAATAGATGAGAATGAAACCTCTGTTCCAGTGAAAACCCCATTTCTCTCTCATAACTGCAATGATATGATAATATCTTAACATTCTTTATTCTTGGGCCCGAAATAGACATTGTAGTACATGAAGAAATTCTTCTAGGCAACTTGCAATCTAGCTGAAGTTGGAGACTTAAGAAATGTTCTTGGTTTCGAAACATACATGGTATGATTTTTTTTCCTACAATATACAGAAGTCCAGGTATATGAATTAAGAAAGAAGGTAGTTTAATTAATTGAGAGCCAATGTTTTGCCAGATATGTGTAAGGGAGGAACAAAAGTGCCAAATAGTAAGTCTTATAATCGGGAATAATCAAGCCAGTCAATCAGTTTGGGAACATGCCAGGGAAAACAGAAAGTCTGCTTTATGAGACCTTCGATTCTTTGGTTAGATGAGTACTAAAAGTACCTATCTGTTTGGGGGCACTTAGGTGTTTTTATAACTTTGCTATTGTGTATGAATAGTGCTGCTATGAACACAGGAGTATGAGACATTGGGTACATCCGTCATCCTTGGAGAAATACAAAATGTTAATGCAGAAAGGAAACTTATAATCATGTAGTCTGCCTCTTTATTGCTACATGGGAGGAAATGAAGACTTGGAAAGATTAAGTTACATTCTCAAGGTTAATGCACAAGTTAGTGGGGAAAGACCTACTAGGTCATGGGTCTTAAGACCCTTCAGAAATCTCATTACCATGGTAACAGAGTCATATTTTCCAAACCAACACACATGACATATGTGATCTATAAAGTATGATCTAACTTACAGAGATGATAGCACAGAGGACTTGGGATTCCAAAAGTACTAACAAAACATCCTTATTGCTTTTAGCCATATTTATTGCTCTCTGCTTAGCCATTTACCCCTTTATGATTCCATATTTTCTAATCTATTTTAACCACACAAGGAAGTACTTATCAGCAAAATTAAGGGGGTTAACTGTATTACACATAGACTCTGACAATTTCTCTCTTCTCTCATAATATGGGTCAAGGAAGAAGTTTTGTTGTTGTTGTTTTAAGGATACATAAAGAATTTTCCTATTTGTCCAAATTAACCACCTCTTGACCACTTTTTACATGTAAGATATTTCAAATGCTGAAATATTGTATAAAATAGAAACTATTTCATTGTCTGACTCTAGCCAGTATTAATAAAGGCAATTTTAAAAAATGATGTGTACTTGACTTATATTAGTTTCACGTGCACAACATTGATTCCATATTTGTACATATTGAGAGATGTATGAAACTACACACTATAACAAAATTATTTTCTTGTAATAATAACTTTTAACATCTGCTCTCTTAGCAATTTTTAAGTATGTAACACTACATTATACAAACATTATAGCCACATGCTTTTTCCAATTGGAATTTTAGTTTAAAAAATAGATTGTTTAAAGCGGTTTATTCAGCAGTCACTTGGTTCTGATGATGTAAACCTATAGGTGAATGTGAAATTTGGAATCCCTGATAAATTTAGTTTTATGTTATATGAAGGCCACTGCTGTTTCTGTTTATTCGGATTTTGCTTGTTTGTTTATTTGATTGAGGTAATATTGGCTTTTATCATTGTTTTTATATTGGGGAGTGTAGGATGTCCCATTTGGGTGTAATTACCATAGTGTGCACCCACCACCAAGCCACCCATAATCAACCACCATAGTCCCTGTGCTCCCTCTATACTTTGTTCTCACCCTGTACTACCACCACTCCCATCTCTTCACCTCTGGATTTCTCAGTTGTGGTGTGTTGTTAGGAAAGTAATGACATTTTTTGCTGTTTTTCTTTTAAAATATTTATTCATCTGGTATTCAAGAACTGGGGTCTAGGCCAGGGGTGCATGGTTGGGGGGGGTTAGGATTTACCAGAGACAGAGTGGGGAGCAGAACAGGTAGATCTACTGAAATACACTGCTGAGGGGAGAAGCAGGAGTGAGACAGGAAAGGTCTGCTGTGTCATGTGGGTCAGCTCCCTGGCTGGAGATCCAACTCATGTCGCAGTGTCTGGCTTGATGGTGCTGAGACTTTAACCCCTGTGCCACCAGGGAGGCCCTCTATGTTTTTCAAGCAAAAAATATGTCATGACTTCTCAACAACCCAATAGTTAGCTCTCAAGTTTAAGTTTTTTAATTTGGCTTTGTCTGATCCTTTGTATGAGTGCTCTATATTCCACCATAAGTGACACCATCCAGTATTTGTCTTTCTTCTTCTGATTTATTCATTTAGCATAATCCCTTCTAGCTCCAATCATGTGGCAAATTTGTCTTTTCTGATTGCTGATTATTACTCCATTGTGAATATATAACCACATATTCTTAATCCACTCATCTGTGTTGAGCACTTAGGTGTTTCTATAACTTAGCTATTGTTTGTGAATAGTGCTATTATGAACATGGGGGTATCAGTTTTCTTTCAAATTATTGTACTTTTATATTTTTTTGGTAGATACCTAAGAATTGCTAAATCTTTTCCATAGAGGCTAGACCAGTCTACATTCCCACCAACAGTGTTAGAGGATTTCTTTTTCTCCACATCATCACCAGCACTTACTCTTTCTGGACTTTTTTTATATGGGCTATTCTCACAGGAGTGAAGTGTTACCTTGTTATGGTTTTGTTTTTCATTTACTTGCAATAAATGATGATTATTTTTTCATGTGCCTTTTAACAATCTGCATGTCTTCTTTGGAGAAGTGCATTTTAGTTTTTCTGCCCATTTTTTTGATTGGGTTATTTATTTACTTTTTGTTGAGTTATGTGGGGTCTCTGTAGATCTTTGATATTAGCCCTTGCTAGATGTATTGTATCCAAATATTTTCTCCCATTCACTAGAGTGTCTTTTCATTTTAGTTTCTTTTGCTGTGCAGAAGCTTTTTAGTTTAATGTAGTTCCAAATCGTTTTATATTCTCTTTTGTTTTCCTTATTGTTGGAGATAAATTTGCAAAGACATCACTAACGCTTATATTGTGAAGTGTTTCACCTATGTCTATGAACTCTATGGTTTCAGGTTTTACTTGCAAATCTTTGAGCCGTTTTGAGTTAGTTTTTCTGTATGATGTGAAATAGTGGTCTGGTTTCAATCTTTTGCATGCAACTGTCTTGTATAACTGGAAATTGAAATATGTGACCCCCTTGATAAAGGAAAATTTAAAATCAACATTCTGGGACACAAATTTAGTGATATATATTCAGTATCCTAAATCTTTCTCCATCTCTATGCTTGGAGGCTTTGCATTTACAGTTTTTTACAGGGGCTATAATGATCCTTGTGCTCATGTCAGAAAGCCTAGGAATGAATATACAGTCCTGAAATTCAACATTCCAGGTGTCATTAGGAAGAATGTATAAATGGTTCTCTGACAGTCAAATAGTTTGATGACTTAGACTCAAGAGTTAGAGACTCATCAGGTAGAAAGGGATCTTAAAATTCTTGAGGCCAACCTTTCCTGTCAAGCAGTTATTTTCCTTCTGCTTATACACTGTCACTTGTCACTGACTAAAATACTCTTTCCCCAAGACTATTTATTCCAATTAGGTGCACCTTCTAATGGCTAGAAGGTTCTTATTTGAATAGAAATTCTTTTCCTCTAATTTCTGCCTACCAGCCTCTTTCTTAGTATTTTCGTTTGTGTCCTGATGAATATATCTGAGTTTTCCTTTATTAAGATATTTATTTCATTTTATTTTTAAAGATTTATTTATTTGTGCATACAACAGCTGGGTACATGCCAGAGTCATGGGAAGTGAGCAGATTCACCAGAGACAGAGCAGGGAGCAGAACAGGCAGATCGACTGAAGCACACTGCTGAGGGGAGCAACAGGCAAGGCAGGAGAAGTCTGCTGCACCTTGTGGGTCACCCCCCTGGCTGGCGGCAGGAATTAAACTCATGCTGCAGTGGCTGCGTTTGCTTCATAGTGCATTGTTTAACCCACTGCGCCACCAGGGAAGCCCTACTTAGATATTTAAAAGCAGTTCTCTTGCATCAATGACAGCTTTTTTTTTTTAAATTGAGGAAACATTGCATTGTAACATTATATATATAGTGTTACATTATATACATATCTACTCCACAAATTATATGGTGGGATGGAGTTTCAAACATGCATTGTTGAAAATCAGCATGTGTATATATATACTATACTAAGTTCAACAATAAAAGTCCATTTTTATTCTTCACCATAAAACTGTCCTTTTGTCCTAGTTACCCATCTCTTGTCCCCATTTCTTTTTGGTAAGCAATGGTCTTATGTTTGATCTTGTAGTCCAAAGCTCATTTTTGTTTTATTTAACCTGGTTTTTTCTCTCTCTATATAGTATATATTGCATGAAATCATACAGTGTTTCTCTTTCCCCATGTGGCTTAATATCATTAATCATAATACTGTGTAAGGTCTATTCATGTTGTTGCAAATGGCAGGAGTTCATTTTTCTTATAGCTGAATAGTATTCTGTTGTGTATGTATAGCATATCTTCCTTATCTATTCATCAGTTGACATGCACTTGGGTTGTTTCTAGTTCCTGGCTATTGCAAACATGCTGCAGTAAACATGGGGTGCATGTATCTCCTCAAGATGGTCCATTTGTATTTTTCAGAAAAATAATCCTTAAGAAGGATAATTGGATTATATAATGACTATTTTAAATTTACAGTTATTGTTATACTACTTTCCATAATGGCTGCCCCATTTTACATTCCCACCAACAGTGTATAAAAGTTCCCTTCTCCACATCCTCTACAGCACTTGCTGTTTTTTGTCTTTTGGATAATAGCCATTTTTACAGATAATTAGAGATGATGAACATCCTTTCCCGTGCCTATTGGCTATCTGTATGTCTTCTTTAGAGAAATGTTTATTCAGATTCTTTGCCCATTTTTTTTTTACTATTGAGTTTTATGATTTCTTTGTGTGTTTTGGCTATTAACCCTTTGGCAGATGTTTGCTTGGCAAATATCTTTTCCCATCTGGTAAGATATCTTTTCATTTTAATGCAGGTTTCTTTCACTGTACAAAATTTCACTGTACAAAATTTTTTTTAATTTGATGCTGTTTCATTTATTTATTTTTCTTTCTTTTCCTTGTTCTTGAAATTGAGTCCCCAAGGACATCCCTGCAACCAATGTTGTGGAGTATATTACCAGTCTCAAGTTGCCATGTGTTATAATTGTTAGATATATTTATAATATATATATAGTTGTGGTTTTATTTATTTATTTACCTCTGCTAACTTCCATAGGTACCAATGCCAGTATTTACAGCTGCTTCATAGCATGGTGAGGGAGGGGTATGGAAGAGTCCATCCACATTGCAAACATGCCGGGCAAAGGAGCTTGGTTTGTGTTTATGGTACTGCTGATATTTCTCCTCTCTGGGGTCCCAGAGCTGAGTCAGAAGTCTGTGTGTGCTCTCATGCACTTCACAAGTTCACAGTCTCTAGGGCTGGGGGTGGGGGATGGGATAAAGCTTTCTCTGTTGTCCTCCTTAGCAGGGCCTAAGCCTATGTGGAATATCTCACCTCCTTTGTGTTACTCAGCATGGTCAAAAGTGACTACTTCCACACCATATCCACTGTCTTCTCCTCAGAACCCTTGGCTCAGCTCACAGTTCTACCATCTGTCTCTCTCACCCTATGCTGCAGCCTTAATGCTTTTTTTCCACCCACCTTCTGTCCAGTAGAGCATGCATCTTCTCCATGTCCCCTCTTTTGTAGCCTGTGATGGTTTATAGGTGGAAGGGTTACTTCAGTCTCTCCCTGATCCATAGAGTTGGATCCTACTCATTGTTAGCTGTTCTTGGGATAGTAGCGAGTAACCTCCTCTATTACTATCTTGGTCCAAATTTCTCTCTATCACAACTCTAAAACAAAAAGGTATAAATAAATACTTTTATTGAAGAGCACAGAATGTGTTATTTTTTCTGATTGTGTTTTGATACATATGATTTATAAAACATTTAGATTTAAAAATATTAAAATGTTTAAACATTAACTTTTTCCATATATAATCTGAGTTTTAATATGCTTTTGAAAATTATAGATAAACTTCTTAAAATGAGTATGCCAGAAGCCAGAGTTGAGTGTAAGCAGATTATTTGGGAAAAGCAAAATATCTTAGGGGAGTGAGGAATAATATTCAGCCAATGAAGAGTGTGTGATTAAGCCAGGTATCACATAGACAACTGCAGAGAAACCTCATGGAGTAACCCTGGAAAATCCTGCAAGATAAATGTCTTGGAATTATGCTACCTCGGGGGTGAGCTAGTTCCTCAGCATTTGCAGTCTACTTAGAAACAAGCTGTCTTCCACAGTTTTGAAATAAAATACTCTCAGGCACAGAGTTAGCCTTTAGAAATTGGCTGGAGTACTGCATGGGACCATGACAGACTGTGGCACAATAAGCAAAATAATAATAATTACAATGATTAACATCTTGTACTTTCATTCAGAATCTTTTCTAGATGTGTACTTACCTGAATATAAATTATAAAAATAAAGTCATTCCACGATATTAAATTTGCAGTCTGTTTTGGTATTTAGTAGTACTATATATTACATCTTTTAATGTTAATAAATATAAATCTGCTCTTATCATCACTAATGATAATATACTATACATAATTTATTTCTTGGTTGAACATTTAGATTCATTCCAGGATTTTGCTATACTTGCTTCACAGTGCATTGCTTAACCCACTGCGCCACCAGGGAGGCCCGATTTTGCTATACTTAAGGGAGATACTTCAATCTCAAAATGAACAATGAATTTATACTTGGTTTAGTTGCCATTTGACTATATATTGTGAAAATACTTAAAAGATATAAACAGTACTATATTCTCAAATGTCAATGGTGACCTTTAGGATATCAGGCTAAGTGAAACAAGTCAGACAGAGAAATATTAATGCTGTATTATTTCACTTATATTTGGAATCCAGAAAACAAAACAAATGAAACAAAACAAAACTCATGAATACAGAGAACAGAGTCTTTTGGGGAGGTAGGTAAAAATGCATGAAGGGGATCAAGAGGCAGTATTTACAGTTATAAAAATTGTAATTCTCAGGGATATATTGTATACAGCATGATATTCATAGGCAATGAGATTGTATTGCAAATTGAAAAAAATTCTAAAAGTAGGTAGGAAATAGACTATGTAAATGATAACTTCATATTGTATACAAATTTCAATCATACAACTGAAACTCATGTTGTATGTCAATTATATGTCTATTAAAATGTTACTTAATATGTACAGAAGGAAAAGATAAATATCAGATGGTCTCACTTATATGTGGGATATAGAGAAATCAAACAAAAGATTAAGAAAAAGTTAAAACTAGCATGCTGGTAATAGATCAGAGGCGTACAGCAAGGGAGAGGGAAGGAGTAGCATTAAAACAGGGGAGAGAAGAGCACCAGGGACTATGATGATGGTTGATGGGTAATATGGTGGTAGGAGAACCATGGGAACTACAAAGATAGAAGAAAAGTGTAATTAATTAATTAATAAAAAAATATTATACGTAAATTTGAATTTCAATACTGTATCTTATGATTGATTCTATCACAAGACAGCCATTTAGGTTACAGAGATTCAATTTCATGTGTCTGATTTACTACCACTAACACAACTTATGATCCATTTCTTTATATTTATGAAGATTGACTTGGATTCTAGCTCAGTAGCAAGAGTTCAGTGCCATCATGGCCACCCATGCGCAGTTGCATGGTTGGGGTGCTGGATAAGTATTCCTCAGAATACTTAGCATTTGTTTATAGCAAAGCTAAATTATGCATCATATTCCCATGCCTTCAACTTGATTGGTGTTATAATATTATATTGGGTTAGGTTTCCTGGAAAACAGACTGAGTGGAGATTTGCGTGCAGGAGGTTTAATGGAAGGTAGTCTAAGAAACATTTTGAGAAACTGACTTCACTTCATCTGGAGACAGCTTATCTTTTTTTCTGCTCACTCTGTTTTTCCAAAAGAAGGTTAGTGGGGCTATTTCCAAATCCTTATACTGTTTTTGATGCTGATTCTTATCTCTCTCCTCTTCCACACTGTATAGTCCCTTAACATTCAACTAGTTCCTTCAGCTAGGCTAGGTGGTTGGTTTGGTGGAGCTATCCAGACTCTTCTTGAGAATTTTGAGCCCTTAGTTACCATGCCCGTCTTTAGCCAATCACACTGCATTTAACCATTCTCCATTAAAACTGGGCAAGGAAATTATTAAGGCATTCCAGTGTGTTTACTAACTCCTACGTATCTTCCTTTACCCCATTGTAGTGGTGTAATGACACCACTACTGCATACACATCAACTACCCTGCCAGCATAGAGACTCCTTTCCCTGCATGCTACCTCTTGACACAAGGAATCTGAAGTAACCAGGTGATGGATATACCTAAAATTAAATGAGACTCCTATTACTGTGTCCCTTTTAGGAAGCATTTCTCATATGCAAATGAGAACCTCTAGACCTACAGAGCATGAAGCTGCTGTGACAGGAAATACTTGGGGTGCTAAGAAAATTTCTCTTACTTCCTTGATCTTGTATACCCCTGCTTTGAAAATTATCACCATATACCATTATTCATTAAAGGTGTCAACCCTATTCTGAAGGACAGTGCCCCATCCTTATATGATGCTGTGCTTTCAAAGTTTGTGTCACCTCTCTTCACACCTACAGTTTTGAAGTTAGTACATTATGTCATAGGACCAGTGAATCATGGTCACAGACCCGCCACCTCACTTACTTTATAAAATAATTCCCTTGGACTGAGATTTGTATATTAGGTATTTGTATAGTAGGTATTTGGGGCACCTTGGACAGGAAATATAAACCCATAACTGAAACATATGTCAGTATTTAATTTAGAGGGAATGTCTTAGACCACCCCAGATCATCAGACCATTAAGAACTCTGCTGACATGGCACCTGAGTTTTCACAGGGTCTCTATTTGATACTCTGGATTGTGTAGCCTTACCAAGGTATATGGAGTACTTGCTCATTTTTTACTCATTCAGTCTGACTAAATTGATGTTAATGTCACTTGATGTTAATGTCACCGCATAACGTGTTATGTGGTCCAGATAGTTTCCACTATATTATAACAGAGTATAGGAGAGTTAACCCAGTGCTGGGCAAGACCATAAATGTATACTGTTGCCCATCCCATATAAAGGCAAACTGTTTATGCTCCTCCTGTCTGCTAGATATTGAAAATAACACATTTCTATATTAATATCCCCATACCACTTATGAGGGGGTATATCAATTACTTGTAACAAAGATATTATATCCAGAACAGTGACTACAATTACAGTGATTACCTATTTAAGTTTGATTTCTTAACTGCCTCATATTTTACAGGCCAGACTGGACAATTGCAAAGACATGATGGATACCACCAAGCCTATATCATTCAAATTTTTGAGCATGGCTTTAATTTCTACTATTCCTTTTATAATAAGCATTACTTTTGATTTGACAGTCTTTCAAGGATGGGGAGGGCAATTTCAAGGGTATCTGCTTGGCCTTTTCTATTACAATAGCATCATCAATGTGAGAGTCTGCCAGTTGCTGAGTTTATCCATTCCAAATACATATTTAGGTAGCACAGAAACGATGATTAATTTTTCATTTATTTTTATTTTTGGAGTAATGAACTCACCATGAGATGGGCTTGAGCCTAGACCCCATTTATTATCTGACCTCATTCCTTATTCTAGCAGAGACGCCATGATAACATTTTGATTCATTGAGTATTCAACTGGGCTTTCACTCAGACCTTGTATCCAACATTTATCAGAAACTTGAGTTCTATGGGTTCCTTCCCTCCATTTATAATTACCTGAGAGGTCTTTTGGGGGAAGGATTGGAATATCATTATGGCATACACTTGCTATTTTATTGTAGTGTCATTCCTTAAGGGACCTTGCTTCCCTTTTATTTATTTATTTATTTTTTAAGATTTATTTATTTATGCATACAAGCACTGGGGTACAGGCCAGAGGTGTGGGGGGGTGAGAGGATTCACCACAGAGAGCGGGGAGCAGAACAGGCAGATCAAAGAAGCACACTGCTGAGGGGAGCAGCGGGCACAGCAGGAGAGGTCTGCTGCGCCATGTGGGTCCCCTCCAAGCCGGCAGCAGGGATCGAACTCGTGCTGCAGTGGCTGAGGCTTGCTTCATAGTGCGTTCCTTAACCCACTGCGCCACCGGGGAGGCCCTGCTTCCCTTTTAATTGATAGTTTATGAGTCTGAGAATTGCCTCAGGTCTAGAAATTAGGTAAGAAATTGTATCTTTCCACTGGGGCAGCGGACCTCAATCTTTTGTTCGTCCAGCAATATATATCACTTTTATTGTCTATATTAGGCACACCTTTGTTGGATCCTTTTCTTTCTTCCTCCTGAATACATTGTGTTCTATTAGCCATTTCCATAGATCTCTATGGATAAGCTTCTGATAACTAGGTGCTGCCAAGTAGCCTCTACTGTTCCAGGATACCACTGCTTTTAAGAAGCAGTTTTATTATAGAAGCTCTTATTATTGATCCCTTTTTATATTGGACAGAGACTACTGAGTTTCTCCATGTTGTTGCTGCCCACCCTTGCCTTTGTATTTTTTATTGTTTTTGTAAATTGAATATATCAGGGCTGTTCCAACGAAAATAATGGATTGGTTAATTTTCCACTTTGTTTGACATTGGTTATTGCTTTTTCCAAGCTTCTAACAACTTATTAGAACTGGGTGTCAATATCTATGCCAGGGTATTAAACCCAGCATCATCAGAGTATGCCCTAATGTGAGCAAACTTCCTTATTCTTTAAATTCACCTCCCCTTGGGCCTCCCCGGTGGCGCAGTGGGTTAAGCAACGCACTATGAAGCAAATCGCAGCCACTGCAGCACGAGTTCGATCCCTGCTGCCGGTCAGGGAGGGGACCCACATGGCGCGGCAGACCTCACATGCTGTGCCCGTTGCTCCCCTCAGCAGTGTACTTCTGTTGATCTGCCTGTTCTGCTCCCGCTCTCTGTGGTGAATCCTCTCACCCCCCACACTTCTGGCCTGTACCCCAGTGCTTGTATGCATAAATAAATAAATCTTTAAAAAAAAAAAAATTCACCTCCCCTTGACTTAGCACCCTTAGGATTTACTTCCTTGTATATAGTGCTGGTTTTTGTTTTTGCATATTACTGAAATGCTATAGCTTATTCTCCCCTGCTGTAGCACACCAGACAGCCCTCAGTTATGCTGAGGTTTGATTCTAATTATGAATTTGATTGTCAGGACAGAGTTGGCGGTAAATCTTGAGAAGGACTGGCATTATCTTGTAAGCCATCTGACTATTTGAATTCTGCATATTCTTCAAGCAAAGTGGCATGCTTTTTAGAAAAAGGAATGGGACATTCCTGCAGCTCAGAGGTTCAAACATACTGGGTTAGAGGAGGGAGAGAAGAGAATAGGAAGGGGGAATGTGCAATAATGTGATCTCAGATGATGTCTGACTTTTGCCTGAACAATAGGGGTGGATTCCCTAGTATATAAATCACAATTCAGGACTTTTACCAGTTTAAAGCAAGAGAAGTGTGCTTTTAGATTCCTACATCAGTCATTTACTAGCACTTGTATCATCACCACCAACACCCGGGATATCTGTCTTTTCTCTACTTTTCAGCAGTAACTAGAAAGCTAAAAAAAAAAAAAAAAAAAGTGGCCTGAATGGAACCATATAGAAAACACAGAAGTAAAACCACACAACTATGGACAACTGATATTCGACAAAGGAGCAAAGAATCTTCAATGGGACAAAGATAGCTTATTCAATAAGTGGTGCTGGCAAAATTGGTACACCATTTGTAAAAAAATTGAAATTGGACCATTATCTCACACCATGTACGAAAATCAACTCAAAATGGATAAAAGACCTAAATGTAAGACCCGAATCTATAAAATACATAGAGGAAAACATAGGTAAAACGCTGTAAGACATGCATCTCAACAGTGCCTTTGAGGTGGCAGTCCCCAAAGCAATAAAAATAAGAGAGAAGATAAACAGGTGGGACTACATCAAGATAAAAAGTTCTGTACAGGAAAGGAAACATTAAACAGAACAAAAAGAAACCCCACTGAATGGGAAAAAATCTTTGCGCTCCACACAACAGACAAGGGTCTGATCACAAAGACATGCAAAGAACTCACAAGACTCAAGAAAATCAAAGTAAACGACCCAATCAAAAAATGGGCAGAAGAACTTAAAAGACACTTCACCAAAGAGGGCATACAAATGACCAACAGGCATATGAAAAGATGTTCAACATCTCTCATAATCAGGGAAATGCAAATTAAAACCACAATGAGGTACCACCTTACACCGGTAAGAATGGCATATATCAAAAAAACCAACAACAATAAATGCTGACGAGGTTGTAGAGAAAAAGGAGCTCTACTACACTGCTGGTGGGAATGCAAGTTAACCCAACCACTATGAAAGACCGTATGGAGGTTCCTCGGCTTACTAGAGATGGAACTACCATATGATCTGGCAATCCCACTCCTAGGAATCTACCTAAAGGACACAAAAACATCGATCCAAAAGAATACCTGTACCCCCATGTTTATTGCAGCACTATTTATAATTGGTAAGACCTGGAAACATCCCAAAATTCCCAAAAGTAGAGGACTGGATCAAGAAGATGTGATACATATACACAATGGAATACTATTCAGCAATCAAAAATAAAAACTAGGGACATTTATAGAAACATGGATGGAACTAGAAGGAATTATACTCAGTGAAACAAGTCAGAAGGCAAGAGAAAATTATCGACTGGCCTCGCTTTTAGGAGGAATGTGAAAAAAACAATCAAAACAAAAAATAAAAAAGAAGAAAACAAACGACAAACAAACAAAAAAAAAAACAAGAGAAAACTAAAGGAAATGGGCAATCATAACCAAAAACAACCAAACAATCAAATAAAAACTCAACAAGATCAAAAGATTAAATATAAACCCAAGGAACCATGGGGGAGTGGAGGGAGAGGAGGGCAAAGATGGTGATGAGGTGTAAAGAGCACAAGGGACTGAGGTGCACAGGTGAAAATGGTGTCAAATACAATTATATATAATAAAGGGGGGGAAAAAAGTGGTCTGAGACTCTGTTATTTCTTCTCTTCCAAGATTTCCTTGTTAATTTTATTGGAGAGTAGTACTCAAAACAAATGTGGAGCCTATTAAATATTCCCACTGATCTAACTATGATAATTTGAGTAGAAAAATAACATGTTAATAATTACTATTTTAAAAAATATTAGTCTGTGAAAGGTCATGATAGGAATATAGAAAAGAGAAAAATTATAGTAAAGTATATGAAAACAGTCATCACATGATGACTTTAATAGGAGCTCTTTAATGTGAACTTAAGGTACACGTGAAAGTTGTTGGTGGTAAAATTGCTTATAATTACAGAGACAGAGATGGCTAATACATTTTTTTAAAAAAAAATGTTCTGAGTTTATACTGATCTTTCTACTTTATCATCTTCCTGTATCCAACTTTTCATATCTATTTTTGACAAGTGAACTCTTTCTATTGTATTAACAATGACTCAATTTTATGCCTATCCCTATGATGAATCCCAAGTCTGGATTTTGAAAGTCTCAGACATGTGAGATAGTGGCCTAATTTCACTATCTTGTGTATGGTTGTCCAGTTTTCTCAACACCACCTGTTGGAAGAGATTTTTCCTTTTTCCATTATATACTCTTGGCTCTTTTGTCATAGATTAAATTTCAGTGATGTTTGTTCTATTTATTTGAAAAATGACAGAAATTTCAATAGAAAATGCATTGAATCTGGGTAAGCTTTGGAAAAGATGGCCATTGTAACAGTGTTAATTCCTCCAGCTCATGCACAGAGAATATGTTGCTAGCCTTTGTGTCTTCTATTTCTTTCACCAATGTCTTATATTTTTTGTGGTATAGATCTTTCACCAACTTTTAAAGTTTATTCCTTGATATTTAATTATCTTTTGATGCAATTATAAGTGGGACTGTTTCCTTGATTTATTTTCCAGCTTGTTGTTTGCATGTAAGAATATAACCAATTTTGTATATTTGTTGCCTTCTTTTATTGTACAGATTTCTTTATTTAATAATTCTTTAGTATTTACATTTTCTTTGTATATTATCATGCCATTCCCAGTAATGGCAGTTTTACTTCTTTCCCAGTTTGAATTCCTCTTTTATCTTTCTCTTTCCCAATTGTTTTAGCTTGTTCTTCCAAATACTATGTTGATGAAAAGACTCTGGTAAGAGGACAAAAAGACAAGCTACAGAATGAGAAAATATTTGCAAATCACATGTTGATAAAAGACTGATGGCTAGACATAATGGATTTCTAAAACTAAACAGTAAAAAACAAAATGCTAATAATTCAACTAAAAATAGTCAAAGGACTTGAGACATTTTATCAAAGTGGATGTACAAATGGTAAGTAAACATATGAAAAGATGTTCAACTTTATTACCTACTAGTGAAATGTAAATTTAAATTAGTATCATAATATATGAATCACTATAAAGTTGTTAAAATGGCTAAAATTAAAGTAGTGACAACAACAGAAAATAGTGTAGTCTCTGAAAAATAGCTTGGTAGTTTCTTTTGAAAAAAAATGAACATGTAACATGCAACACAGCAATTCCATTCTATCCTAGAGAAATTAAGGCTATGTTTACATTAAAAAAAACTGCATAAATGTTGGATGTTTATACCAGCTTTTTTTTCTAATAGCCCCAAGCTAAAGCAACCTTGATTTCCTTCTATGGGTCAAATATTAAAAACACTACAAGCATTTATACTAAGGGTATTATTTGTCAATAATACCCTTAGTATTTCTGTTAGGGACAGAAATTACTGGAAAGCAAGAGAGAACTGGGACTCTAACTACTGGGGACCTGAAAGAAGAAGATGATTTTATTACTATTGATAGTTGTTTGTTTGTTTTTAATTGTTCTCTTCCAGGCTAGTACCTTGAAACACCTGGTACACAAAATTTTGTCAAAGCATATAAGTAGAATTCAGTAGATTTTCTTTAGATGAGTTGTTTTTAGACCACAGCTCTATTCACTTTCATTCTCATGTATGTAAGCACATGCTAATTATGTAATTTGTTTAGGGTATGTTCAACACAGCTTAGTGGTGTGATGGGAGAGCTGATACTTGTTGAAGGGGCATTTGAAATGCAAATGCACATGATATGCCTTAAATATAATTTAAAGGAAGAAAAACTCAAAAATAGAGGACTTAAGTATATGCATAGCTGGATAATTCAGAAACAATTAGCTTTAATTGTTTCACATGTTACTTAAGGTACTGAGAATTTTATTCTGTTTTTCTGTCCTTTAATGTTCTTTTCCAGTGATAGACTAATCACTTCTGTTCCCTTATTCATTTATCTTATTTCCTTCTTCAAGTGGAATGTGGAGCCATATGCAATTCTAAGCAGTAGAAGGGAGAAAACATCTCCCTTCTTTTTAAAACGGTTTTTAAAGGAAAACTTTCCTTTTCTTTTATTCCTCCACTACAACTCCATGGTACAAAAGAAGATAATTTCCTGTTGTAGTATGGGATCTCTGTGCTAGATATCTCTGCTAGTGGCTCAGACACTTTGCTGTGTAATTCTGAAATAAATGTGGCAAACTTTCAAATCTGGAGTATAGGAAGTCATTCTGTAGTGATTACTGGGCATTGTCACCATTCCTTGCTTCACCTAGGCTGGGATCCAAACAGAACACCTGGTCTAGGAAAAGCATGAAAAAGTAGCAGCCTACAGAGCTATCCAAAACAGACTTCAAAGATGGATACCTACAGAGAATACAGGTGCTTTTAGTAAAAAAGAGTGATTCCAGAGGGAGCATAACCCTCAACATTTGAGTAATTAAAGCTACGTGAGGTCCTCAAACCAAAAAGCTGTTAATACTTGGAAAGGCTGTTTGGTTTCCTGTGTCAAAAATGTATCCATCAATGCTCTGGGTACATATTTAGATTTATTGACTTTTTGGAGACTGGAGATGCTAGAAAAACAATACAACAAGTTTGGTAATCAAGTAGCTCATTTTTTTAGTGTGAAAACAATACTGATGTTTATGGGATTTCATGAAATGTGATGTAGTGGAGTTAGGTGTAATATAGAAACAGTACTGAAGCAATAGTGAGAATAGGGAATTCTGAAGAACTAGAAAACAAGGCCATAAGAAACTTTTGCTTTCTGGAAACTAGCAATGAAAAATAATCTTCACTCATTTATTAATTTGTTTGTTCTTTTGTTTCTCCAATAAACAAAATGTTTGGTGTTTCCCTGTTATAGTCCAGGCACAGAAAACAATGAAGATCTGTCAACTTGTTCTTTTTGCCTCTCTCTGTACGGTCACTTTGTTCTGAGTGTCTCTGCTGCTTTCCATATATCTTCTTTAGTTCCTGGGCTTGCATGAAACTTTTAGTCTCTCTGACATGAATTTTCAGACTTGACTTCCACTGTTAAAGAATTTATTCTTCTGGGATTCTTTCATTGAAATTCCTGAGAGAGAATATCTGATGGATTTTAAAACTCAGCAATTTTAGAACTGGATGTATTACTGGATCTAGGTAGGTTTATGCACAGACTGTTGAATCCCTCTCTTTACCAGTTAGTTAGAATAGTTGCTGTCAAAGATATAAGGGTAGTAACTAGGAGGTGTGAGCTTTAAGTAGGGGCTATGATGAGACAGGCCATACAAATTAGTTCCCAATACACTGTTACCAAAAATTTAGGCTGTAAGTTGGTCTTTACTGAGGATAAATTACCTCAGTTTGTTTAGCTGGTGGCCATTGAACTTCTTAAAACTGTAAATTTATTTCTTTTACCAAATTTGGGAAATGATAGAACTGTTGCTGTTCAAAATTTAATATATCACATACATTAAAAGTTCTGCTGTTGTTTGTCCTATAGACCCGAGTCCTTGTTGATATTTTTAACTTTGTTCTCTTTGTTGTTGAGGTTGAATCCTTTCTAATGATATATCTTTAAATTCAATGACCCTATCCTTTGTCATCCCATTCTTCTTCTCAATCTATTTAATGAACTTTTCAAAATTTTTCTTGGTATTAGAATGACTTTTAATTTCCTTGTTTCCTACTCCTATATTGGGGTCACTGCAGGGTCAGTTACTGTTGATAGCTTTTTATTTTGAGAATGGGTCTTATTTTCCTGTTTCTACATATATCAAGTAACTTTGCATTGCACTTTGGAAAATGTGATTTTTAATGTGTAGATAGTATGGATTATGTTATATTTCTCCAAAGTGTTTTAGCATGAAATTATGTTGGTCAGATTCAGTCTGAAAACATTCTCTCTTTGTAAACACCTCAAATATTAGATGAACTGCTTGATATCTGCATAAGACTGTAACTCTGGTCACTTAGAGATTTGGGTAGAGTTTATAACAGAATTTAGGCTGTACCTTTCTGATGTTCTTCTCCTGTTGCCCCAAACTCTGTCCTCTGATTCTTAGGTCAAAAAACTATCAGCATTGAAGCCACCCTGGATTGTGTAAACTCCATATGCCCTCAGTTTAAAGGCTACAAAAGTGGGAAACTTACTCCACCCAGGTATCATTTACCTCCCATATTGCCTTCTATTGATTATTTGTCAGTGCTGACAGATATGTGTTTGTTTTGTGTTCAGAGTTTCAAATTGTTATCTGTGAAGGTGTTGTTTAAATACATTTCTGAATCATCCTAGAATGTAAATCTCTTTTTATAGAAAGAACATCAGCTAATATGTAAAAAATCAGTTAAGATATTACTTGCTCAGAGAAACTCTCCCTTCCTTTAGAATGAAAGTTAGCTAACCATCTAAGTGTTGGTTAGTTGTACCTCCTCTTCTTTCATTCAGTGTCACATTAGCATATGGCATTTATTATATTTTAGGAAATTACTTATGTGCATATTTCTTATCAAACTGACTACAAGGATATGAACTAAGGAACCCCAATTCATTTATCTCTGTATGCCTACTGTCTGTCTAGTGTATCTTCTGGCACATAGACTAAATAGTTTGTTGAATTCTGTATTGGTATTTTTGTAGACACATATGTATGTATATATTTAATTTTTATGATTTTTCTCCCTGTTGGTATGTGTGTAGCATCCAGATCTTCAAACCAGAGTTCTGTGGAAATGTCCAGTTTGACTCCTGGCCTACTAAGGGTACTTATGGAGAAAGGCAGACTGGGGTTCTAGGAAAGGTTCTAGATCCAGCAGTGAGAATGATAATTCAGACTTGGAACTGAGAATGTATTTCCTCTTGTGTAGGCATTTAATGGTGGGTATAGAAAAGGAGGCAACCACATAGAGTGCCTATAGTGTCTGGAGGATTCTCTTTCCACTCACATCAATTACTTCCAGATTCTATTCACTTAGTTTGGAAGAGTCTTGCAACTGGGTGAGTCTGACCTTTAATCTAGTGATCTTTAACCATTTAACTTTATTTTTACTTGGAGGTACATCTATCCTGGTCCCAGAAATATCACAAATATGATTTCATTTAATTAGACCTTGGGTTTATATTTGTCCTGAAAAGGCTCCTAACTGAAGTGTGAATGCTAGTGGGGTGGATTAGTTTAGATTATGGTCAATTAACTGATAGTGAGCTGAGGTCAAGGCCAGGTAGGGATATGACATTTAATGAGTGTTTAAAGATAATGTTTGTAGCATTGTGGCAATGGTGTAGATGAAAGAACACCACTGTAAAACATTTCCATAGCTTCACTGAGGGTCACTATTGGTTTTATAGGCTATCAAGCCCCAAATACTTAGGATACAATGAGTAACATTTTCCTTCTCTTTTGAGAGAAGTAGAGAATAACTTATAGCTTTTAACCATAATTTTGCTTATCTTTCTGAGAAATATTTATTTCACATTATAGAAGTAAAAAGGACATCATAGGGACCTCTCTGATGGCACAAAGAATTAAGTCACAGCACTATGAGTCTACCCATAGCCACTGCAGCACGAGTTCGATCCCCGGCCAGGGAGGTGACCCACATGGTATAGCAGAGCTCTCCTGTCTTGTCCATTGCTCCCCCCACAGTGTATTTCAGTCTATTTACCTGTTCTGTTCCCTGCTCTGTCTCTTGTGAATCTTTTCATCGCCTGCATCTGTGGCCTGTACTCCAGCTCTTGTATGCATAAATAAATAAATATTTTTTTTTTTAGGGACATCACAGGTCCAAAGTAACTTTGTTTGACTTTTATACCAGGTTACTCTTTATTATCTCTGATTAGAAAAAAAAAAAGGCCTGCCTAATAAACCTGTCTCAAATGAGGTAATGATGGTATATCATTTTAGTTTAAAAGCAATTATAAGAGGGTGAGAACTCTATCCTCCTTTGAAGAAGATATCTGATTAGATGCAAAAGTCTCTGGACTTGCATTCAAAATAATGAAGTGTGGAGATGCACATTTTATATCACAGAAGACGAAAACACATTAGAGTTGGCCTGCAGCCAACTGCATAGTTTGGCAGTATCTGCATATTGTGTAATAATGTTTTGAATGGAGAACAATGAAGGGACAGTAGGAATAATCTGAACTGATCTCTAGGTTTCTAGTGAGGACAGAAATTAGGCCAACCTAGAGGCTCTTAAGCCATTCAACAAATGTCTTAAGCATTCAATTTTAACAATTGCTGAAATATTGAAATAAAAAAATTATTTTCATGAAGTCATTTAAAATACAGTCATGGGCCTTCCAAGGTGGCTCAAGGGGTTAAGTCTCAGCACTATGAAGTTATCACCAGCCACTGATCTCTGGCCAGGAAGCTGACCCACATGGAGCAGCAGACCTCTCCTGTCTTACCCTTTGCTCCCCTTAGCAGTGTATTTCAGTAGATCTGCCTCTTTTGCTCCCCATTCTGTCTCTGGTGAATACTGTCACCTCCCTGCACCTCTAGCTTATACCCCAGCTCTTGTATGCATAAATAAATAAATAAAATAAATCTTAAAAATATATAGTCTCAAAGATTGGGTAATAATCTATGTGTATAGCAGAACTATTATTTTATTTTAAATTACATATTTCCTCAATTAAAATTGGTATTTCAACTAAACTACCAAGTTAATGTATACAAAATGTTGTTTTTTTTAAAAGTTCATCTAAGTTCTAATATATAACTGCTCTCAAGGCACTTCAGACACTATTGCCATCTACCTTAGTACTTGAAATAAGTAGGAGAGGAAGCATGATAAGTACACAATGAAGCTCTTTGTCTGAAGATATTCCTATACGTGAATTTAAATATATTCTAAAGTTTGAATAAGAAGAAACTTCAGTGCTTAGGGAAATGCACTTCATTTTCAGGAAGTTGGCATGTAATATTTAAAAGGAGACCCAGACAGGAATGAGTTAACAATAGAAAGTGTTGAGTGCATAAGGTGTTAAATACAAGCACAATCAGATGATAATTGTTGCATTTCTATTTTGAACTTTGCAAGTATCTCCCATTAGCAAAAATCTTTTATATAATTTACTCTTCTTTTGACAGTATAGTAGCTGGTAGCAATTCATTCTTATTTATTATGTCTGTTGATTTTAGTAGTCTTATCATGTGACATTTTTTAAAAAGATTTATGTATTTATGCATATAAGAACTGGGGTACAGGCCAGAGCTGTGGGGGGTGAGAAGATTCACCAGAGACAGAGTGGGGAGCAGAACAGGCAGATTGACTGAGGTATACTGCTGAGGGGAGCAGCGGGTGAGGCAGGAGAAGTCTGCTGCGCCCTGTGGGTCACCTCCCTGGCTGGGGACCGAACTGGTGCTACAGTGGCTGCGGATACTTCATAGTGTGGTATTCAACCCCTTGTGCCACCAGGGAGGCCCCACTATGTGACATTTTTAAATCAGGTTATTGGAAAGCAGCAAACCTATCTGTTGTTGGATCAGAAACATACTACTTTAAAATTTTGAAAATAAACTTTCCATGCAGAAAACTTTAGCTACTCTCCCCAAAACTCTGAAATGAGTCATTTAATAAATATTGAGTTCATAATTTCATACTATATGGGGTTGCTTGCAATATGTATTTCTAAATATCTTTGCTTCACTGATTTCCCCTCTCCATCTTTAACTTTGTTCATTCTCTAAACCACCTAAATTTAGATTAAATTTAGATTCTTTCCTATTCTTAAAGGAATTATGCAAAATGAATGTACAGATATTTGGAACTTTGTGATAATATTTGAGTGTCTGACCTACCCACAGGCCTTGAGTGAACAAATAAGTGAGCAATCAGTGTCAGGTTTACAGGATTCATATCATACCCTTAGCTTATAAGACCTAAAGGTTGCAAATTATCTGTCAAATAGGCAAATGAACCTATCTTTAGAACTTTTGCTAAAAGTGATGTCCTGCAAAGCTGACTGCTATGGATCTAGCTGTGGGAGGTACAGGTATGAGTGCTCTGGTGAGCCAGGCACATGTGGTCCCCAGTGAGGGAGGCAAAACTCAGCAAAGTATGATACCAGGCACTTATTTCTTCAAGTTTAAAGAAAATGTGGTGACCCAGAGCCAATTATTGGCCACTAACAGCAGAGATTTCTCTTAGAGAATAGCAGTGAGACATCTTCTCTGAAAGGATTATTTTGTTGTCATTGAGAAGAGCAGTAGCATAAAGACTTTACCTTTATGGTGGAGCACTGGAATTAGGAGCAGTGAAATTCTATTGTGGGTATGATGAAGTAAATTGACTCCTAATGTGATGTTTCTTTACTGATACCCCCATTCTCAATGGTCATCTGAACAGCTTTTGAAACTATTTTCTTTCAATGACCTTCCCTCTGTGTCTACAATAGAGCTCCATTAATTGAAATAACATGAAAATATACCATATAATCCAAACAAGTCCAGAGCAGCACCTCTCAAATTGTAACATAATTAAAATTTCCTAGGGATCTTGTCAGATTCTGATTCCGTAGTTCTGGGATGTGGCCTGACAGCCTGTGTTTTAGAAGTTCCCAGGTAGTATCAGTGCTGTTAATTCATGACCATGGATCATACTTGGGTGAAAGAGTATAGATAACACCTTTTCCCTAAGCTACATGCTAAGTGATTGATCGCTTGTAAACTGCTACTTGTAAGAAACAACGGCTATAATGATTATTTCAGAGTCTTCAACAATAGAACTTTAATATTGGAGAAATTATGTAGTTCAATGTTATCTATCCAGGCAGTCATAACAGAGATACCATAGATGATGGGCTGGTTTATAAATAACAGAAACTTACTCCCCACCATTCTGGAAAGTGGAAGTCTTGCATGTTTGAGTTCTTGTGTGGCTCTCTTGTAGTTTGTAGATACGATTTCTCATTGTGTCCTAACATGGCAGGGGCAGCAGAGAGAGGACGCAAGCACTAAGTGCTCCATCCACATTACCTCATGTAATCCTAATTACTTCACAAAGATTTTACCTCCTAATACCATAACATTGTGTGTTGAGGAAGGGAGGCGGTGGTTAGTATTTCACCATAAACATTTTAGGATTATGGATTTAGTTGATAACAAATGTCTCATCCAATGTCAGACTCTGTCTACAACGTCCATATACATAGTCTCATCCAGCCTCTGATTGAATGCTCTTTGGTGATTAAGAATCCATTATCCTATCCATTATCCACTGGTTAATAACTCTGGTTATGCGGTTTTACAAAGGAAGGGCCTAACTGTAGCAAAGCCAAGTCTAAATGTGCAAAAATTATGAATTACTGTATTTTTAAAAAATCATATCTACTACATATTCATTGTCCAAATAACCCTACAGAATGGGTTTCTTCATTTTACAAATAAACTGAATCTCAGAATAGTTATTTACCAAAGATTTATAGCTATCAGGTAGCAGAGTCTGGATTCAGACCCAGATCTTTCTGAATCTAAGTGGATATTCTTTGTAGACTACCATTATCCTTCAAAGTTTGATTTTGTGATTCTGTCAAATATTTTGAATGTCTAGATTACCAACACAACTTTTCAGCCAGAATCCCTATATACTTCTTCTCCTTTATATGTGTGTATATGTATATATATATATTTATATATATATACTTTATATATATACTTCTATATACTTTTACTCATTCTTGTTGGTTATGCTTTTTTCCTTCTAAGTTTTCTTTTAATTGTATTATTCCCATGTTCAAGAGCCTTCTATTATCTTTTAATTGTCATTTACACCTTTTATCCACTGCTACCCACCATAAACTGCCATTTTTAACATTCCAGTCCCCTCTTCCATTTTTTTCCAGATCCAAATGATTTGTTTTTTTCCCAGTACTTTTCACATGTTAGGAACTCTTGAAGGCCTAGCTCAAGTCCTTCCTTCTCCATGAAGTTTTACCAAGACTTCACAAAATTTCAACTTCTATGTGTTTTAGACTTTCCTTAATAATAAATTCTATTAACATTTACATTTGTTTAGACTCATTTCCTCCGACGTAATTTTAAACATTTTATGAACTGCCAACTTACAGGTTATATGTAATTGATTTTCCAATCCATTCCAGTTTTCACCTCCAAAATATAAAATTTTTATTTTTATACATTATACAGTTTGCTATTATACATGATGTCAGAAAAGGAGTTTTTTAAATCTGTATTTTTAGCATTTCTAAAGGTTAAATTATGATTGTGAAACACATTATGAATGAGAAATATATATTGGTTATAAAAATACCACTCTTATTAAAAAATTTATAGTAAAAATAGCAATGGGGTTAGAATAATAAAATTTGACTTTTAATAGCAAATCTACTGCTAATGAGACATGAAATCTGGATTTTTAAAATTTCTCTAAAATTTAACTTCCTCATTTCTCTAAGATGTAGGCCTATTTTAGATTTTATTCTGCTCAAAAAGTTTATTCCATTGCATAATCTGAACCTTATGAAGGGTTTTTTTTAATAGATAATTTTAAAGATTTCTTATATACTCACAATTTCCATGTTGTATTTGTTTTATGTACACATTAAACTAAATTCCTATTGGCCTCCCCTGCCTCCACCCTGCTAAGCCCTTTCTCTGTTCAGTTGCTAGCTCCATATTATTGAATCAACTATGAATGTTCTTTTATATCAGATGCAGCATGATGAACACTATTGTATAAAGATCCAGAATTTATAACATCCTTTTAATTCTTATTTGTTTTCACAATGTTTCCATAGCAAACACTGTGTTTTATTCTTTCTCATTACCCTGAAATGTTACTTTACAACAGATGTAATAGCTGCAGAGAATTATAAACATTCTTAAATTTTTCAAAGACTTGTGGAGTTGAATAATGGAAGACTAGTTTTGAATTTACAGGCTCCATTTATAGTAGGACTAATCAAAATCATTGTTGTCACAGGATACTTTCTTATTCAAAAGCGGCACTGTGAGACATGGTATGTGCCGTCCATGACTTGATTTATGGCCAATTTTCTTAGTCGTTCGGTAGGTAGACAAGTATTATCAGAAAGATACCAGAAAATTGGTATTATCAGGGCATGACTTGAGGCGACCTCTGTCATTTAGGGGATGACAGATCAAAGTATGGTACAGTTTTGCAACAAGAGCTAATAATTATTGCACATTAACATTGGCACAGAAAAGATTTTGAATAATTATAGCTAATACTCCACTTTTGCTCAGGAAAGCCTACAAATTTAATACTCTGTCTGACCTCATCTGACATTAATTACACAGTTTGAAGGTAGGAAACAGCTGCTGAACAACACACAATAAAGAATAAGTGGCTGTCAATGTATCTTATAGTTTGCTGCCATTTGTCAATCTGCTGAGGAAAAACATTGAGAAATCATCTCTCTCCCCCAAAATAGATTATTATTATTAAGGACAATAGTAAGATGGAAAAGAACTTTTCTTGTTTATTCATTTTATGTATACAGCACGGCTCATAAGATTTTGATTTTCCTATTGTATATTATATAGTGTTGGATTAGCCTGTTTCTTAAAGATTAATTAAAATTTTTTTCCTGGTGATAATTTTAAAGCAAGTCATTTCAATAAATAGATAGACTTCCCTTACACATCTACATTTATCACACTGAATTGACTAGAAAAATCTATATTTTAACAATGGTAACTTTTTCCGTAGTGAAGAAAAAGTAAGAACTTTCCTTACCTGAATGTATTTGTGAATTTATATTGCTGAAGAACAACATTTAAAACTTTTTACTACATATATCAAAGGAGATAAATGAAGATTATGCTGGTTTCATAACCTTTTTCCTGTTGCTTTGACTGGACTTGGATTCTTTCTGTCCACTTACAACTACTTTAAACATTATATTTGATTTATTGTTTACAGGTTTGTTAAGATATACTTACAATACATAAAGTTGTTTAAATTCATGTATATGCTGTCATTTTGGTGGTGGTTATATCCTTTGAAGCCAACCGTGATTAATCCATTGAAAAATGAACAGTTACCACCAAAGAAAACACAAATGTTTATTTTATGTATTTTAAGTTAAAAAAATAAAAATAACAGTTATTACTCAATTAAAATATTTTTCTGCTATCTGTATAAAATTGTAAAATCACATCAGCACTAAACTAATAGAGATCACTTTTAAAAACTGTAATCTATAGCTTTGTGAATAATAGCATTCTTTAAGGCTGATTTAAAAGAAATCAAATAATTACTAAGAAAATTTTGACAGTGATTAAAGTGTGATTTAAAATTATTTACTTAAAATCTAATGCAAAGTGGAAAATATCTAGCAAAAGAAGATGGTGTTGCAAAAAATTTTAAAAATAATTTAAATCATAAGAAATTCCTTAAAAGAAATCAGCATGAGACAATACATTTTAACTGTATAGTTTAGTGAATTTGGGCATTTTTATATAACCATGTATCTATCACTACGATTGAAATACAGAACATTTCCAAAAATTAAATTTCTTCTATCCCTATCTAAGCTATACTTTCCTTCCATCTTCAGTTCCAAGCAATCATCAATTTGCTTTCAGGCACATGCTTTGCCTTTTGAAGAATTTAATATTAATGAAACCACATAGTCTTTTGTGTTTGACATGTTTTCATTTATCCTGGGTAATTATCTAGATTGTTGTTACATGGAGCTGTCTAAGTTCATGAGGTGTTGACAAATTATTTTTTATATGATGTGAAGTATGTATCCGGGTTAGCGTTTCCTCATGTAGATTTATAATTCTGGCAATATTCTTTTTTAAAAAGGTTATTCTTTCTCCATTGAATACCTTTATGCTTTTTAAAAAACATATGGGTCTACTTTTGGTTTCTCTCTTCTATCTCATTAATCAATTTGTCCATATTTTTGTTAGTAGTATACTGTTTTGATTACTGTGAGTTTCCAACATTGCTTCCTTTTTGAAAATTATTTTGTCTGTTCTAGTTCCTTTGTCATTTCATATAAATTTTAGATTCAGCTTGTTAATTTCTAAAACAAAAATAGTCTGCAGGAATGTTCATTGGAGATCATTGACATCTTCACATGAACATGGAATATCTTTACATTTATTTGGTCTATTTTGGAATCTTTTATCAGCATTTTATAGTTTTCAACACTTGAATAGTTTGCATAGCATACAGTTTGACACAGTTTGGTAGAGTTAAACCAAAACTTTTCATCTTTTTTTTTTTGTAACTGTGCTGTGTTGTAAATAGTACTGCATTTTAAACTTTGATTTGCTACTATATACAACTATAGTAAGTTTTTGTATATTGACATTGTATCCTACAACTTTGCTAAACTCATTAGGTAGTTCCATGGATTTTTAAATAGGCTATTTGGAATTTTTCCAAAGAGACAATCATATCATCCATGAATAGAGACAGTTTTATTTTCTCCCTTCCAAGGTAGATCAATTGATTACATTGCACAGGATAGAACCTACAGTTCTCCAGTATAATTATGAATAAGAGTGATGAAAGTAGAAATCGATATGTTGTTCCTTAAATTGGGGGGAAACATTTGGGTGGGATTTTTCTTTTGTTAAATATTAGTTGAAAAGTTTTTTCTGGGGATGGTGAGGAATGCTCTTTATCTGTTGAAGAAGTTCCCTTCTACTTCCAGTTTGATAAGAATCCAGTATTTTTGTTCTCCTTTTTAAAAAAATACCATAAATTAGGCATTTTTAGTAACTGGGATTTTAGAAAAATTATTTGTTTAGACCTTTATGTGTATTTGCCATGTTTTTAAAAAAGATTAATTTATGCATACAAGAACTGGGGTACAGGCCAGAGGAATGGAGGGTAAGAAGATCCACCAGAGGCAGAGTGGGGAACAGAACAAGCAGATTAACTGAAAACACACTGCTTAGGGGAGCAGTGGGTGAAGCAGGAGAGGTCTGCTCCGCTAAGTGGGTCACCTCCCTGGCTGGCTGCAGGGATCGAACTTGTGCTGCAGTGGCTGTGGCCCGCTTCATAGTGCGTTGCTTAACCCATTGCTCCACCAGGGAGGCACCATATTTACCATTTTCTTACCATACTTCCGGCATCTCAATATGTTCCTTTGGTACTACTTCTTTGTCATTTTTTAAAGTACGCCTTTTATACCTTCCTTTACTATCAGCACGTGCATTGTAAAATCTCTCAGGTTTTATTATCTGAAGCTACCTTCTTTTCCTTTTATTCTTGCAATATAGTATTTGTGAGTGTGGGCATATTTCTAGACTAAAATTATTCTCTTTGATCACTTTGAAGAGAAAATAAACTCTTACAATAAGACTAGTGAAGATAAAAAATTCCAATTGTGTAAAGAGTGGGCTATTGTGAATATAAAATTAGTGAGTCATCTGAGTTTGTCTGACTAGAAACTCTAGGGGTCTGGCTCTATAATTAAAATCTTTGCTTATCTTAGTTGTGGTTTGGCATCACTCGTTGGTGACCATCTGCTTCAAAATAAATGCCAATTATGCCAATTCTGAATCCTGTCATACTGGCTAGAGTTTCTAGGCCAGTGCTAGCAATTATGGTATTCTCCTGTTTAACTGAGACCTATCTAGAGTGTCTAACAAAAGGAGGTGAGGCTAGTAGGATACTTACTGGCAACAAAAGAAAACCTACCCTCTGTGGATTTGTTTCCTAAGATAGTGGCTTGCTAATTTTTACCCAGCTTTAGTCTTTACTCCACATCCTCTATAGCATCCACTCAAAGAATAAGTTTATCCCACCCAATTTGTGAATGGGGATTAAAAAGAGGCAGTTAATCATTCATTATTATCAATTTGTGATTAATCATAATTAAACTTAATCTAAATTCCTATTATAATGGGCTTATGACCCTGGGATTTCACTCTGTTTTACTGTCTTCTGGCTTCCATTGTTTCTCCTTAAGCATCTGCTTTCAGTCAATTGCCTCTGTAATTTACCTGCCTTTCTTCCCCTCTGGAAGCTCTAAAAATCTCCTTTTCTTTGGTGTTTTGGATTTTATGACAGATTTAGAAATAGATTTCAAAATTTACCCTCCTTCTGCTACTCTGTGCTTCCTGAATCTGTGCATTCATGTCTTTCCTAAATTCTAGAAACTTCTAAGCAATTAACTTTGTAATACTGCTCCTAATTTTCAAAACCTTTTCTTCTTGGAATCTGATTATTTATATGTCAGATCGTCTCAGTCTGACTTCTCTAATGGTTTGACATTTTTTATAGTTCCATACCCTTATCATTCTCTGTTTATTCTGGATAATTTTCTTAGATATTTTATGGCTTATAAATTATCTCTGTTTATTCTGCCATTTATTCCATCTACTGAGTATTTCCATATCAATAAATATAAAATATTTAGAAGCTTCATTTTATTCTCAGTTTCATCTGCTTAGTCATTGCTGTAGTCTCTTGTTGTTTGCTCATCATTATGATTCTATTTCTTATTTCTTTAAATAATTTCTAAATCAATAGTCTTTTAGCTTTTAAAATTTTAAATGTGAATTTCTTGGGAGTTCTAAATATTTATTTCTTCTGATTTCTCACTAGTGGTGACTTACTTCTTTTTTGTCTAGTGATTTTTTTTATCAAGTCTTGTGTTTTCTTTTTATCATAGTCTTGTGTTTTCTTGATCTTAATCCAGGAATCTGATGGGTTTTATTGGGGATATTTTTTTCTGAAGAGGACTTGTGTTTGATTTTGCTAGTAGCCTAGGAACAATACTAGTTTATAACCACTTTAGTCTTTTTCAATTTTAGTAGTAACTTAGAGCTATCATCTTATTACCTTAAAGCAACTTTTCCCTATTACTATAGACCTAAGCTGTGTTTTTGGAAGACATTCCATTTTCTCAGGTTAGTCCATTTATTATTGATTACATATTTCCAGAATCATTTTTGTTTATGTGAGGGGGCATAGTTGGAAGAAGAGAGATCAGGAAGATGGAGAAATTATCCCTTTTGCCTTCAAGTTTATCAATGAACAGAATCTGGTTGTTTTGCTGTATGACAATGTCCCAAATGATTTAGCTCACAATTCCATTGGGGCAGAAATCTCTTTGAGCTTATTTTAAAAACATTTTTATTTTTGGAACAGATTTAGACTTACAGAAAAACTGACAGTATGGTTCAGAGTTCCCATATATACCACTACTTCTATTATTAATATCTTACTTTAGTATGGAATATTTGTTAGAATTAATGACCCATTATTGATACATTGTCACCAACTAAAGTCCATCACCAGAATAATCTGAAGTGTTCAGATCATTCTTATAACCAGTTGAGATTGTTCTAGTTGTTAACCTCATTATCTTTTTTTGTATTCCAGGATCCTATCTGGAATACCACCTTTCATTTCATTTCATTGTCGTGCCTCCTTAGACTCCTTTTGGTTATAATAGTTTCTCAAACTTTTTCTTTCAGATAACCTTGATAGTTTTGAGAAGAACCGATCAGGTACATTATAGGATTCTCCTTTACTGGAGTTTTAAATTATGTAAAATATATGTAACACTATATATGTAACATTAAAAATGTACTACTTAAACTATTTTTAAGTATACAGTCTAGTGGCATTAAATATTTGCATAGTGTTATGACATGATCACAATTATCCATTTCCAGAACTTTTTCATAACACCAAACTGAAACTCTGTACCCATTAAAAGTAATTCTTCAAAGGGTCAGGAAAAATACAGTACTTGCAAACTGACTATAGGTCAGAGGAGACCCACAGCAGGACAGCTGGAGGGAGCATGGTCAAAATAGGTCAGAGAAAAGCAAGGGACTCTGGCGATGGATCAAAGGTGCTATGGTGGTGGGAGAAATACGGGGGCTACACCTGAGGGGAGAAAGCAAACATTGTCAAGAAATTAACTATAATGTAAGAAAATGCATTACATTTAAAAATAATGAAATAAATAAAAATAGATTTAAAAAATAAACAAAAAAACAACCAAACCTCCTCAATCCTCTCTCTCCCCTACACTCTGAAAACCTTCATTCTATTTTGCTATTTTTTAATTTACCTAGTCTAGGTACCTCATATAAGTGGAATCTTACCCCATTTGTCTTTTTGGGTCTGCCTTATTTCATTTAGCATGTTTTCAGGGGTCATCTATAGTGTATAATATATATGCTATAGAATATAATATAATATGCTACAATATATCCAAATCTCATTTGTTTAACATTTCAGGGCTTTAGTAGTTGTTAGTTCTTTGGAATTTTCTGCATAGATACTTATGTCATCTCAGAACAAAGATGTTTTAGTTCTTCCTTTCCAATCTGTGTATATTTTTTTCTTTTTCTTGTCTTATTACTAGCTAGATCTTTAAGATATAAGCATGGTGAGAGATAGCATTCTTCCTTGTTCCTGATCTAAGGGGGAAAGCGTCTAGTTCCTCATATTAAAGTATGATATAAACTGTAGGTTTTTTGTAGACATTCCTTATCAAGTTGACGATGTTCTCTATTCCTGGAATTTTTACCTGCGAATTTTTACTATGCTGCTGGCTTTTCCCAAAAACTTCTCCTGAAAAAATTTGCATGATCACCTGATTACTCATCTTTATCCTTTTGATGTGCTGAATTATACTGATTTAAAATATTAAGCCATCCTTATATATCTATAATAAGTCTGATTTGGTGTATTGTATAATTTTGCATGTTGCTGAATTTGATTTGCTAATGTTTGTTGAAAGTTTTCATCTATATTCATGAAAGATATCATTCTCTACTTTATCCTTTATAGGACTCATCAGATAAGCTAGGAACTGTTCTCTCTTTTTTCTAGAAGAGATTTAATTTCTGGAGAATTAGTATAATTTCCTCCTTAAATGTTTGGTGGAATTCGTCAGTGAAACCATCTGGGCTTGGTGATTCTTTTTTCCTGGGAGTTTATTTTCTCAATCCTTGACTGCTCAAAATATCTATTCTCCTTATATAAGTTTTGGCAGTTTGCATGCATTTTTATTTTTTAATTATATATATATATTTTTTTAAATCATTCTTCATTTTTGTAGCAAATGTATTCTCTTCTTGTGTTGATCCCCGTGGAATTCCCACCACCATTTCACTCATGCACCATCACCACAGTCCCTTGTGCTCTTCCCTCCCCTGTTTTGATCCTCTCCCTCCCCACTCCCCCTGCATAGTGTCTCTGGTTTATAGTTGCTTGTTGATTTTGATTTTTACTTTATTGCATTTACTTTTTTTCCTTCAAACACTTACTTGGATCTTCTACATTCTTCCTATAAGTGAAATCATCTGGTATTTTCTTTTTCTTTCTGACTTATTTCACTAAGCATGAGCCCTTCCAGCTCCATCCATGTTGTTGCAAATGGCATGAGCTTATCTTTTTTGATTGCTGAATAGTATTCCATCATGTGTATCTACTACATCTTCTTGATCCAGTCTTTTATTTTGGAGTGCTTCGGTTGTTTCCACAGTCTACCTATTATAAATAGTGCTGCCATAAATATAGGCAGGTATCCTTTTGAATTAATGTTTTTGTGTTCTTTGGGTAGATACCTAGTAGTGGAATTGCTGGAGCATATGGAAGCTCCATTTTTAGCAGTTTGAGGAACTTCCACACAGCTTTGCATTTTTACATTTTTAAATGATTTTGTCCATTTTATCTAATGAAATTTGGAGGTATAGAATATTCTTTTATTATCCTTTTAGTTTTTTGGGATCTTTAATGATAATTCCTATTCCATTTCTGATACTGATAGTGAATTTTAAAATTGCCTGTATTATGATGCTATGAATTCTTAAAAACCAAAAAACAAAACATTTCTGACTGTGAGAGACTGTCTCTCCTGGGGCTAACCAAATCTTTGAGATGGCAAAGTGCTCTCTCTGGAGAGAGTCGCTCTCTGGAGACTCACTTTGCTATGCAAACTTACCAATCCAGAGTCATACTAGTAGGAAATATCCCTGTGCCTTAATCATCTCAGGGCCAGATACCAATCAGCAACAAACAAGCCCTATACCTCAAGGCCTGCCAAAATTATTCAGTAGTCAGTTCTGAGCCATTTCTCCTGCCTTGCCTCACCTTCCCTGCAATTACCTCAATTCAACCAATATTGGTTTGACAATTACCTCAATAAAGGTTTTACCCTAGGTTCCCCACCTCTACACCCCCCACTCCTGTTTTCTACCTCTTCAACCACCTGAAACTTTATCATGTAATTTGTGATGTGGCATGCCTCTTTTTTCTAGAGTCTGAATATAATAAACTTTCTTTACCTAAGTCTCTTCTTTGTCTCCTCTTGTGGTAACACCTGAACAACCATAACATAAAGGAATATAGAAAGGGTAATTTTGTGTCTTCATGGCTAGAGGTTATTGATTTTATTAATTTTTTCAAAGAACCGGATTTTGATTTCTGTGATTTTTCTCTATTGTTTTACTATTTCAATTCCACTGACATCTGTTCTAATTTTCACTATTTTCGTTTGCTCTCTTTAAACTTCAATTGCTTTTATTTTTCTCATTGCCTAGGATGGAAACTTAGTTTTTTGATTTTAGATTGTTCTTCTGTCATCCAAAATAATTAAATTGGGCTAAGTTACAGCAACTGTGTTACAACTCATATGCTTTAGAAGTAGTTTTACAGCTCCTGCTTTAGAACTTGAGTATTATGCTCCCAATTTCCAGGTTACAGCTGAAGTATCATGGCAAATGTTTATTTGGGGCTTCAGGACTGCAATCTGGAGGATACAAACTCTAGGAGTACTTGACCTGAATGCCCAAGCTCTGAGGAGAGCATGCTTATTGAGGCAAAAGGCTGGTGTTAGGTTTGCTTTCTGCAAATGAGATTGTAGTCAGTGGGATTCTGATTGCCAGAAAGTTTGTCAAACTAATATTGGTTGAATTTCAGTCCATGTTTTAGCTTGCCAGTGTGGTTTCAGTTCTTCTCTGTGGACATATGTATGCAAGACACCACATGTTTGGGCACCTATATGTGCCTAAGACCTAATCCTCCAGAGCTTCCCAGTTTGTTTGGTTGTTAACCCAGACTGAGGATGCTTCCATGTTCTTTTTTCCCTTTTTTCTTTTATTTATCACTTCTGTTTTATATATGTAGTTAATGCTAAGCAGTTTATCAATGCATTGCTTTGGCTGTAGCCTACAATATCTGATAAGTTGTATTTTCATTTCAAAAATGTTTTTTAATTTCTCTTGAGACGCCTAATTTAACCTATGAATGGTCATGTATTGCTTAACAATAGGGATATGTTCTAAGAAATCTGTTGTTAGACAACTTCATCATTGTGCCAAAGACAGAATATGCTTAGACAAACCTAAAAGGTATAGCCTACTACATAGTTGGGCCCTATATAAGGACAGCTACTGTATAAGTAGTCTGTTGTTGACCGAAACGTATATGCAATGCATGACTGCATTTATTAGAAGTGTGTGTTTTCCACACCCTAACTCCCACTCTTATGCTTTAAAATTCACCATAAAGTTTATATCCACGAAAACCTGGGTATCCTACAACCCAACAAAGCAGAACCCCAGGTTCATGTTCTCTCTATATAAACATTACCTCACTGTATGGCTCCACACATACCAGGCATCCTCTGATGTTCTGTGAATAATTAACCTCGATTTTTAAAGTTTCCTGGTGGTTGTTGCTGTGTTGTACCTTGCAATCCTAAACAGAATCACAAGGGCCAGTCCAACCACAACACTGGCTCTAATTTAGTAAATGATGAGGGCTCATCACAAGTATTGGGTTGTCAGAAAACTCATGATGCATTGTTGCTTGAAAAACATCTGGTAACCCAACTGAGCACAGATGAGTGTCCCCAGGCATTTATAGATGATAGCACCACTACTGATAGGCTAAGACAGACATGAAACAGGGTCCTAAATTAATATGATTGGAGTCTTTATGAGAAGAGGAAATGCCATGTTAATACAGTAAGACATGAGAATATTATGTGATTATAGAGACAGAGATTGGAGTGATGTAGCTGCAAGCCAAGGTATGCCAAGGGGTGGTAGCCACCAACAGATTCAAGAAGTGGCAAGGAAAGATGTACCTCTAAGGGTTTGAAAGGGAACATGGTCCTCTCAAAGCCTTGATTTTAGTCTCTAGAATGATGAGATAATAATTTTCTTTTATGTTAAACCAACCACTTTGTGGTACTTGTTACTGCATCAGCCCTAGGAAACTAAAACAATTTCTGTTCTTTTAAATTTATTAATGTGTATTTTATGACTGAAAATGTGCCCTCTCTTGGTGAATGTTCCCCCTGACTTTGAGAAGAATGTGTATTCTGCTGTTGTTGGATGAAGTATTCTCTAAATGTCAATTATTTCAGTTTGATTGATAGCGCTGCTCAGGGCAATTATATCTTTACTGATTTTCTGCCTGCTTGAACTATCAATTACTGAAAGAGGGGTGATAAATCCCCAAATGTATTAGTGGATTTATCTATATCTCTTTACAGGCCTATTAGTTTTGCCTCATGTGCTTCAAGGTCCAGCTTTTAGGTACATACACATTAAGGATTGTTATGTCTCCTCTGTCCCCGATCATTTTCCTTGTTCTGAATTTATCTTTGTTTGAAATTAAAATAGCTATGCTAGCTTTTTTAGTTATTAGCACTAGTTTAATATATCTTTCTCCATCCCTTGACTTTTTCATTTTAATCATTTATTTAATGTCTTCACAATTTGATTGATCTGTTTATCAATCCTATACCTATCATTCACCCATATAAAGTGTACTATTCATTGGCTTTGCGTATCACCATAGAATTGCCTGATCATCATCACAATTAATTTTAGAGCACTTTTATAGCTATCTTCAAAATCATTGCAATCCCTTAGTTAACCCCCCATCATCAACAAGGCCTGGACAACCACTAATCTACTTTCTGTCTCTATAGATTATGCCTATTCTGGACATTTCATGTCTGGACATTTCATATGGTTATATTGGAATGGAATTAGTTAATATATGGTCTTTGTGAATTACTTTCTTCATGTAACTTTTTTAAAAATAAGGTTCATTTATATTTTAGTATGTATCAGCATTTTATTCCCTTTTTGGTACTGAATAACATTTCTTTGTGTGAATATACCACATTTAATGTCTAAGATCATTTCGGTTATTTTCACTTCCTGGCTAGTCCAAATAATGCTGCACTTAAATATTTGTGCATGACTTTTTCTGTGAGTATAAGTTTTCATTTCTCTTGTATATACCTAGTAGTTGGTTGCTGGATTGTATGGTAACTATGAATAGATTGTTGAAGAACTGCCAGACTATTGTCATAGTGGCTCTACAATTTTATATTGCTACCAACATTGTACAAGGGTTTCAGTTTCTTCACAGCTTCATAACACTTGCTATTGTCTATCTTTTTTATGATAGTAATCTTAATGGATATGAATTGGCTTCTCATTATATTTTTGATTTGCATTTCCCTGAAGACCAGTTGACTTTTGAGTTGTATGTTGTTTCATTTTTTGAGGGTTTTTTTTTAGCTCTGTGTATATTCTAGACATAAGTTTCTTATGAAATATAAGATTTGCAAAATTTTCTTCTATGTGGTCTATCTTTTCACTTTATGGAATCTTTTGAAACAAAACAGTTTTAATTTTTATTGAATCATTTATTGACTTTTCTTTTGTTGCTTGTATTTTTGCTATATCTAAGAAATCATTACCCAACTCTAGGTGATAAAGATTTATACCCATATCTTCAAAGGACTTTTAGTGTTAGCTCTCTGGTCTAGGTCTTTGATCTATTTTGAATTAATTTTTGTACATGATATAAGATAAATATGTTGTGCTGAGAAGATCAGCAGAAGTCCACACCCAAATAGGATTTAGTGTTTTTTCATATTTTATTTTTCCAGGCTTTTTCTGACCTGGTCCTCGCTGGTGTTTGATAACCACCAGGTTTTCAGTCAGCTTCTACCTTTAGGCTATGTCTGGGTTCTATTAGCCCTGTTTCCACATTCTTTGGAATTCTGATAGCACTAGGCCATGTATACCCAATGTCTGTCTCCCATGGTGATTTTTTCACATTCATTTTCTTATCTACTTTATGTTTCCCAGCAGTGTTCTGCTGAGCAAAATGCAGTGACTAGATTTTAATTTTATCAAATTACCCCAACAAAGGGTACCCCTTCTTTTACATGAGGAAAGCTAGTTATCCCAGTACCATTTGTTGAAATGACTATCTTCTCATTAAATGGTCTTGGCTCCTTTGCTGAGGATCAGTTGACCCTAAATGTAAAACTTTATTTCTGAACCCTCAATTTTTATCAAAACAACTTGAAATTTTTGACTGCTTTCTGTGTTCCAGGAATAAGCTTAAGCATCAATTCACTTACTCCTTATATCAACTTTATGAGACGGGCATTTCACAGGTGTAGTAATAGAGATAAGAGCGATTTGCCCAAGACCACATAGCTATAATAGTAAGTGCACAAAGGCCCTGCCTTTTCGCAAACTGACTTGGGAGGATAAGCACTTGACCATGCTGTGAATAAATATAAGAAGTCAGAACTTAGAATCCTACAAATAGTACATTTTAAACAAAAACGGCGGGATGGGATGGATCACTAATTTGGAAACGCGCAACAGTTGGGGCTTGACTAGCTTGTTTCCTAATGAGTATTAGAAATGAACCTGCCTTCCTTGGTTGAAAGCCCTCCAAACCTGATCTTAATAATCTTTAAATCGAGGCACTGCATCGGCTTCTCGGTTTGCTCTAGAAGTCCAGAGTCGTGAATCTCGTTGGCGCTTACCGCGAGCCGCGGAGCTCTGCTTTGTCCACTTTGCAACGGTAACCTTTTAAAAAATATATACATTATTTATACATTTTTTTTAAAGATTTATTTATTTATGCACACAAGCACTGGGGTACAGGCCAGAGGTGTGGGGGGGTGAGAGGATTCACCACAGAGAGCGGGGAGCAG
>JAGFMF010012266.1:10509560-10532619 GCA_019455555.1 Galemys pyrenaicus
CCCCCCTGGCCGGCAGCAGGGATCGAACTCGTGCTTCAGTGGCTGCGATTTGCTTCGTAGTGTGTTGCTTAACCCACTGCGCCACCAGGGGAGGCCCTATTTATACATTATTATAAGGAGTAAGTGAATTGGTGCTTAGGCTTATTCCTGGAACACAGAAAGCAGTCAAAATTTTCAAGTTGTTTTGATAAAAATTGAGGGTTCAGGAATAAAGTTTTACATTTAGGGTCAACTGATCCTCAGCAAAGGAGCCAAGACCATTTAATGAGAAGATAGTCATTTCAACAAATGGTACTGGGATAAATTTTATTTTAATGTATATTTATTGCGTTATATTTCATATCTGTACAGTGTATGATTTCCCCGTTAAATTCCCACCGCCGAGGCACCCGCTCACCCTTAAAACATCCCTCCACCTAGTGCCAAAGCGGACCGTTACTGCCCAAGGCTGGAGAGCACCTGCGTTGCAGTAAGTCTCGCGGGAAGCTGCGTCGTTGCCGCGGTAACGGCGTCGCCATTACAAAAGATGGCGGGGAGAAGCCTCGGACTCAGGGTTAGTTCCTCTCCAGACTCCTAGCTGGCGACTGGCTTACCTGGACGCTGAACTTCATGTCTGAAAGTGTGTCTCTTTTACAGAGACGGAGCGTTTCAGGGACTGCGCTCCAACCACGCGTTCAGCAGCCTGCTACGCGTCGGCGCGACCTCCTCGCCAAGGAGGAAGAATATAAGTAAGAAAGTCGGCCGTTCAGCCTTTTTTTCCCTTTCACCTGCGTAGGCCGCTTCTCCTGGTGACTGGACTCTTGTACCCTCACTATCCTGCACTCTCCTCTCCCCTTTTTTTCTTTCACTGGAGTTCACCTCCGTCCTCCTAGGGGCGAGTATCTTACAACTTACTATGTTGCAACTAGTTGCTACTAGTTTTGGCTAGCGGAAATACCACAAGTAGTTCAGTTTTTAGTTTAAGTAATTTCAAGTTCTTAGAGTTTGCGGATGTGAATTTCTTACAGTCTTGGTTTTAAAATTTTCTCATTGCAGTTGGAACTACCGTTCTTATCCATATTTGGTGGAGTGGGAGGAGATTATCTTAATTAGTGTAATTAGACCTATCTTGACTACACGTGCTTTCATTCTCAGAGCATTCCAGTTTTCACGCGCCAGAGAATCTTTTTAATTTGATCGTCACCACTTTGCTTAAATTTTTGCTGTGGTTTCCTGTTGCATTTCAAAAACTTGTCAGTCTAGACCCTTTGCCTCTTGTTTGATCTTGTACCTTCTTTTTGCCTCTCGGCCTCAATCACCTTTTAGTTCCCTTCTTTCCTTGAATGCAGTCACACAGGTCTTCTCCCTGTAATGAAAAAGTGGTCTTCCTTGACATGCTAAGTAGGTTCCATGCTTACTCTTTTATTTTTCTTTGGAATACTTTGTTATTACCTGTTTGCTAGCTTAAGTATTGTCTAGTTCTAACAATGAGCAATAGGTTTCACAAGGTTGGAGATGGTCTTTTATTTGCCATTGGATCTACCTTTACCTCCCCCCAAAATTACAACAACTCTTTTTAAAGAAGCTAATTTAAAACTTGCAAAATATTCTGGCAGTTCCTCAAATACAGAGTTAGCATATGGTATGTATTTAAAATTAAAAGTGTAGTTAAAATTGAAGTGTGCTGTCTTTAGATGAACTAGATACATGCCATCTTGCTTTAGCATGTAGGACCATAAATCATCCTCCAGTTGATAATAGGCCCACTCTTCCAATTTGAGAGTGCACTTAAGAAAAATGGTTTGTTGTCCATATACAGTTCTGAGTCAGCTGTGCTCAATACAAAGAAGTTATTTTCATTACCATCACCAGATAGCACTAAATAACTTAATTGATCGAATTCATTAGTTTAGCTCTTCAAAGGTATATTTTTCACCTGGGTCTGCTCTGTGGTGAGGAATATGGTCCTGCTTAAAAGTCAGCTACAGGAGCTTTTCTATTTTAGCAGATTTTTTTTTTGTGGCAGAAATGCCCAGTTGTTATTCTGTACTCTTAAGTGTGCAAATCTGGTTTGTATGAAGCTGGTTGTTCACCATGCAGAAATTTCTTACAGGCAAGAATGAGTTTATTAGATTATTTTGCCACATATATCAGTAGTAAGCGTATTGAAATGTCTTTTCAATCAGCAGAACATGGTATTTCTCTGCAACCTCAGTCCAGAATCTTCTACAATCAGTGTCAAATAATTGAAGAAAATATGGTCACTGGGAGAACAGACTAAGGACTGTCTGATCACACCATTCAATATGTTTTTCAAATTTTATGCCTATATTATAAAACCAGAGAACTAAATAATAATTGTTTTAATTGTTCCTGATAACTGGTGGGAAAAACCTCTCCTACCCTCTCTGCCAATCCCTGCCTATAAATGCCAATCATACTAGATTTATAGAATAATTTGCAGACAACTGATATCTTTATGCCATTGAATCTTCCTTTCCACTAATATGTTACATGTCCATTTTTGGTGTCCATCCGAAATTTTGCATATTTGTCATGTAAATTTTTCTTGCTATAATGCAATGACTTTTTTCCTCCTACAATTTCTAGTTGGTTATTGGCTAGATGTGTAGACACACTACTGATTTTTGTGTGTTGATCCTACACCTTTATCCAAGTCATCAGTTAATAGAACTTTTTTCATTCTTTATAGAGGCCCTTGGTTTTTTGATTAAGACAGATATCTCAAATGCAAATTTCAATAGTTTTGTCCCTTTATATTTTCTCATGCATTATTTATTTATTTATTTGGAATCTGGTTAGTATTCCCAGTATAATATGGAATAGAAAAAGTGATGGTGATTGTCTTTATCTTGGTTATGATTTTATGGAGTTTACTTTTAATCATTACATTTGAGATTTGCCATGGAGTTTTGGTAGATTCCTTTTATCAGGTTTAAGGATAGTTATTTCCCATTAATTTCTATAAACTACCTTTCCCCCAAATTATTTAGGTAATAAAATGTTTTTATATACCCCTTGTTTAATGTTCTAACACAAGTACAAAGACCCCTATCTTGTTTTTTTTTTAAAGACCATTGGATTTGATTGCTTTATATGTCTTTAACAAGTGTAAGATAAATCTTACACTTTTCCTAGTTCTTACAATAACGATAGTATTATCCTAACCACACAAAATAAGATGAATAGTTTTCCTTTTTGTTTTACTCTGTTCTTGGAAGCTTTTTGTAATCATGGGTCATCTGTCTATTAAAATGATAAAAGTGAGTCTGGTATGGCTTTTTGTTGAGGGAATTATTTTGTTCAATTTCTTTAATGATTATTATTTCTAGGAAAAATTTTGGTTAGTTGATAGTTTTTCTAGTTTCTTTGTTCATTGCAGCACTATTTACAATAGCCATGTTATGGAAACAGTCTAAATGCCCAGAGACAGATGAGTAGATTAAAATATGGTATGTTTATACCAATGGAATACTACTCAACTTAGGGAAAAAAAAAAAAAAGAACTTGCTATTTGTGACAACATGGATGGAACTGGAAAGGATAATGCTAAATGAAGTAAATCAAGAGAAATACTAGATTGTGACACAAGTGGAAGATAGAGAAACAAAACAAAGGGTCAGACAAAACCAATAATAATAAACAATGGAAATCTGACTGTGGAACTGAGACTATAAGATGGGGAGGAGGGGAATAAACAAAGTGTGGAAAGAATGGTCACAGCGGCTTATGGTAAAGGACTATTGGGTGTTGTGTGGTGACATGCCTCTGAGAAAATATGGTCCTATGCCTCTAAGTATACAATGTTATAAACCAATGTGACCTCAAAAAAAAAAAATTGAGCAACTTAAAAAAATTTTCATTAGTCTTTATTTTTTCTTCTAATTGTGGTTGATTTTTTTTCTTAGTTTCATTTTTAGTTTTTTTCTATCAAATGAGTTAATTTTTATAAATTTATCTCCAGTTATTAGCTTATTATTTTTCAGGACCTGTTTTGGAATATATTTGTTTTGCAATTTTTTTTGAATAGTTTGATTTTTCATATTGTTTATATTTAGGATTTTTGCTTTTAGTTCTCAAGCATATTTCATTTTTATTTTTATTGAACAATGATCAAAGAATACGGGATTGAGTTTAAAACATGTATTGAACTTATTTGTGATTTGGTAAATGGCAATTTTTGTAAATATACTTTGTGCTGTATGATAGAAATATATGCTCTTTGGTGACTAATCTGTTAGATTAAACTAGTTAATTGTGTTATTTGATTCTTGAATTTCCCAGTCTTTCCTGAAAACTTTGTTACTTTGCATTTCAGAGACTGCTTAGCAGACAGAATTGTTGATGATCAGTTTTTTCCCTCTACAGTCCATTAAAGACACCACTTAATTTCATATCCATTGGATGCTAGAGATGCTGATAAGCCATCACTATTAACTTCTAGATAATCATACTGTAAGAAATTTTCTCTGTTCTTTTCATAATTGCTTTGGTAATTTAAACACTATTCTCTTTGTCACTGAAGTTCTGCAGTTTCACTCTTAATGTGGACAGGTGTGGATTTTAATTCTGCTTGTGATCCATATCTCTTCAGTTTTGAAAAGGTCTTAGAATTATCTCTTCATATTCTGACATTTTCTCATTCTCCCTAGTATTTCCTTTTGCAGTTTATGTTTTAAATGGATATAAATGTGTTCTTGTCATACATGCTGTTTTTTTTTTTTTAGTATTTTTACCTTTTTCTTTATATGTACCTCCTCATAGGTGATTTCTGCATATCTGTCTTCTAATTCAGTCCCTCTTCAGTTCATTCTATTCAATTTATCTATTGACTTTGAGCTTTTAATTTCAGTGACTTTTCATTTTTGTAATTTGTAATTTGTATTTGTTTCTTTAACAAATATGGCCTCTAATTCTTGCTTAGTGTTTTCTATTTTTGCTATCCAACCCCCAGCCCAGAGTAAAATGCTTATTTTAAAATCTTTTTTAGTTTGCTTTCTGGTACAGATTTTGTCATCTCTGCTGATTTTCCACAATGATGACTTGTTTATGAATTTGTTACTTTTGTGAAGTCAACCTTAGTGGGATTTGATTTCTGAGAGACTTCCATGTGTTCTAGAAGAGTATATGTCCATTAGGGTGGTGAGTTGTTTTGTTTTGTTTTTTTTAAAGATATTTATGCATATTAGAGCTGGGGTACAGGCCAGAGGCACAGGGAGCTTGGGGGGATTCACCAGAGACAGTGGGGAGCAGAACAGGCAGATTTACTGAAGTACACTGCTGAGGAGAGCAGTGGGCGAGGCGAGTCTGCTGCGGCATGTGGGTCCTCTCTCTGGTCAGGTATCAAACTCAATGTTGCAGTGGCTGTGGAAGCCCCACAGTACGGCGCTCAATCCCCTGGGCCGCTGGGGAGGCCCAGGGTGGTGGTTTTGTATTTAACTTTACTAGTTTATCAGAGTTTTCACTACTTCCTGGCAACTTTCTGTGTTAAAGTTTTCATATAGGATCTCTGTACTATCTGGCTTAGGTGAACTTGGGCTGCAGTCTTGTGTGTTCCAGTTACTCACAAGAGAACCTTTTCCACACACGGCTCTAGTATGATTTCCTTTCACCTAAGGTTATGGGTAGTGTTTATGCCGTCTGTTTCACAGGTGTAGCCCTTCATGACTCCCACATGTACATCAATTTCTAACTGGTAAGCTGTTTTGGCTCCTGTTCTGTTTACTGCTCTTATTTTGAGTTGCTGTTTTATTTTTAGTGCCAGGGTATTTCCCTCGCCTGAGCTTTAGTTTAGTAATATTTCCTTCATTCCTATTTATCCAACATATCCATGGGTTTGGAGGTTAATAGGCTTGTGAGTCATCCCAGTCTACTATATTACCAGAAGCTTATATTTAAGTTTTCATGATTCTTGTTAGAAAAATGTGAAAAATCAGGTAGTAGCGTTTTAAATACAACTTTGTCTTATTAGATATTTTAATTTTTATGAGATTCTAAGATACAAAAATATTTCTTAAAACATTAGGCTGTTTTAAGAAGAGGTATGGTACTATTGTCTTTTTTCTGGAAGTGGGTGTCTTCACTTCTGAATTATGTCTATGAAAAACAAAAAAAGATAATCTAAATTTTAAAAGTGCTCAAAATATTTCCTTCAGATAACTTAAAAAAGCCTAGATGGTCTAGAAATGTGACCGATAAACAGAATAGAAAACATAGATGCTTTTGAAGATGTTATAGTCTTAGCCTTTAAAAGTAGAAAAGGTGCTTTAACAACAGAAATGTTTTAGTATATTGTTAATTTCAACTCATTAGAATATTTTTAAATTAGCAACTAAAGTACTAGTTATAATGATTTTCGAGATAAGCATATGTAGGGTAAAGGTTGATCAGGTATTTCCACCCTCCCACCACTGATGATGGACACCTGGGGTGCTGCGAGCATTCCAGGGTGGGCATGCGCAAGTGGGCGCACCTGTGTTGGACACAGGCATAAATGGGCGGAGTCTTGAGGACGCCAGAACTGTGAGGACCAACAGACAGTACCAGCAAGAGAAGCGGCAGCCGAGAGGGTGAGATGCGCTGAGGGCTGGGAGGCACCCCAGCCTGCCATGTACCTGGCCACCTCTACTAAATAAAGTATGAAAAGCCACCAAGGGCTCCAAGACTCTCCTTCCTTGACCCGTCTGCCCAGAACCATCCTGAACCCTGCTTCTGTGCCCCCCTTCCTGCCACTACAGCATATTTCTATATTAATAGGGGAAAACAGTAAAAATTGTATATTTTCTATGATGAAAATTAGAAGGTAATGCTAAAATAAAAATGATTGCATGATGTGGTAGGATTATGGCCAGCTTTTTCTTTGAAAGTTTTCTTCAGTGGTACTGCCATTCTTGTGGTCTTTTTAACGTTACTATTAAACATGGAAACTGATTAGTACATGGAAACTGATGATGGGCAGATTGAAAATGTATGAATACCTAACATAACGAAATAAATGTTATTTTTCTACCAGTCTCAGAAGTTAAGGTACTTGATCAAAATTATAAACTAAAATGTATAACCATATTTCAAATTCAGATTTGTCTGTTTCCAGAACTCACTGACCATTATTATGGTTAATGTTGATTCTTTGTTTTTTTTTTTTTTTAATACTTCATTGATATGTCATGATAGGGTAACTACTAACTGGCTTTTTTGGGGAGTTTACAGTTTGCTTTTTAGAATTATGTGACCCCTTCCTTATAGTGCTGTTACCATAATGCTCCCACCAATCTACCACCATAGTTCATTGTGCTCCCTCTCCACTACTTCCCTTCCTTCCTTGCACCTCTGTTCTTCATTATGCTTTCTAGAGGTAGTTTATGAGTTTGGCCTTATCTGACCTTATGTTTGGTTTCTCTATATTAGCCTTTTGACATCTGTTTTATTTCACTTAGCATAATCCCTTCCACCTCCATCCATGTTGTTGCAAGTGGCAAGTTATCTTTTTTGATAACTGAATAGTATTCCATTGTGAATGTATACCACATCTTGATTCACTGGTCTGCTTTGAGGCACTTAGGGTGTTCCCATATCATAGCTGCTGTAAATAGTGCTGCAGTGAACATTGCAAATTGCCCTATAAACTTGTATATTTATATTCTTTGGGGAGATACTTAGAGTGGAATTTCTGGGTCATATGACAGATTCATTTTAATCTTTTGACAAACCTCCATGTCGCTTTCTATTGGAACTGAACCCATCTACATTCTTAACAAATTTGTAAGTTTTCTTTTTTCTCTTCATCCTCACCACAGCTTTTTGGTTTTGGTCTTTTTGATATGGGCCATTCTCACAGGAGTGAGATGATGGCTCATTGCAACTTTCAATTCCATTTCCCTCATAAATGATGATGAACATTTTTTCATATGCTCATTGGCCATCTGTATGTCTTCTTTTGAGAACTGCCTATTTAGCTCTTCTATCCATTTTTTGATTGGGTTATTTTCTTCTTGTTGAGCTCTTTGATATTAGCCCCTTGTTAGATGTATGATGTGCACATTTTTTTTTCCATATTCAGTTGGGTGTCTTTTTGTTTTAGTTAAAATTTTTATTGTGCAGAAGCTTTTTAATTTGACATAGTCCCAGTTCTTTACATTCTCTTTGTTTTCCTTGCTTTTGGAGAAATATCTATGAAGGTATCATTGGAATTTATGAAGTGTTTTGCCTATGCTTTATGGTTTCAGTTCTTACATCTGTATATTTTATCCACATTGAGCTTGTCTGGTCTGCAGTGTTGTTCTAGCTTCATTCTTTTCATGTGGCTGTTCAGTTTTCTCAACATCATTTATCAAAGTGACTTTTCTTTCCCCATTGTATGTTTTTGTATGTTCTGTTATTGTAGATTGTCCATATAGGTGTGGATTTGTTTCTGGGGTCTCAGTTCTATTCCATTAGTCTGTTAGTATATGTGCAACCTTAATGGAATCAAGTAGTATTCCTCTTCTTTGCTAAATTCCAATTGACAGGAGAATTTTTTGCAAAGGAATGACAGGTGAAGGTCAACATAATCACCTTTATTTCTGATGAAGCTGATACTGACATATATAACATATATGTAACGCATAAGAAGTGCTCACTAAACCACAGATTTAAATCCTTCTGCATCAGCATTCTATGCCAATTCAGGCCTTTCTCCATCATGCCCCACTCATGCCAGTTGGAGTTGATCCCAGAAGATGGAAAGTGGAACTGCATTGGAGCCCTTACTGATTATTCTACCCAAATAAGTCACTTCATCTGAAGGAGGGGCCAAGAGTTGCACTGTCTGAGGGTCTACCACAAGGAAGGAGTCAAGGAAATAGGCATAATGTTCTGTTTGTTAATTTTAGAATAAAAATGTCACACCTGTGTTTTGGCATTTATTGCTTAATATATTTGCTAACATGTCATTGCTGAAATTTAACTGCTTTTTTTTCTTAGAACCTTTAGTGTGTTTCAATAAATTATTTCTGCTTTTAGGCGTTTAAATGCAGAATTGGAGGCAAAAACGGCTGATCTGGTTCGACAAGCTGAGGAAATAATTGTAAGTAAATGTACAATTATAAGTAATACCTTGTAAGTGCTAGCATTTTAATGTTTTTGTATAGTTGTTTATTTTTATTTTCTTATATCATTGTACATTTTTTGTAAAGTAAGTGGTTTCTCCCCTGAGATATAGTCACCATAGTTCTCCCACTACCCTATCTCCCGTGAGCCATTGCTATATTCCTTTGTGCACTTCTCTCCTTTGTTGACCCTGCTTCTTTCCCTTCCCTTGCTGTATGTTTCAGATATGTGGTCAGCTTGCTAATTTTGTCTTTTTATTTATTGTTTGCTTTTGTGTTTGTTCTAGGAGTAGGGCCATGTTATCACCGGTGCCGGCAGGCATGGCTTCTGGGTGCTCTTACCTGGGCATAATACGGATTTGCTTGGAGCCTGGGTCACTACCCTGGGTGGGCAGTAGGGGGTGGATAGTGGGGGAGGCCGGTGGTGGGAGGAGGTACGAGGAAGTGCTACTGCTGCTGCTCCTTCAGCTCCTGCCAACTCGACCACTTCTGATGGCAGGTAGGGTTTGTAGGTACTTTTACGGGCATGTATGGATCTACATGCTCCCTGCACCGCTGTGGCAGCTGGGCAAGGGAAATAAAGGAGTAGAGGATACACCCATGGCTTCCATGGACCAGACTGCCCCTGTCAGTGGATGGGACTTCAAGTGCTCTCACTGATACTGGCCGGGCTTCTGTTGACCAGACGACTTAGAGTATCTGATGCAGACCTGGCACCACAAGGCACAGACTAGGCCCAGTTATGAAGTATCAGAGGGCCACCAAGGGCACATCACCATGAGACTGGCTGTGACCCTGTCCATCAATGGCACAACAGGTTGAGTGGGATGCACTTCCTCTTGTAGTTGGAGAGACCCATGAGTCTCCAAAGCAGGTCACAACAACATGTTGCTCTGGTTGTGGCCTTGTCTGCCTGGAGGTGTAGGCCTGTAGAGGCATGTGCCTGATGCTTGGTCTTTCAAGATTGAGGGTCAGGAAGGAAAAAGAAAGAAAAAAGTTAAAAAAAAAAAGTTTGCAGCCCAGTGTTCTCTCTGCTCAAGAGTTGCTGGTGGCTTGTGTTATGGCTTGGTTTGCTAAGTAGCCCCAGAGGACTGAGTGGGATGCACTTTCTGTTGCAGCCTGGGCTTAATCCCTCTAAATTGCCACTCAGAACAAAAGGAGAAAAAAACAAACAAAACATTTGTGGTTCAATCTTCTGTGTGCTCCAGAGGAGCTTGGCTAGTGGTGAGGTATAGGTTGCTCACCTGGGGATAATCTGAGGGTTCTAAAGTAGGGTGGGGCAGGTGCAGCTGAGTACTTGGGAAGAATGGACTCTTCCTTCCCTTCCCCCAATCCTTGTGTCCTGGTGTTGTATAGCCGGTTTGACGCAAATGAATTTTGCTTAGAGCGACTATCAGTCCTTTTTTATAGTGTTTTTAGGAGAGAGCTTGATCCTGGCCTCTCTATTCTGCCATTTTGTATTCGAGCCTTGTATTTTTGACTTTCTGATTTGATATATCTACAAAAGTGCCAAAAGTATGAAATTTCACCTTAATGAATTATCACAAAATTCACATAAATACATGTATATGTATGTGTTTTCAATAAACCTACACTGAATAAGTATTTTTCATTAATATTATTAATGATTTAATACATAAAACAATTATTTAATAATGTTTAAGATTACTATTACTGTAAGATAAATGTTTGAGAGTAGATATGAAGAATTAGCACTGGTAATTCATTAAGGACAGAAATAAAACGGCCTCTGGAAAAAAGCTGAATAAAGGGAAACTTCACTAATACTCTGGTGGTAGTTTGTTTCTTAAACTTTTAGGTGGGATGTAACTCAAATTCTTAGGGCTAGACCATAATCAGGTCTATAATTAGAAAAAATGCAATGAGGTAATACCACTAGACTATAGGCATTTTTTGCCTCATTTTGAGTACCAAATTGGGGATTCCTACTTTAAGCATCGAAGTTCCCACTATTAATTGAGAAGATAAAATAGCACTCACTACAGGAGTGACTGCTTTCAAACTTTTCTCTACTTAATCGTTTTTTACTCTAACTTAATCATTTTTTCAAATCTATCCCTCCTTGGTCATGTAGTATGGAGTTGATGGGGGCCTGGAATAACAGGTAATATTTTAATTAGTTTTGGAATGAGAAACATATAACATTGCAATGACATTTTTAGATAATGATTACAGATTTGTTAAGTTGCATTTGTAATTAAATATTTTTATTCTGTCTTTTAGTCCTTGCCAGTGTCTGAAGAATAGGAAAATACTTGAACAAAGAAACCCAGTGTTACAGTAGAATGAGGGATTTCTTATGTATTCTGCTCAGAGTCCCCTAGTAAGGACCTTTTCTTCTTATATTTTTCAAAGAAGAGTATAGCAGAAAACTGGGATGTATTGGGGAAAAGGGGAGAGTAAATACATCTTACCCTGACAAAAGCTAATGGGTATAACTTTTGCCTTGTTGAATTTTTGCTTACTCACTTTCACTTCTTTTAGATTTTTGCCAGGAGCTTTTACTCGTAAGTGCTTCATTTGCAGCATCTTTGTGGTCTTCTTAACATTTCAAGCTTTGCCTGACTTGAGAAAAGTTTTTCAACCCATTAAACAGATATGTTTTCATTTCTTGTGAGTCTAATTTGTTTTGCATGTTACACAAAATGGGAGATTCTAATATAGTAAGGAAGCAGGAGTCAGTTAAGATCATAAGAAGGCATTTACACATTAACATTTTTTCCTGAGAATTGACTTTCTTAACCCAGAATGAATGAAAGGTGGAACTACATGGTTACAGACTTTCAGTTTCATACCATAGGATGAATACAGTTAAATATATATTAGTTTTTGCTTTTTTTTTTCCTGTATGACTTGTCTTTATTTAACTAGAGGGATCAGCAAGAAGTACAATCTAGGCCTACTTCAACACAAGTTAAATCATATGAAGATGATGATTACGATTTAAGGTAAGTGACTTAAACTCTCAAACACCATTTTAAATATCTATGTACATATATACACACGTACATATTTACATCATTGTTCATTTTTGTGCAATGCTTGATTTCTCAGTTGTAGTCCCCAGAAAATTCCTACCATCAAGTCACCTGTGAACCCTCCCCTGCTGAATATCTCTGATTTATAGTTACCTATAGTGTTATCTTTCTTACCTTTTCTTTCAAACACTATCTTTTGATGACATATGTGACTCTTGTGTTACATAAGATCTTTTTGCATGTAAGGATTTGGAAAACTGTAATTTGAAGATAATATACAAAAATACTAATAATTGGGGCCTTATACCATTCAAACACAATGTAAGCTTTTACATAATTTTCCTAATTTAATTTTTAAGGTGTTATTTGAGGGAAAAAAAAAGATTATCCTCATTTTAAAAATAAGAATAATGTAGCTTTGAAGTTCCAGAGCTTGTCCAAGGACATGTAGGTAGTATGGGATTTCTTTAAGATCCAGATCAGAGTTGACAAGATTTTTAAGCCTGTCTTTATAAACTATACCATCTTTCTTTTTAAATTGCATGTAACTATCAGACAAAAATAAATGAATTAGTAAAAATAATGTATATTAGATATTTTTTCCTTAAATTTTATGTGAACTTTGGTATATATCAAAAAATTAGATAACAAAAATATTAAGGATAAATTAAGCAGGAATAGTACAGTATCTGTATGAATAAAGCTCTAACAGAGCATAACATAACATGGTGATTACCAAATCGTCAACTTGCTATGAGCAAAAGTCAAATTAATCCTTCCCTAACATTAACAGGCAGAAGGTGGTGTTGAACCTCCAATTGATTCTTTCTCTATGATCATGAAATTCCATTGAGTTAAAACTATTCAGTTTAGTCTCTGGGTGATCATGTGGTACTTATGGAAAAAAAATACCCTCTGCCTCTTTATTGCTACTTTGAGTATGCTAAACCACTGAGATTTGGGGGCTAGTAGCATATGCTATCTTACTAATACAGCAATTGTTATTGAGTTAGGTGCTATATCACAAAAATTCTAACAATATATCTTTAGTTCAGCAGTTGGTGAGGTGGTGACTAGCAAGGAAACTTATATTGGAAGCTGGAAAGAAAACAGAATACTGTTATGTACAATTAATTTAGTACAACTGTCACCATTATTAAATTGGTAGGAAGTAGATCAGGTATCTTATGAACTTGTGCTCAAAGGAAGAGGTTAGAAAACAATAGTAGGTGATATTATTGTTGAGTATATCTAACACAATATAAGAAGGACAAGTTAGGAAAAATGTAGTGAGGTTATATCACTAGACAGATGTATATTGTCCTGCCCTATTCTAAATATCAAATTCAGTATTCTTAAGCATCTGTCCTTAAGTATCAACATTCCTATTATTGATTGGTGAGACAGAGTAGCATTCCTTGGAAGAATTAAGTGAGAAATAATTGGCTGTTTTGCAAGCAGAAATGAAAGGAAATATGGAGATTCTAGGAATTAGAGATCCTTGTAATAGTATAATAGTCACCTGCTTCTAGTTTTGATGATGTCCTTTTTATCTTTTCTTTTGTTACTTAGGCTTCTGGAGCCATATCTAAGAATCCAGTGTTAAATCCAAGGTCATTGACATTTATCCCTATGTTTTCATTTAAGAGAGTTTGATAGTTTTAGCTTTTACACATCTTTGATAGTTTGAGTTAAATTTTGTATATAGTGTAACATAAGCATGAACATTCTTTTGTATTTGGTCATCTCAACATCATTGTTGATAAAACCATTCTTTTACCATTGACTGGTTTTCATACCTTTGACAAAAATCAGCTGGCCAGCGTTTTGATGACCCTTTATAGAGTTAGCTTCAAATACTGTGAAATAAAGTAGAGAAAATGCTTTGACAAACAAAAGCCTATTAAAGAATCTCAAGTCAAACACCAGACTTCAGGTGCAGTCTTCACAACTACATCCAAAATGTTTCAATGACTTAAAGTTTTAAGATTAGCGGATCTTACTAATTTGATAAAATGACTCATGGCAAAGATGTTACTAAAGGATATCCTCCCCACAAAAGCCTGAAATAATTTTTAAATCAAAAAGGTGGGGCAATATGGAGGAATGGAGAGATAAAAGGAGGGAGGAAGGAAGTTCAGGATAAAGAAATACAATTCTAAAGAAGTATAATTTGGGGAAGTACTATGGGTATGCTAATGATTCTTGAAACGTACTATACCTTAGTAGGTAAGAAACTCAGATTTTGAGAGTTAAACCAGGAATGAAACTTAAAGTAATGGACTTAAACTTGAAACTGTGCCTGTAAAAAATCTTAAAAGAACTTTGTGGTCCTCCCAGTTTCCTAAGATGAAGAAGCAGGCTGTGAAAGTTGCATAGCTTTATGGGATAATGTTTTTAAACACATCTAAGGGCTTAGGGACTTTTAAAAAATGGGGGGAAAATGTGCTATTTAAGGGACAGTTTATTTGACTCCTACTTACAATGTTGGGACACTATTCATTTTACTGAAAAATAATCCTTGTATGTGATTCAGCAATTTTCTGTAGTTATTTAGTCAAGAAACATGAAATATGTTCAAGCAGAAACCTATATGCAAATGTTTATTTGTAACAGCTTTATTCATAATTGCCAAAAAATTGGGAATAGCTCAAATATCCATCAAGGAGTGAATGGATAAGCAGTTATGGTATATCCATGCAGTGGAATACTACTTGACAATAGAAAGCAGTGAAATATTGATACAGCATCAAAATGAATGGCAAGTATACGAAGCAACACTTAACAAATATATAGTACAATTCCATTTATTTGACATTCTGGAAAAGTAAAATTATATGAACAGAAATAGAGTAGTGGTTGTTTACAACTCAGGGGAGGGTAATAATTATAAAAGCACCAGGAAACTTTTTGGGATGATGGAAATATTCTCTATCTTGTTTTTGTAGTATTTACATGACCATTTAAGTTTTTTAAATTACTGAACTACATACCAAAACCAAAATATTTTGCTACATGTGAATTATATCTCAATAAATTTAGAAAAAGAATTTTTTGGTATGTAGTGATAAGTAAACAGACCAGGTACTGCTCCCAAGGAATTACTGCCTAGTGTGTTGCTTTTAGATTTAATTTTTAAATAAAATTCCATAAAAATGATAGTTGCTTTATTTGATATATATGTATATATCTAATATGTGTACATATACTATGACATTATTTACTTTTATTATATGTGACAATTTTGTATTTTTAGATAAGTGATGATTTAACAGCTTTACGTAATCTAAACTGCCAAATTTGAATCAGATTAGGCTTGACTTCTATCTAGTAAACTAAATATAGAAATGATGGTAGCAACAGCTAATCCCTAGATTCTGTTGAAGCAAGAGATCCAATTTCACAAGCATAAAAATAAATATGTTAATTTTCTTCATTTACTAAATTTTCCATGGGTGTAAAGTAGGTGTAAAGTGGTGATGACACTTTACCTGGTCAGGTGGTCTTTTTTAAATGCTACTATTTAAACAGATGACTTTTATCATGTGAAGATGGCATTTGGCTTTTAGTTAGGGATTGTTGAGGAAAGATAATTCTTAAAGAGATAATCATTTTAGTTCAGAACAGTACTAATTCACCTAAATGATTATAGTTAGGCAGTATATGTTATTGCCAAGCAATATGGTAGGGAAGCTAGAACTATATTTCTTAAATGTCTAGCATACTTATCCTTCAGTCTTACTGAAAGCAAGGTTTACTACACAAATCATTTCAGTTTTACTGCATGCAAACCTTTTATGGACAAGTTTAAAAAAAGATCAGAGTGCTATGTTTAAGTTGATTACATTTGGGAATATCACTCTGCCAAACCCAAGGAGACAGATGACTGTTAAATGTATTTTCACTGATATATGTGAGTTAGGTGGCAAGTCAAGGGGAAATGGAAGGTACAAACTGTAAGGAAATGGCAAATTTTAATTTAAATGAAGGTGGTCAAAGAAGATACTTAAATTTTGTAAAAAATTTGGGGATATTTTCTTGTCAGAGGATTAATCAAACTCTGAAATTTTAGGATACTTTAAAAATTTTTATTTTTTCTTCTTGGAACTATTTATAACTCCTAAGAGGTTATATTTGGTATTATCTATGTTAAGTATATGTTTGTGTTTAATATTGGAAAAAAAACCCTTATGTATTACTAGTTCAATAGGTAGCATCTGATATAAGTTTGTTTTATGTACTCCACTATGGTTAGAATTTCTCAGGGGATGGGCCTCCCTGGTGGTGAAGTGGGGTAAGCAACTCTCTATGAAGCAGACTGCAGCCACTGCAGCAAGAGTTCGATCCCCTGGGGAGGTGACCCACATGACGAAGCAGACCTCTTCTGCCTCACCCACTGCTCCCCTCAGCAGTGTGTTTCAGTCAGTCTACCTGTTCTGTTCTTCACTCTGTCTCTGGTGAATCCTCTCACCCCCCACACCTCTGGCCTGTACCCCAGCTCTTGTATGCATAAATAAGTAAATCTTTAAAAAAGAAAAATTCTCAGGGGAGATGATGGAGTTTCTTTTTATTTTTTTGATAGCAACAATATCTATTAATGTGGTAGGTTTTCAGACATACTTAACCTGTGTTTGACTTTGATGTTCTCTGTGAAACAGTCATTTAACCAGTGCATAAATGAATGTGGTGAGTTTAGTCTGGGCCATTGTTTGCAGACCCCTATTTTTACTTTGTTTTAAACTTCAAACATTTTTTTGAAAACCTGGACATACAAATGAATTATATTTTAGATATATTTATTCACACATTTAACAAATATTAGTGCCAGTTTAAGGGTTTATATACCTGGTACTATGCAAAGTAGTAGGCATAGAGTAGTAAACAAGACAGACATAATTCCTCCCCTCATGAAGTTCACATTGTAATGGAGGAAACAGACACTGACCAAGTATTCCAGTGCATTTAAACAATGGATAACATTGAGTGGGCTTGCATTGAAAAGCTCTGTTGTGAATCATTTTGTAAAACAGATAATCCTTGAGAGTAGGCAATACTCTTCCTTACGAGTTCCATTTGTTAAAATTTGTCCTGTATTTTCCTGCAAAAGTATTGGTATTATATCTTCTTGAAGGTAATTAAAAGCACTTCTCTTGTTTCTAGTACTCATTTTAAATAAATTAGCATGTGCATAACTAAAATTATAGTGAGGCCTACTTCATAGCTCCTTAGTTGTATGTTTTCCTTTCAAATGTAATCACTGTTGGATTTTAGGTCTCAGCCTATTATATATTGTTAATGTATAATGTTTATTTTTTGGTCTGTAGAGGTCTATCATCTGAAGAGACAGTTCATCTACATTCAAAAACTAAGGTATGAAATCACACTTTTTGTGACTCAAGTTGCATTTTGTAGAATTTAGGTGATTTTTATATACTTAGACAAGACAAAAGGGGTCTGACTTATGGAAATAGAATATAAACCTTAATACACAGAAAAAATGACTTCATGAAATGTTTGTAAAATAAATTAGATCAATTTTGCCTATTTCACTGGACAATTTAGAGAGATACTGGAAAAAATTCTAAGTGAAATTAATCTGTAACCTGAGAAATTTTAGTTTTCTCTTTAAGCTCAAATTTGCTATGTAGAAGATCTGACCAGGAAAAACACTCATATACAACGGACTTTTATTCATTCATTTTAAATATTTACAATGTTTAGATCGCTGTTCCAGGTACTGGACATAGTAGGACCTACAAGTGCCCCATTTGTGGGAATCTAGGCCAAGGAACCAGTATCAGTAAAGGCTTGGCTGGGGAATTGTTGGCACAAGTTAAATACTGTGAATGCGAACATCCAGTTTAATTTCTTTCAGCAAGATGAATATTCTTACTTAAATCTATGGGACTCTTTTTCTTTATCTTTGAATCTCTTAGTCTTAGTGATATTTAGGTCTTTTCCAGGTATACAATTCTGGGATTCTTTAAAAATACAATCGATTAATTCTTTAAGAATAGCAATTCTTTTATGTAGAAAACTGGCAGTTCTGTGTGTGACAAAAGTGCTTTCTTTGGCAAATGATTAGAAGCTAATTGATCAGGGCCTCTCTGGTGGTACAGGGGTTAAAGTCAGTGCTATCAAGGGATCCACAAGCCACTGTGGCTTGAGTTTGATTCTGGTGAAGATGCTGACCCACATGGCACTGCAGACCTCTCCTATCTCGCTTGCTGCTCCCCCCAGTAATGTCTTTCAGTAGATCCACCTGTTCTGCTCCCTACTCTTGCTGGTGAATCCTCTCCCCCAGGCCCCCACACCTCTGTCCCAGACCTCAGTTCTTATATGCATAAATAAATCTTAAAAAAAGAATCTAATATTTTAAAATTCTTCTCATGTAGCTAAAGACCAAAAACACTGATCCAGTAAATAAGGTTCAAAACAAACTGTACTCTGCAAATAAAGGAAGGAAAACAAATTCAAGGTATAGTACACTTTTAAAAGTATTAGTTTCATTTTTTTAATTGTATAATTCACCGTATCATCATTCTTAACTATTGGACTCTGTTTCTCCAAATCTTTCTATACCCAAAATTTGTAAAATTATACTGTATATATTTATTAACATTTAATAATTTAAAATGTTTTCTACTGAGAGATGTCTTATTGTAGTTAATGAACAATTTTTATTGTTCTTTAAAGCAACATTGACACATTTGAAATTTTTAAAATGTTATTAGTGAGATGTTTTATTAGAACTAAAACTAGTACCTAAGTATCTTTCTCTGCCTAATTTTCTCAAATAGTCTTTTACTTTGTGAGCTTATAACATACATTAGTGGGTCTGTTTAGATACAGGTGATTATTTGACCTGTTACAAATAAAGACTACAGTATAATTATAATTTATATTTCATTGTTTTTTGGTGAAAAGGAAGTCAAAGCATAAAATGGGGTTCCAAGAGGTTCTGTAGGGTAAGAAATTTTCTAGAAAAGGAGGGTCACACTTGCAGTGGGTTGTGTCAGCCAGCTGCTGCTTCACAGTAAGTTATTAGATTTGTAAGCCTACCACTTGTTCAAATAAATAATTACACTTCTGAAAAAAATCTTTATTGCTAATGCTTGTATCTTTTAGTTTGTTAAATCACTTTTAACAAAAGGATTAGAAAATGAAAGGATTGGAAGAGAAAATCTTAGAGAAAAGAAAACACATACTATATAACATACATAACTATGTTTTCAGACTTTAGTTTTGAAAGTAAAGGTTGTTTTTCCAAATGTAATTCTGAAGCCTTTGTTTATACGTTAAAAGTTAGATTTTAGGGCCTCCTTGGTGGCACAAAGGGTTGAGTGTCTCTCTGTGGGGCTTCTGCAGCCACTGCTTAAGAGTTCTATCCCTGGCCAGGGAGGGGACCCACATGGCACAGCAGACCTCTCTTGATTTGCCCACCAGCTGCTCCCCTCAGCAGTGTATTTCAGTCAATCTGCCTATTCTCCTCCCCTGTCTCACTTCTGGCGTCTCTGGCCTATGCCCCAGTTCTTGTATGCATAAATAAATAAAATCCTTTTTTAAAAAGTTATACTTTAATTAAAAAATTAAAAAACTTTCAAAACCATAAACTTGATGTATTAGGCATCACCCACTCTTCAGTGTCTTTAGAAGTGATTTTTATTTCATATTTCTTCTATTAATTTATTAAACAGTCAAAATTCAACTTTTTGGGTAGCTTTGATCCTGATTAAAAAGTTTCTCTAGATAGAAAAAAATATTTGCTTGATTAAGCTATTGGCTTTTCAGCTTTGTAATTCTTTCTCAAAGTTCACTATTTGCAGAATTATGGCTAGCTACCATTTGTACAGTTCTCCAGTAGCAGGTAAAATTAAAGCCAAAGACTGAATTTGACATAGGAGGCTAAATTCAGTTGTTTGGAGGCAGGGTCTGAATATCCTCGTAAAGATTGGTTTAGCATTGTGGTTGTGTGATTCATAATGGTCGAAGGTCTCTTAAACCTCTGATAGTCTTTGAAAATATCAATTATCGATTTCATCATAAATTTAATTTGATCTGATTTTGAGTATTTGACTAAGGCATATCTGGAAGTCATTTCATTAATATATGTCCTTATATATTATGTATATATATTGATTTTTTTTTTTAGTGTAAAATTGAAATACTCTGATGTACAAACTGCCAATGATGTTGCCATACCAGATGACTTCTCAGACTTTTCTCTTGCAAAAACAATTAGCAAAATTGAAGGGCAAATGGAAGAAGAAGGCCTATCTGATTATGCAGATGATGATATTTTTTGTGGTGTTAGTAAAGACATTGGAACAGGTAGGTTTTCTTTTATTTCTATCCTATTTCACAGTTACTTAGAAAAAAATATGTAAAAGCTATTTTTCTTACATTCAAAAAATTATTGTAATGTCTTTTGTTTCAGAATCCTCTAGTGGGACATGATAGTGGGAGGAATGAGTAGGATTATAGATGAAATAAAACTGATTATAAGTCTATAATTGTAGAAGATGGGTGATAGATAATTAGGGTTTCATTGCACTAATGTCTACTTTTGTGTTATGTTTGATATTTTCCATTATAAAAAGTAAAAATAAGTACTATATAGTATTGGTTTCATTGACCACTTTTTATTAAGGTTAAAGTGCCCCATAGCTTATTAATATTTAAAAAAGAAAATAGTTTTGAGTTTCTTTCATTTAATGTCACTGTATTTATTGCATGTTAAATCAACATGTGCCAAAGTAAGTGAATTATTGATGAAACATGTAAAATAATCAAATGACTTTAATATAATTTCCTATAAACTGCTTAGCACTAAAGAATGATAAATTTTGATCATTTAAAAAATGTTCTATTATTTGCCAGTAATTCATCTAAAATTATTGAATTTATAAGGAGTTACCAGTGCTATTATAAACAAAAAGATGAGGTATATGAACACAGTTAATGCTCAGCTATAATTGTGACTTTCAGCAAACCACTTAGCTCCTCTGTAGTAGAAATTTCTTCATTTGAAAAGCAGTGTGTACCAGGTGGTCATGAAGTTTATCTTTAAAATTCCCTGATTCTTAAATTGTAATAATTTGTATGTGTAATGATTTTTTGTGTGGTATGTTAGTCATACCTGAGGAACACTTCATTTATGCATGTATTACACTTGCTGACCTAGCCATACTTCCTGAGGCTAGTTGTCTGGAGGGCAAGTAAGTAGAGCAGAAAGTTGCTTTTATGTCTCTGTTAAGATGCTTTGAAGAACACATGCTCAGAGGTTAGCTGTTCCTCAGTACAGTCATCCATGGATGGCCCTTTAACATTGTTCCTGCCCCCCATATACAGGGGACCAGTGCATGTTGACTATCTGAAATGGCTGCTTTCCTCTTATTGCTGAACACTGTTTTGTTTTGTTTTTTTTAATCATTTTGCCTTGTTTGTCTTCCTTTTTCAGAATCTTTGATCTAGTTGTCTCTTCATTTGGGAGAGTTTTCTCTTATTTCAGATGATTGCCTATGGTGAAGACTGGGTTATGTGGGTGATGAAAAGATCAAAAAGCAGTTTAATAGCACAGATTGTTTGTTAAGACAAAAATTGGAGAGGTTAATGCTCTGGACTTAATGAGATGAGACCACTCATTCCTTTGAGAAACTATTGAGGTTAAAGTTGGGGAGAGAAAGAAATGGAAAAAGTCATGCCATTCTCTTCTTTCTTCCTTCTTCTCCCCTAGACACCAAATGCTGAAAATTTCCACTTTAAAATGTGTTGTTTTCTTTTTCTATCCTCTACTAAGCTGGAGTTATGTGAGAAGCCAGGAGGAATATTGAGGCTAGTGATGTCTAGGCAAGGTTAGAGCCTATGTAGTTGGTGAACTCCGTGATCACCCTGGGAGCTTTGGAACAGGAATTATCTTTGGAGAGCTTTTGTGCTGTGCAGGATGTATCATATTGACTTCTAAGAGACAATTCAGAGTATTCAGGTTAAGCTTCATGAGGGCAAAGCTTGACTTACATTGTTACTATACCTGGAATATAGTAGAAACAATGCTTATTTTTTTCAGTGAAAGATTGAATGAATTAGAGGTGAGTTTTAACTTTAGTTTTTATTTTATTTTATAAACCTCAAACAGTTATTGCTGATATGGTTGGAAAAAAAAAACTTGCTAGCAATGAAATAACTAAGGTAGATTTTAAGAAAAGTATAGAAGAAAGCTTCAGTGTAAGATATTAGAATATTTCTTTACTTCTAAGACACATATATTACGTGGGATGTGTGTTACTGTCAGTGGCATTTTATAGTCACAGTAAGCTGTACTGAAGCTGGCTTTTGCTAGAGAAGATTTTTTGTTTCTGACACTTAAGAATATCAACCTTCTTGTAACCACTTTAAATTCTGCTTACGGTATTTTGAACCGCTTTGGTACATATGAGTTCAGTCTGCAAACTTAAGTGAGTACTGGCTTGTGGTTCAGATTCTTAGTCGAGTTTCCTCTCCTACTGCAACTGCTACTGTTGAGATATGAACCCTTCCTTTCTGTTGGGTGGCTTTGTTCTTTAATGTTTCCAATTAGGGATCTCTCCTTTTAGACTTTCCATCTTGAGCATTTTTTACCTGATAAAATAATGGTCTGTTCACATTTGATGATATCTTAGCTTTAGTGAAGTACAATAAATACAATAACTTCATTCCACAGAAGCACAGATCAGATTTCTAAAGGCCAAACTCCATGTTATGCAGGAAGAATTGGATAATGTTGTATGTGACTGTAATAAAAAGGTAAGTTTAAACACTTCTCAAAATAAATGCTCTAATACAAACATTTCAGGAGCAGTTTAAGTTATTTTAGAAACAGCTTCTTTTTTTTTTTTTTAATTTTTTTTTTTTAAAGATTTATTTATTTATGCATACAAGCACTGGGGTACAGGCCAGAGGTGTGGGGGGGTGAGAGGATTCACCACAGAGAGCAGG
>JAGFMF010012266.1:10540977-10567901 GCA_019455555.1 Galemys pyrenaicus
CCCCCCCCCCCCCCCCCGACATCTCTGGTCTGTGCCCCAGTGCTTGTATGCATAAATAAATAAATCTTTAAAAAAAAAATGTTTTGGTTGAGCAATAAAGGAGAAGCTAAATTCAAGGGGGATGAAAAATGAATGCAGGTGAGGGTTTTCTATATAGATTGTCCTGTCATGTGCAGATAGTGCTAGGTTTCCTTCTTTTCTAATTTGGATTTCTTATGTTTTTCTCTTCACTTATTGCTCTAGTTAGGACTTCCCATACTATGTTGAATAATAATGATGAGAGAAGGCATCCTCCTCTTGTAATTTAATCTTAGAGGAAAATCTTTCAGTTTTTTCCCACCAAGTATGATTTAAACTGTGTATTTGCCTTTTACTATTCCTTCAATCCCCATTTTTGGTGAGTTTTCATCAGGAATGAACTTTGAATTTTACAATGACTTCTCTGTAACTATTGATGTGATGATACAATTTTTATTTTTCCACTTGTTGATGTGAATGATACTGTCCTATTTCCATATGTTGAACCATCCTTGAATCATTGTAATTTTCCTTAGTCATGATGTGTGATCCTTTTAATACACTCCTGAATTTGGTTTGCTTAAGTTTTGTTCATGGGTTTGTTTGTTTGTTTTTTAAGATTTATTTACTTATACATACAAGAGCTGGGGTACAGGCCAGAGTCCAGGGCAATGAGAAGATTCACCATAGACAGAGTGGGGGAGCAGAACAGGCAGACTGACTGAAACACACTGCTGAGGGGAGCAGCTGGTGAGGCAGGAGAGGTCTGCTAAGTCATGTGGGTCCCCTCCCTGGCTGGGGATCAAGCTTTTGTTGCAGTGGCTGCGGTTTGCCTCATAGTGCATTGCTTAACCCACTGCGGCACCAAGGAGGCCCTTGTTCATGATTTTTGCATCTATCGTACAAGGATATTGGCCTTTAGTTTTCTTTTTTGGGTGATGTCTTTGTCACCTTTGTCAACTACAGGAATAATATTGGTCTTGTAAAATGTGTTTGAAAGCATTCCCTCTTCAATATTGTGTTAGAGACTGGGTGGATTGGTAATTTGTGTTTAAAGTTTTCATAGACTTCACAGTGTTTCATAGAAAACACAGGCCATCTGGTTCTGTGTTTTGTTTTTTTGGGAGGCTTTTGATTACTGTTTCAGTTTCCTTAGTAATAACTGATCTCTAGGTTTTCTTTTCATGATTCAGTCTCAGAAAGTTGTATGCTTTTAAGAATTTGTCTACTTCTTCTGTGCTATCCATTTTAATATGTTCATATCAATCTCATGCTCTTCCTGTATTTTAGAGGTATCTGTAACTTCTCTTTTGTCAATGTTATGTTTTCCCCCTACTTTGTGAGCCTAGCTAGAGATTTGTCTGTTATACTCATCTTTTAAAATAGTTCTTGGTTTCATTGATCTTTTTGTACTGCTTTTATGGACTTCTATTTTACTTATATCCACTTGTTTTTACTTTTATCCCTTTCTACTGGCTTTTCATTTTATTTATTACTTTTCTAGTTCCTTAGGGTATAAATGTACATTATTTGAGAACCTTTTTATTTCTTGTTACAGTTCTGTATTGTTATATAAACACCTCTTAGGCACAGCTTTTGTGTCATTCTGTATATTCTAGTAACTGTGTCTTCATTTTTGTATTCAGGTTTTTTTTTATAACTTACATTTTGATTTCCTCATTGATCCAACAGTCATTCACTAGTGTTAAATAGTCTCCACACACTTGAGGTTTTTCCCACTTTTTGGGGGTTGATTTCTAGTTTGATATGATTGTGTCAGAGAATAGCCTTAATATATTTTCAGTCTTTTTACTTGTTTTGTGAACCAATATATTCTATCCTCAAGAATGATCTGTGCTTAGTGTGTGCACTAAGATTGTGTACTCATTCGTATGGGCATGTATTGCACTATAAATATCTACTAAGCCTATCTGATCTGACTCTTCATTGAATGCTATTATATCCTTGTTGATTTTCTGTCTTTAATGTTATTAAAATTTTAATTTTTACTTTCAGTTCATTAAGTTTGAACCACTGATATAAGTGGGGTATTGGAGTCCCTTACTGTCATGTTGCTGTCACTCTCTGCTTTTAGGTTAATAGTTGGCATATGTATTTTGATCCTCCTTCACTTGGTTTATATATTGATTAATGTTATGACCTCCTGATTTATTTATCCCTTAGTTACTATACTGTGTACACCTGTCTCTTCTTACCTTTTTTAGCTCAAAGCCTATCCATTATTACTATGGCTTTCCCTGCCACTTTTAGGTACCATTTCCTTGTAGGATTGTTTTCCAGTATTTGAGTTGATGTTTAACTTTGGATCTCAGATTTGTCCAGGAGAGGGAGCAATAAGTTGGATTTTATTTTCTGATCCAACAAGCTACTTTGTGCTTTTTGATCTAAAAGTGCAGTCCATTTCCATTAGAGGTGATTATATATGAGAAATTGCTAGCGCTGTTTTGTCTTGGTTTTTCTTCTCCTTATAAATTTTATTTAGTCTTTCTGCACTTTGATTTAGGTAGGAGAACTCCTTTCAAAATTTATGGATGTACAGAAGTGGCAAACTGCTTTAGCTTTGTTTGGAAGGGTCTTCATTTCTCCTACATATCTGAAAGAAAGTCTTCTAGGATATAGTGTTCTTGACCTGCAGTTTTCAACTGAGTATTCTGAATATATCATTCCGTTCTCTTTTGCCTATAGAGTTTTCTGCTGAGAAGTCTGATACACCTAATGGGAGTATATTTTTATAAGTTATCTGCTTTGTTTTCCAGGTTGCCTTCAGTATGCATTATTGGGCTTGATATGATGGTAATTTCACTATGATGTGTCTTGATTTAAGTTGCATTGCATTTAAATATCAGGTGTTCTTTAAGTTTAATGACCTTGTATATTCAGTTTCTTCCCCAGCGTTGGGGTTTTTCCTCTGTTACTTCTTGGAATAAACTCACCATTACCCTCTCTGTTCTCCTACAGGATATTTGTTGACTTTCTTAAGGTAGTTGGAATAGTTTTTGATGTGTTTATTGATTTGTTTTTTCGTATTTTTTCTCTTTCTGCTTGGATCCTTTGTGTACTGCTATCGTCAAGGTCACAGATTTAAACCTCCAGTTGGGCTAATCTGCTTCCATTACTCTCTTGAATTTTTGATCCAATTTATTGAATTCCTTACATTCTAAATATTATTAAAATTTTAATTTTTACTTTCAGTTCATTAAGTTTGAACCTATATTTCTGAATTTTGTTGTCTTAGTCTACTTTTCTGAGCACTCTATATCACTTTGATTTGCCTTTGTGTTTTTTTTTTTTAATTATTGCTTTGATTTTTCTTTCATTTTGAACTCTAATCAGAGATAGAATATTCCATGTCTTTGTGCTTGGATTTTGGAAACTTATTCTCTTCTTGTGATGACCTATTCCCTTGAAGTCTTAAGACACCATATCTATTTTAAATGCCCATTTTTCTGATTTAAATTTCTCTATTTTTAAAAAAATATCTGTAGCAGTTAAGGTGTGCTTCTAATTGTGTCAGTGTGGTTTGATATAAATTTTTTTATTATTCCTTGTTTACTTTATAGACACTAATGCCTATTTTTACAATAGCTGCATAAATAGAAAAGGGGAGGGTCCCCAGAGAGATTCAGCAACTAGGGTGAATGAGCAGGTGGTGGGGGAGCATTTGCAAAAATTTGTGGCACTGCTGGTATCACTCCTCTCTGATTCCAAATCTGAGATTACAGTCAATCTGTCCGTGCACTTCAGAAATTCAGGGAATGTGTGTGTGCAGTGGGGGCAGGAGTGCAATCTAGAACATTTTATCTGCCTTTTCCCTTATATTAGGAATCCATTCTATGTATAGCACCCTACTAGCTCCATATGTGTATCTCATTTAAGGGTGTCTGCACTATGTACACACTCCCCTTTCCAGGGCCAGTGGCTGAGCAGGCAGCCCTGCTGTGTCCCCTACTCGGGAATGCTGCCTCCAGATGTTTCTGTCTACCAGCCTCCTGTTTAATGACTTTCCTGTGTCTCGTCTCTGCAGTCTGTGTTGCTCTCTGATGTCCAAGGGGTGTCTGTTTCACTACAATCTGGGTGTCTCTTGGTGTGTAGTGTCCCTCTGGTTAACTGTTAGATGTTCCTTTTTGGAGCAAAGCAAGGTACCTCCTCTGTCTCAGTTTTGGTGATGTCATCTATTAGTTTCTTAATTAAAGCTTTAGTTTCTGCCTTCTGCTCATTGATTTTTATTACAGAACTCATTAATTTGCCTTTTTGTTTCCTTGGCTCTCTTTGGCTTGTTTTACTTAATTTTATTGTATCTCTGTGTTTAGGATAGCTGTTTCAATTTTCTTATTATTGTATTTTTTTAATCTCCCCATTATTTACTTTGACTACTGATACAAAGGGTGCAGAGTTTCCACTTTTCCAGCAGATGGTGTTGTATATCAGAGAGAACTAACTTATAGCTGGGTTTTCAGTGGTTGGGGAAGTGTATTGGAGGATAAGTCACTTATGAGAATGCTGTGTGTGGGCTTTGCTTGTGCTTGTGTTACTGCTGCCCTCTTTAGTTTTAAAGCCTGTATGTCTGCATTCAGTGGGCTAAGCTTTAAGTGAACCTGAGTTCCAAAATGACTTCACTGTATAGCCTCAGTTTCCCTCTATCTGCCAACTGTGGGAGGAAATGGATGAGGTGAATTACACCTTTTTGAGCTTTGTCTGCCTGAGGAGCCCTGTTCTCCTGGCTTACCACAGTACTCTTACCACATGTCCCACAGTTAGACTGACAACAAGCAGTTTCTCCTTCCTCAGATGCAGATATGAACTGCAGTTTTTGCCTAAGTGGAAGGCTCTCCCCAACTCATACTTTTTGTTTCTCAACATTAAATATCTTTGGTGTCTCTTTTGGTATGTGCAGTTGGTTCCCAGTAATTATGAGGCACTCCAGTTTTGCCCTACATTGCAGGATCTTCTGAGTCAGGTGCCTATCTGGACTTTTCCCAGTCCATTTTCCTCTGCTGCCATCTTCCATAAGTCTATTATTTTGAATTTTTGTGTTGGAAAGATACTAGCTTGCATGTCTTTGAGTTTGATTTCTGGAGTGTTGTCATTCTGTCCTTGTGATTTCCTATTACCATCAACTTTCAGAAAGCCTGGTGTTGTATTCTTTGCCTACTTGGAATCTGGATTAGCAATTTGCAACTCAGTCACTTATCTTTTCCACCTGGTGTGCTATGCATGTAAATTTATTTAATTTTATTGTTACGCCTGGTTGATGGGATGCTTAGGGTAGTAGGTATCTAATGGGGTGGGAGAGGGTCACACTAGTGCCATGGATGTGCAGGGGATGCCTGGCTCATATATGTAACATCTGCTGTTAACCCTCCTCTCTCAGGCTTCAGATTTGAGACTCAGCAGTCTGTCCACTGCTGATACAGTTAATGGTGCCAGTACAGATCTTGAGGGGTTGGGATGGGAGAATGTACTCTAGAGAGTTTCTGCTGTTATCTTGTTGGGTCCTGGTCCATGTGGAACATCTTAGCTCCTCCACTTTAGGTTTTGCTGGAGCAAAGGGTTAAGTGCCTCCAAATCATTTCTGCTCTCTCCTCCTTGGAGCCCCTGGGTGGGCCAGCATCCCTCCCTTCTGTATTGACATCAGACTGCTGCCAGCATACATTTCTCTACACTCAGTTCCATTATGCTGATGGGTAGATATCTTTGGCATCCTTTCTGATGTTGTCTGTGTTGGTTCAGAGGGTGCTTAAGCATAACCATAGACTGTAGGATTCTCTCACCCATGTACTTCATGTACTCTGTTTCTGACTAGTTACTAGGAGCAAAAACATTTCCTCTCTCACCATCTTAATGATGTCGCCTCTATTTTTTTTTCTTGATATTATACTTTTAACCTGACATCATAATTCCAGTTGTTTATTTTTGATATTTCCCTCGCCAATTCTCCAAAAACATATTTAATCATTGATGTCATAGAATTTATCAACACTGTTGTCTTCTGTGTATTTAATTGTTGCAGGTGTTATATCTAAATCTTTAATCCATTTTTATTTTTGTGTATGGAGTCAGAGTATGATGCAACTCGATTCTTTTACATGTGATTTTCCAGTTTTCCCAGCACCATTTGTTAGAGACGCTCCTTTTCCCTATTGTATATGACCACTGCTATTTTATCATAAATTAAGTGCTGCTGTGTACATGAATATATTTCTGGGATGTCAGTTCTGTTCCATTGATCCTATGTGTGTAATTTTATATAATGCCATATTTTTGTAATTACTGTTGCTTTACAGTGTAGTATCAGGTGACACGATACCTTTACTTCTACTTTTTTCTCAGATTGCTTTTGCTATTTGAGGCCATTTATGGTTTCATATTAATTTTTTTCAATTTATTTGAAGAATTGGTATTTTGATGGCAATTGCATTACATCAATGTATTTATTTAGGTAAATAGCCATTTTGGTTATATTTTTCCTCCCCAACCATGACCATGCAAGAAATGTCTTCCTGTCTCCTTAAGTCATGATCGAACTCCTTTAATGTCTTGCAGTTCTATAGGTCTTTCATGTCCTTGGTTAATTATGAGATATTTGATCACATCCTTGGTTAATTCTGAAATATCTTATTATTCCTGAAACAATTCTGAATTATTTTTTAAATTTCTTCTCATTGTTTCTAAAAATGAAACAAATTTTGTTGATTTTTTTTTAATCTGCACTTTGCTGTATTCATTCTAATAGAGTTTTGGTGTGGAGTCTTTGGGAGTTTTTATATATATATCACCTGGGAATATTGGTCATTTCACCACTTTTATTCTGATTTGGATTCTGATTTTTATTTCCTGTTCTCTGATTGCACTAGCTAAAACTTCTCATATTAAGCTAATTATAAATCATGGTAGTTAGCACCCTTGTCATGTTTCTGATATTAAGAGAAAAGCTTTCAATTGTTCACCATCAAGTATCATATGGCTAGTGGTTTGTTATCTATGGCCATTGTTATATTGAGGTATGTTCCTTTTATTTCCATTTTGTTTTAGAGTTTTTAACCTAAGTGGGTGGTGAGTCTTACAGTTGCTTTCTTTGCATCTATCAATATTATTATATATATTTCATTATATTTTCTTACAGTGTTTACTTTCTTTTCTAGGTGTAGCCCCCATAGAATTTCCACCACCAGTTCACCCGTGCACCATCACCATAGTCCCTTGTGCTCTTGCCATCCGTGCCTTAATCCCATTGTCTCCTTCTTCCTTTTTCCCTGCAGAATGTCCCTGTTTTGTAGTTGTCTATTTTCATTTTGTTGGGTTTTTTTTTGTTGTTATTTTTTTCCCTTAATCCCCTATATTCCTCCTTTAAGTGAGACCATCTAGTATTTTTCTTTTTCCTTCTAACTTATTTCACTGAGCTACATCCATGTTTCTATGAATGGCTCTTATTTTTTTATTATATTTCATTGTGTATATAAACCACATCTTCTTGATCCAGTCATCTATTTTTGGGTATTTGTTTCTTTACTTTTGTTGATAAAGTATATTACTTTTTTTTATTGATTACACATATTAAACCATCCTTGCATCCTGAGATAAATCCACTAGATCATGATATAGAACCTTTGTGATATACTGTTGAATTTGATTTGAAGATTTTTGTATGAACATTCATCAAAGATGTTGGTTTGGAATTTTCTTGTGCTGTGTTTATTGATTTCATTATGAAGGTAATGTTGGTACTGTAGTATATATTAGTGTTTCCTCTTACTGGATTTTTAGACATAATTTAAGCAAGATGTCTAGAGTTTAGATGTCAAGATGTCTAAAGATGTTTAGAGTCTTTTTTGAAGATTTGATAGAATTTGTTAAGCTATCTGGTTCTGGGCTTTTCCTTTAGAGGAGATTTCTTACTATTTTAATTTCCATACTTGTGACTGGTTTGCTTTGCTAAGCAAATTCTGTTTCTGGTTTAGTGTTGGTAATTATGCTGATCTAAAAATGTATCCATTTCTTCAGTGTTTTTTACTTTATTGGTGTGTATTTTTAGATTTTTAAAATTTATTTATGCATATAAGAACTGGGATACAGGCCAGAGGTGCATGTGGTGAGAGGACTCAACAGAGACAGAGTGGGGAAACAGAACAGGCAGAGTGACTGAAATAAACTACTAAGGGAAGCAGCGGGTGAAGCAGGAGAGGTCTACTGCACCATGTGGGTCATATTCCTGGCCAGGGATTGAATTTGTGCTGTTGCAGATGCTTCATAGTGTGGTGCTTAACTCCTTGTGCCACCAGAGAGGTCCCTAATTTATTGGTGTATAAATGTTAGTAGTAATCTCATGACCCAGTGTATTTCTCAGCCATTTGTGATAATGCCTTACTTTCATTTCCACTTTGTATTGTTTACATGCCTTTTTTTTTGTTGTTAGCCCAAGTAGAGGTTTATCAACTTTATCTTCTTAAAACTAACTCGTTTCATTGCTCTTTTGTACAGTGTTTCTGATGTTTTTTATTTATCTCCACTCATTTTTATTTCCTTTTTACTAATTTTTGGTCTTGTCTGTTCTTTTTCAAGTTGCTTTAGGTGTAGTATTAAAATGTTTGAGATTTTTCTTGCTTAATGTGGGCTCGTTTTTGACTTGTCTTTCCTCTTAAGATCCTTTTTGCTGCATCCTGTATTCTGGTGGCTTGTATTCTTGTTTTTGTTAGTCTTGGAATATTTTTTGATTTATTTTAATTTCTTCCAGATGCTCTTACACGACATACTGTTTACTTTCTATCTATTTATGACTTTTCCCACTTTTTCTGTTTTAAATAATTGATTTCTACCTTTATGGATTTATGGTCAGAAAAATTAGTTGGCATAAGTACGATTTCATTCTTTTTTGTTTTATTCTTAGTTGTCATATCCCACCCAAACAGTATGTTCTTGAAAATGTTTGTGCTTTTGAAAGAAGAATGTGTGTGTAGGGGTTTGTAGGTCATGTGTTCTATAGATAAGTTAAATCTACTTGGTTATCTCCTCATTTAAGGCTAGTGTTTCCTTATTTACTATCTGTCTTGTTGATACGGCATAGCTAGAGTACTGATATCCCTTAGCATTACTATGTGTCAGTATCTGTACTTCTTTTACTAATTATCATGTCTTTTGTCCATTTTAAAATTGAGTGTTTGCGTTACTGATGTGTAGCTTTTCATTTTCTAGATTTTAACTTTATATATAAATATATCATTTGCAAATATTTTCTCTTATGTACTCTTTTCACACAGTTGATTTGATGCACACAATTTATATGTAGTCCTATTATAGCCTGTGTTTTTGGCGTTAAGTCCAAGATATCACAACCAAATGAAACATCAAGATTCATTTTCTGTTTTCTTCTGATGATTTTACTTTTAAGTATTATATTTAGGTTTGACTAATTTGAATTCATTTTGTATATGGGAAGAGATTAGAGTATAGCTTCATTTCTTGGCATGCACATATAGTTTCCTAGTGCAATTTGTTAAAGAAACTATCCTTTCCTATTGAGTGGTCTTCACATCCTCGTCAAAAATTTTTACCTTAACAGGTGAGGATGTGGAGAAAGAGGAACCCCCCCTCCCCATACACTGTTAATAGGAATGTAAATTGGTGTAACAATTGTGGAAAATGATCTAGAGCTTTTTAAAACACTAAAAACAGAAATACCATTTGATCCAGCAAGGTCCCTTCCTGGGTGTCTATCTGAAAAACATGAAACCATCAGTTCAAGAAGCATATGCTCCATAATGTTTATTGTGGCACTATTTACATAGCAATGTTCTGGAAGCAATCTAAGTGTCCACAAAAGGTGATTGGATAAAAATGTGGGGGGGATGTGTGTGTGTATAGTGGAGTACTATTCAGCTATAAGTACAGATGAAAATTTGCCATTTGCAGCAAAATATAAGAAATTTGAGAGATTATGCAAAGTAAACTTCACCAGAATGATAAAGGCAAATAGTGGATGTTTTCACATATATGGGTCATATTAGGAGACAAAGTAGATGAGCTGACAAAGCAAAACACAAACTAGTGTATATTAATAACTGAGGTTACTAGAGGTGAAGAAGTGGGAGATGGTAAAAAGAATGAAGGGTAGTATATGAGATGGTGATACATGTATTTTGTTTATTGTTTATGCTCTTTTTGTTTTCTTCAAAGAAGAAAATTTGATCGTAAATGTTAGGATTTATTTCTGGGCTCTGTTTGTCTACATATTTCATTATGCTAGCACCACACTGTCTTAATTACTCCAGCTTTGAAATAAGTTCTGAAATCAGAATCAGATTTCCAATTTTTTTTTTTTTTTTTTTTTTCAGAATGCTTAGCTATTTTGGTTCCTTAAGGTTCCATATTACTATGAATGACTAAAATTCTATAACCACCACCACTGGCATTTTAGATTATACTGTATCAGTAGTTCTCTTTGGGTAGTTTTTATGCTTAATAATAAGTGTTTCAATCTACAAACAGAATTTCATTTGTGTCTGAGTAGTGTTTTGAAGTTTTCATTATATAACTCTTTAATCTCCTTGGTTATGTTTATTGCTAATTTTTACTTTTTAATAGTAGAAACATGGAATTGTTTTCTGAATTTCCTAAATGTGGATTATTAATATATAAACAGTTGATTTTTGTGTTGATTCTTTATCTTCAGGCTTTCACAAATTAGTTCTGACAGCTTTCTTGAGGAATCTACATTTTCTCTATATTTGTCATCTTTGAACAGATACTTCTTCACTCTTTTTATCAGATTTGGTTCTCTTTTATTTTTCTTTCTAGCTTCCATCACCAATAGTTCCAGTACTGTGGTGTATACAAGTGGCAAAAGCAGTATCCTTGTCTTGTTCTTAATAACCGGGATAGCTTTCAGTCTTTTACCATTGCGTGTATATTATTTTGAAGCAGTATATCCCTGTTCCTTGTTAGTGGTTTGTTTTTATTATGAAGGTGTGTTGAATCTTATCCAGGTTTTTTTTTTTTTTTTTGGATATCAATTGAGATAATCAGGTGATTTTTTTCCTTCACTTTATTAATGTGAAATATTACATTGATGTCCATATGGTGAATCATCCTTACATTCCAGAAATAAATCCCACTTAGGCACTGTGTATGACCACTTCATGTATTGTGGAATTCAGTGCGATTTTTTTTTTAATAGGGTCTTTGCATTAATATTTGTCAAGGATAGCATTTTATAGTTTTATTGTCTTTGTCTGGCTTTGGTATCAAGCTAATGCTGGCTTTGTGGAATGATTCAGGTTTTTGTTTTTAAATTATTTTCTTACATCATTATTTTTTGGACAGTTTATTTCTTCCCTAAAGTGTACTCCCTGTAGTTATCCTTCCAGTGTAACAACTATGATCTGTCTCCACAGTCCCTTGTTTCCCCTTCTCTCCTCCCCTCCTGTATGCCTCAGATCTAGTCAGCTTGCAAATTTTATTTTTTCTAACCCTTTGCTTGGCTTTCATGTAAGTGAAATCATCGATTTTTTTTTTTCCTTCTGGTTTATTTCATTTTGCATAATCCCTTCCAGCACCATCCTTGTTGCCACAAATGGCATGAGTTAATCTGTTTTGATTGCTGAGTAGTATTCCATGTCTATGTATAAATAGTGATTTTGGAAGAATTCTGTCTTCAATTTTTGGGAAAAATTTGAGGATGACTGGTGTTTTCTTATTTGTTCCTAATGTTTTACTCTTTGATAGTATTGTACATGAAATTGTTCTTTGAATTTCCTAAATGTGGATTGTTAGTACACAATTGATGCTTATATTGATTTAAAAAAAATCATAGAAACAATTGGCAAAATTTACCCATAAATTTCTTTGTCAGGCGATTTATTTCTTTAAATGACTGCTCTTGCATGTAAAATTAGATGTCGCATCCCTGCTTTTATTTGACATTTGAATCTTCTCTATTTTTCTTAGTTTGATAAATGGCTGTTATGGTTAGATTCCCAGATATTTGTGTATTTTCCAGTTTCCTTCTATTCCTGATTTCACATTTCATTCCACTGTGAATAGGAAAGATATTTTATATAATTTCAGTCTTTTTAAGTTTAGTAAGACTTCTTGTTTTCTCAACCAACACAGGATCTATTCTGGAGAATGTGCCCTCTATACTTGAGAAAAATGTGTATTCTGGAATTGTAGGGTGGAATGTTCTGTCTTTTCAATGCAGTTGTTTAGTTTTAACCATTAAAATTAGTTATTGAAGTCTACTCTTAAACTGTTTAGCCATCTATTTCTTGCCCCCAGTTTTGTCAGTTTGCTTCATATTCAGCCATGTGGATTAATAATGGAGACACACATCCTAAAAATGTCTCATTGATTTCATCATCATGCAAATATCATGGAGCATGGTTACACAAATTTAAATGGTATAGCCTACTAAACACTTATGCTGTATGGTTTACCACCGACTTAAATACTGTTAAGCAACACTTGACTGTAAGTAGTAGCCCCGATACTTCATGTATGTTCACCTTTTATTGCATGTCCTTGTTTGTGTCTTGTAACTTTTACTTAAAACTTACTTTGTCTGATAATTACTGTCCCTGTTCACTACTGTTGGCATGAGATATTTCCATCCTTCCATTTTCTGTCTACATCTGTCTTTAGATATATGCTTTCTAAAACTTTATAATTGGATTGTGTTCTTCCAATCTATGATGATTTTAATTCATTTTCAAACCTATTCTTGATAAGGAATTCCAGCTGCCACTTTATTGATTTTTTTGTTATGTCCTAAAAGCTTTGTCTCATTTAGTTTCCTTAGCCTCTCATCCCTGCTTCTCCTCAGGGTCTTGGATGTTATATTTCTCTACCCTCCCCTCTCCCCCCACCCCAACTCCTAAGGTTCTGCAGAGCCCCTGTAGCTCGCAGGTGTCTACCACTATTTTCAACAGCCTCCAAACGGATATCCAAACTGTCACCATTCCATTAGTGCTCTGAGTCACACAAGGCAGAAGCCTCTCTCAGGTAGCCTCCAGACAAGCAAGTTTCACTTTTTCTTTCTACCTCAAGAGAAGGGCCATGAAATTTCCTACCTTTCTGAATGTAAGTTATTTTGGTCAGGTGTTTGCCTGGTTGATGCTGGTTACTTTTATTATTCTCAAAGCTTTATTGATCTGTATATTGTATATTTAGTGTTTCCATGAGTGTTCCTTAGAGAAATGAGGGCCTAAAGCATCTTTATCATCTTGTGAATGTCATGCTCATTTATCCTTTAAAAAAACTTCTTTGTGTGTTTATATATAGATTCAGATATCTTTTGGACTTGCTTTATCATAAAAAACTTTGTGCTTAGTAACTGATTTTTTTTTTTTTTTTTTTGCATTGTCTCCCTTGTCATGAGCAGTAACTGAATTCTGTTTCCTTAGTCTGCAACCATTGTTGTTCAGGGAGTCTTAACATTTGGAGGCTAAATTATCTAGGTGCCTGTCAAGGATATGAAGGAAATTGTATTCAGATTTTGAGGCACCCTTCCTTCCAAGGTTTCTCATCTGGAAATTTTTACCACCTTGTTTCATTTCCTCAGCAAAGTTGATCCAGTATACGCTACTTAACCACTACTGGAACTATAACAGTTGTTTTTTAAAACATTTTTTTAAAAATGTGAACTTAACATTGAGTTATCAAAGTTTTAGTAATGCAAACTATAAAAATTTTCGTGGTATTATGAATAGTTTTGTAATTTTTTTCCGTTAAGAGTGCAGCATTCAAGCATTTTTTTCCTCTGCACAGGATATTGCAAATGAAGAACATAAAAAAATTGAAGCATTAAAATCAGAAAACAAGAAGCTAGAAAAACAAAAAGGAGAATTAATGATAGGATTCAAGAAACAATTAAAATTAATTGATGTTTTAAAAAGGCAGAAGGTGAGTCTAAGTTTAAAAAAGTTAAAAGGAACCATATTATATGGATATTAGTATTTATACTTTAAAGAATTTGTCATGGGTAAGTGAATTAGTAATATAAAAATAGAACTGTAAAGAATATCATGCAAGAATTTATTTTAGAGGATTGATTTGCCTCTTGAAACCTTGAGAGAAAACAAATTCCAAAACATTGCAGTTCGCTTTGACAGATCACCTGATGGTAAGAACCTGAGTTGGTGCCACTTTCCTGTTTTCAAAGGTTATTACAGCATCATTGAATTGTTCTCTCAACAGTAGGTTGGTTCAATACTATCACTGGACAAATGGTCTTCTATAAGTTGATCTAGAGTGTATCTGCCATTTCAAGTATGGTTATGGGAGTTAGAGTATACATTCTTACAACAGTGCTTACAATAGAATCCATCTTTACAAGTTCCTATGTTTTCACTCAATACTAAATTAGAAAATATTGGTTTATATGTTTTTCTAAAACAGATGCATCTAGAAGCTGCCAAGATGCTGTCTTTCACTGAAGAGGAATTTATGAAAGCACTTGAATGGGGAAATTCATAAGTAGTCTACTTTTTCTTTGTAACTTTGATAATGAAATCCAAATAATTCCTTCTTAGGACTTGAAGTATATAAATTTGACAGTTTCTAGAGAAAGGAATTTTCTAAAATACTTTGACTCCACTGTCCTTATGACCTACTAGCCCCCTTTCAACTACACTTGAAAAGTAAATATTTTACGTTATTCATTATTAGGTAATAAAGGACTTTGAATTTATTTTCTTTTTTATACTATACGAGAAAAATGTTTTAAACCCAAATTCTGAATATTTATGTCCTTGGTTAAATCAGTGAAGAATACACACAGAACTAAAGTGAACTGTCCTGTTAAGATAAATACAATGTCTTGAGGAACGGGGATGCAGAAAGAAACTTCTGGACAGTAGGTGAGTGGCCCTGTATTTTACATAGATGAAATATTGTAATCTGGTGGATGTGAAAATTCAGCTTTTCCGATTACCAGTATAAAAACAATGGTATGACCAAAAACAGTTTTGCTGGTAATTTATCAGAAAACAAATTTTTTAACATTTCCAATAGAGATGTTTTAGAAACTCCTAACAGATGATAGTCTTAATATCACTGAACTGAACTGTAAAACAAAAGTCACACTGACATCTACTGGTGACATGAAAAAGAACCAAACCTTGATATCACTTCTCTTCACAAATTTCACTTCTTTTCTTATACGCTTTCCGAAATTCTTCACCAAGCATATCAATATCATCCTGTTTTTTGAATACGCCCTACAAGAAACATATTTGTACATTACTTTGAAAGCCAGACTTTTGTTAAATGTTTGTAAACTAACATACAATTTATAAAGCTATCTCCAAGACAATGGAATTCATTTAATATTTAAAATTTACCAGTTTTGAAAAATGGTACCTTAATATGCTGAGTGTAGATACTGATATGATTTACTGTTATATCAACTCCAGTATAGGCGCCTATAATAGGAATCTGGGCTGCTTGGACTGGCAGAGAGTGGGAAGAAATTTAATGTATATCGTATGCTGTGTTAAAATAGCCCTAAATATATGAGGAAGGTGCGAGTCAGAAAGGCTGAGCTTGCTAGATTGACACATGGGCCTGGCTCTTGCCTCAGATCTAGGGCTAATCAGCAAACATTTAATCTTTCAGGAATGAATACAGGTTTCATTTACCACTTAAACCCTTTGTCACTTTTAGCTTTTTTACCTATACTACAAAGGAAAAGTAAGTAAAAGATTCTCTAAAGCAAAATTATTTATCTGGTAATCTAAGAGGACATTTTATGTCATTTGAAGGTGTCAGGTTTACTAGGTTCCTCCCCTGCTTCCATAATTATTTCCTTACAAAAATATATTCTGGGAGATTCTTGGTCTAGATATCACTTGCCATTAACATATTTCATTAATTCTGACTACTAATTATACTAAAATAATGTGGACAGGCAATTACTCAGATTTTTCTTTCTTAGCACTGGATTGAACACAAAATTACACTCAATTCTTCTGATTAAATTACCAAATGGCATGATTTCTACATTAGGATGGAAAATTTTATTTACATGAGTTCATGTAAATGCTCAAGAGGCCTATGAAACTCAATTTAGAGGATCTCAGTACCGGAAAGCTTAGTTCTAGAGCACCTAGACTGAAAGGGGACAAGAAACTAAAACCAGTAAGTCTAGTTCACACTTATGATTTCCCAAGAGAAACTATATATTTTCAGTAACAGGCCAAAATTCAACTTGTTGCCTAACAAAACCCAGGATCTTTGAATTTCTAAGACCATGTTTTTCCCACACTAAGGTCATGATGATTACACCCTAAAATAAAGTATCACTTACTTTGGGGAGATATCCTAGTAATTTTGTAGCATGTTCTTTCAGAAGCTTTACTCTTTCTTCTTCAATAATTGCATTGATACATCCTTGTCTTCTTTGCTGCAACTGCCATTCTTCTATTTCATGTTGCTTGAAATAAAAATAAAAGATGAATGTATTATGACCATAAAATTTTAAGAAGTTTTCAAACAAAATTATACTTCCAATGAATTAGATAAAATTGATCAACATTTATGGATACTAACTTTCAAAGATGGTAATGTATATGTTTTGTATATTATTTCCACATATCTTTATCTTTTATATTCACTGTTCCTTTAAAGTTACAAGGCCAAGAGTTATGATTGGGAGTCTAAGAAGGCCAGTACAAGCTTTCAGGAAAACACCTTCATTACCAAGAGAAAAAATATTCAAAGAGGTGATTTCCTCAAGTCAACAAGTAATTACTGAAGTGTTTTCCATATATTAGGCACTAAAGACAATTTACATGGTAAGACCCAAAAAGAGTAAGAAAAATAGAATATATATAAAAGATAAAAATTTCATGTTTTTAAGCACAGGTATCATAAAGGAGTTGTGAATACCTTAGCTAACCACACCAAAACTAGGTGTTATAAAATATGGAAAAATTCATTAGCTTTAAAAAGTTTTCAGGCATAAATCAACTTTTATGGAATTGTAACCAAATCATTCTATTGGATAGGCAAGAATGCTAAAGGTAGAAAAAAATGGTTAAATTCTTGTGAAGGACTTTTAAGTAATAATGCTAAACTTTGAAATAAACTATTTCTCCTAACAACCCTTGTCAAAGATGTGTAAATCAGAAAGGGTATTTGTCTTTTTTACTACAATGGGAGTAATTTAGATAGAATGCAGGATTTTCCTTAGGGTCCTATACCACAATAATTTTTTTTTAATGTGTAGTAAGTTAGGGTAAATAGTTTAGACAAATCGTTTTCATACCTTTTTATTTACAATGAATTCTCTATAGTCAGGTGGTAGGAAATTTCTTGGGAGTTTTGATTTTGTTTAAGAATTTTTAGAGGTGGTTTTATAGATTTTGGGCTACTCAAGAATCTAAACAGATTTAAAAACTATAGGAAACTAACAATTGGAGAAAATTATCTAAAAGTTCTACATTTTAGGTGATTTTATTTGTAGTTGTCTTGCTTTTTCAGATGCTTTCTGATTAACTCTAAACCATGAGCTATAATAAAGTCAGCCATCCTGGTTCTACCTCTTTAAGCAAGAATAGATCAATTTCAAAAGCCTTTTAACGTCCTTGATGATTGTCTTCTGACACTGTTAATCACCTTCATTGAGTACAAGGTTATTAACGTACTTAACGTACATAACCAATTAGCCAGGCAAAATGCTAGATGTTTTAGAGATTATTTTATGTATCATAATATCAATGCTAAGTAATTGGAATTTTGTGCTGTAGTAATCTACTTGGTAAGGAGGAGGACATGAATTGTTTTACTAAGCGTGGTAATTGGAGTCTCAAGGAGACCAGCTAGAAGAGAATTTCAGTACTCCACAGGAATAGTTCTGAATATCTGAACTAAACTATGAAAAAAAAATAGAGTTATTGCTGAAATGGAATAAATAGCATCTGCGTGACTAAAAATTATTAGGTAGGAAAAAGGGAGAAAATCCAAGAATGATTTTACAAGGTAATTGGCTTAGGTGAATGAATGAAGGGTACAGAAATTAAAAAACTTCATTCACTTTTATAAACCTAAATTCTAACAAGTTTTCTAATATGACCTTTAAAAGCATTTGGAAATACAGCACTAGAACTATGGCATGAGCTGAATAAAAACAGGAGAGCCAAATATTGAACCCCAAGTAACCTAACATTTCATGCAGCAGCAAAAGACAGTTGTTCTCAGTCATTCAGATTGTTTCATCTTTTGGACTTTTCCTTTTGCCTCCTTAGTCAGAATGTTCTCCAAAACTCAGTAATGGTCATTTGTTATATTCTTTGGGGAAATCAGCTTGAACCTCTCTGTATCTCTAAAGAAAACAACCTAAGCTTTGCTCTTACATTGCACTGCCTTCACGGTATTTTCAACTTATATTTCTATTTCAAACTCGGCATAACTAAAATTGAAGTCATATTTTTGCTCCAACTCAAAACATGACAGCATTTGTATTCTTAAAAATTTCAATTACGAGAAACTTATTCTAACTTCTCCTACTCTAACCTGTATGGTCAAAATTTAAAACCAACACGTCTCATCTGTTCTTTTAAAATTAACCTCTTTCCTTTCTCTGCTCATTGTTCCTTAACCTATTCCAGGCCAGTTCATCATCTCACTCAAGTTACTACTTTCTCTTATTAAAGATTATGATAAAAAACATCTAGAGTTGACATGTCTCCTTATTCATATCAAGGTGTCCAAAGATTGTTATATACTTATCCTATTTCTAGAATCATTAGTATGGAAGACATGAATATAAAAATCTCTAAAACAGAAATATTTTCTAGATCCATTAATAAATGGCCAACTCTATATAGACAGGTATCTATTAATCTCAATATATGTATATATAACGTTTGGCACATAAAGAGTTCTCAATTGTTTAGCAGGTAAATAGATGTGCTGATAACCAAATATATATATTTTTCTTACTTTGTCTGCAAGGAATTGGTTGCGACGCTCTTCAATAAGTTTTGCCACAGCCTTCCTGTGTTCGAGTTGCTTCATTCTTTGTTTCTGAGCATTCATTAATTCTATTCGATCATCCTCGGCAAGTTTGGCTAGCATAGCTTTCCTGAAGATCTCCTCTTCCTCTTTTGCAGCCTGGAGTACTAGTTCCTTCACTGCCATTTGGTCAATAAAGTCTTGTCTCAGCTCTTTTTGTTTTCTCAATTTCTCTTCAGCTTCTTCCTAAACAGTAATACATAAGAAAGTTTAGTCAGTAACTTTAGAAGATTTATAAAGAAAGAGTGGGATAGTTTGGTTAAGCTTAGTGTTACAATATGAAATAAAACGGAAAACAATTGGATAACAGTATTTTTGGACTCTTAATTTGTATGTTTACCGTCTTGTTTCTGTACTCAGAATTAACACATAATTTTAAAATCAGCTTTTTTTCCCCAAAGTATTTTGCACACCTAAACTTATTAAAACTGGTCTGTGAAATTTGTACCACTAATTATCATTTTAGACTTTTGCTTGTTAAATCACTGTTGAGTATTTTTGAGAACATTAATCTTGCAGTGATAACCAGGGAATTAAAATTTACTTGGGGTAAAGTTCTTTTCTAAAAGACTTATGAAAAATTTCAACCATAACCAAAATAAAGGATGTCACAGTGATCATCCATAACTAAGACCTGGATTCTACCAACATTTTACTGTTTTTGCTTTTTGTTAGGTATGATGTAAATTTCACATTTTTCTATTTCACCAGCTCTGATCAATTCTGACAAAACTGCAAGTAGTCTAGTATCCTGAAAGCATTCAAAATATTTTCCTTACATCAAACTGTATGGTCAGGGTTCTTCAAAATAACACAAACTAGGGCCTCCTGCCTCGCCCACTGCTCTCCCCAGCAGTGTATTTCCGTAGATCTGCCTGTTCTGCCCACCACTCTGTCTTTGGTGAATCCTCTCACCCCCTATACCTCTGGCTGCACACCCCTCTTGTCTGCATAAATAAATAAATCTTCCCAAAAAGGAAAAACACAAACTAGAAGGGACTACCACAGCTCATCAGGAGGGCCAGGAATGCAATTTTAGAAAATAGATGGCAGTAATATATTAACATAGATATACCATGACCAAGTTGGTTTTATTCTAGTGATGCAAAACTGGCGCCATTCTCAAAAAAATCAATTCACCATGCTAAAGAAAAGCCACATGATCATACAAATAGACATAGAAAAGGGTATTGACAAAATTTAACACTTTCATTTAAAAATAAACCCTGAAAAAGAGATAGAACTTCCTCTAGTTAAATAGCAAAATACAAAATACCTACAAAATACAAAAACAAAAAAATGTCCAGTGAACAATGTTAAGCAATAAAGAAAGCTTATGTCTATTCTCACATAGGGGTAGCCAGTGAAATAGGCAATAAAAGGTGAACAACTGATCATATTTGTATATTCATGACTATAGAAAAAAATGTAAATTTTAAAATATTTTAATAAAAAATATGAAAAAAAGTCAAACAAGTAATCAGTAAATGGAGATACAAGATAAATTTAAGTCAGTTTGCTAGCAATGAGCATATAGACACTGAAATTAAAATTCCATTTTTAATTGCTCAAAAAACAAACATGTAAATGTAACAAGATGTGCAGGATCTATACACTGAAAACTAAGACAATTATGAAAAATTCAATGATATAGTTAATGTTCATGAAATGGAAGATTCAAGATAATGTCAATTATTCTCCCTAAACTGATGTTCAGATTTAATGCAATTCCTATCAAAGTACTTGTAATTCCTATCAAAGTACTATTTATAGAATCATTATGCTAAAAAATTATATGGAAAGACAAACCAGGATAGCTAAAACAATCTTGAAGACTTATGTAGCCCTAGTTATCAAATTTATATAGGGTTGGTGGAGAGGCACACAAGTACAAAAAAAAAATCTCAAATAGAATCACAGATGTTCAAAGTAAAGGTGCAAATGAAGGTGCAAATCATTTTAACTTGAGGTCAACTTTGTTGATAATATTGAATACATCCTGTGATTTTCTGGCTATGCAATCAATGAGGAAAATATACAGTATAGTTACAAATCTTCTAAAATCTCTGAAATCTTCAACTGTAATTTTGGATTTGTGGTTTTTTTTTTTTTTTTGCTTTTGCTAATTTAGCTTCATGTATTTGGAAGCTTAATATAGGTTCATACACTTTCAGCACTATTACATCCTCTAGATGAATTTGCCCTATTATCATGAGTCCCACTCCAGATCAACACATCCTTCCGCTTCTAAACTACCTGTGTCTCATACTTAAATTGTTTCTTATAGACAACATTGTTGCATCATGTATTTTATGCAGTTTGTGAATGCTGCCTGGATCTAGCTAAAATTTCTCGTCATTACACTGCTTACACCATTTACATGGTGAAATTATTAATGTCAGTATGTTTAAGTGTCTGTTTCATCTCAAATTATTCTTCTCTACATTAATACTTCCTCAACTTCCAAAACTTACTTTTAGTTTCTTCTTATGTATTTCAGCTTGTTCTTCCTGATATAGTTCCTGTCGCACTTGTTCCAAATCTTCACGTTCCCGCAGCATTTCTTCCAATTTCTGAGTAAGCTATTAAAAAAAACAAAAAAAACCACACACATACATAGTAACCAAATTCTCTAATAAGTAGTTCAGAATTTTGCAGTGCTAAAGAAGTGGTTATTCAATTACTGTATTCTGAAGCTGTATCCTTTTTCCTTCACTTTCTTGAACTTTTGCCATCCGATCTTCTTCTCTTTGTTGCTGCATGTTGGCAAACTCAATGATCTTCCTGTTTTCTTCTTCCATTTCCTCACGTTTTTTTTCTCTCCAGAGGGCCTGCTCTCTCTGAAACTCTTCTATATACTTCCGAGTTGCATTCATTTTTTCCAGTTTTTGTTGTCTTTCCCTAAAAAATAGTAGTATTTTTATAGTAACAGAAATAATCAAAAGGATGTCAATTCTTTTCAGTCATTTCAAATGGGGGAAAGGACTTTTTCCTATTTTCAGCTTGTTTATTCATTCATGCAACACTAAACTATGTGCCCTTAGTTGGAGAAAATTCATAGCTGTCATATTACTTACTACTGTACCTCTAATCTTTTAGTGAAGTCTTTCAAAGACTACAACCAGTCTACCTGTCAGAATATGCTACACTTCAGTTGTCTAACAGGAAATTCACCAAAAACAAGTCCTCTAACATATGATACTGAATGACTAAACCTTTGTTTTATATGCCCATAACTTTGTAAACATTAGTTACCCAATAATTAATCACCGTGCTAACAAAGATAAATAAGAGTTGATTTCTGTTTATGTGATCATAACATGTCCTGAGGGCTTACTATGTATTAGGCTATGTTTAGTTGTTTTACTTGTTCCCAAGAAGCTGAAAATAATTCCATATTCCTATTTAGACATGCAAGAAAGTTGAGATAAACTTACAGTTGATCTTCTTCATAGATTTTTCTAACAATTTCATCAATCATGAGTTTTTCTTTCAACAGCTGCTCATAAGCTTCCTGCTTTTTTCTTTCTTGTTCTTCAAGTTGTTTCTCTAAGTCAAGATAGTACTGTGCCTTCACTTTATTTCGTTTGTCCTCTGCAGCATTCTCTTCCTTTATTACTCGCTCATGTTCTTCCATCATGGTTTTGGCTATTTCAGCGTCACGTTTCTGGAATTGAAACAAAATTCATCTTTCCATTTCAAATAGCATACTATGTCAGAATATTTTTAAATATATAATTGAATATTATAAAGCCTGTTACATAAAATATTTTCATCTGTCTGGTGAAAAGCAAAGGAAAGGCACTGCCACTCGACGGCTTTGAAGGATGAATCAAACCCTAAAGAGGCTTTTCTATTACTTCAGGAGCTCCCTAGGGTAATATTTGATGAAGCTAATAATGCCACATTTGGAAAACAGTAAGTAAAATTAGAAATCTTTATTAAAAATTATCTATGTTAACTGCCATAGCAGCAGTCATCTTTTTTTCCTATTCAATACTTGATGGAGGCAATTTCTACAATTTTAGTTCCATTTTGTATCAGCTGCTACTCAGAGTAAGGATGGTACTTTTTTTTAAAAAAGATTTTATTTATTTTTGCATACAAGATCTGGGGTACAGGCCAGGGGGAGAGTTTAGAGGATTTACCAGAGACAGTGGGGAATAGAACAGCCAGATTAACTAAAATACACTGCTGAGGGGAGCAGTGGGCAAGGAAGGAGCAGTCAGCTGCGCCATGTAGGCCCCTTCCTAGCCAGAGATGTAACTCATGTTGCAGTGGCTGCAGAAGCCCCACAGGGTGGTGCTCAACCCCTTGCACCACCAAGGAAACCTGGATGGTACTTTTTCTTCCTGGTTTGCTATTAAATTGTTCTGAGCAGGGGCCTCCCTGGTGGCGCAGTGGGTTGAGCAACCACTGTGAAGCAAACCTCAGCCACTGCAGCACCAGTTCGATCCCTGCCGCCGGCCAGGGAGGGGCCCCACATGGCGTGGCAGACCCCTCCTGCCCTGCCCGCTGCTCCCCTCAGCAGTGTGTTTCAGTCCATCTGCCTGTTCTGCTCCCCACTCTGTCTCTGGTGGATCCTCTCACCTCCCGCGATTCTGGCCTGTACCCCAGCTATAAATAGATAAATCTTTAAAAAAAAATTTTCTTTCCTACCACTATCAAGTCTGCCCCTTCTTATTTATTAAAGGTCCTATGTAATCACTTTTAACTTAAAAGGGGGATCTATGTCACTACCTGTTTCTACAATTTTTAATTAATTTTTAAGGTATTCCCTAAGTTACAATATTGCTTCTGAAGGGTATAATTGAACATTTTGAAATTATGTTTTAAGGTAAGTTTTAAATTAAATATATTCAGGCCATTAAAACAATTACCCTTTACCATTGTGATCACATCCTAAATGCTGGAGTAGTTAGTGGTATCAGTCAGTTAAAAAAAAAAAAAAGACTAAAATACAAATGCCAAATTTCTGAAAACCATTCCTGATCTAATTGATGCCTTTAAAATATACATTGTTACAATAATATGACCAAGTTTTTCTTTGCTTGTTTTTGAAATACATTGTACTAAGTTCTTTAGAAAAAAATATGAAATTAGAAAAACATTTATGTATAGATTACCACACACTTATGGATATATATTGTTCTCAATTTACAGTTAACAAAATTAAGGTGCAAGACCTCCCTTGTGGCACAAGGGGTTGAGCACCGCATTGTGGGGCTTCTGTAGCCACTGCAGCGCCACTGTGATCCCTAGCCAGGGAGGGGACACACATGGCGCAGCAAACCATCTCTGCCTCGCCTACACTGCCTTTAGCACTGTAGTTCCAGTTGATCTGCCTGTTCTTCTCCCAACACTGTCTCTGGTACATGCTCTCACCTCCCCACACTTCTGGCCTGTACCCCTGTACCTCCTATCTTGCTTAAAAAGGACACAAAATATTATCAATTCTCACATTTTTCACCTCAGAGAGCTGGCTACTCCACAAAGGCACAGAGTCTTTTCACCTCAACTTTGATTTTCAAGCTCCTGTTTTGGTCATCAAGGACATGAAATAGGTCCCATTCCTTCACTTTTTCTCCTCAAAGACACCACATATCCTCAGACAAGTGTGCAGAAAGGGTCTTTTTGCCTCAGATATCTCCAGGAGGTTCTCTATGTCCTCAACAAGGCATGAAAAAGGGCCCATCCCCTCAAGTTTTTCTTCTCAAAGACACTATTTCTCCTCAAACAACGGCACAGGAAGCATCCTTTTGCCTCAGATTTTTCTCCTGAAGGCTCTCTCTTGTCCTCAACAAGATATGAAATAGGTCCCATCCCCTCAGATTTCTCTCCTCGGAGACCCTGCTTCCTCTCAGACAATGGCGCATAAAGGGTCCTTTTGCCTCAGATATTTCTCGTGGAGATCTCTTCTGCTCCACAAAAATGCAAAATAGGTCCCATCCCCTCACGTTCTCCTCAGAGATCCCGCTTTTCCTCAAAAAAGGGATCAGAAAGGATCCTTCTACCTTAGACATTTCTCCTGGGGGCTCTCACTTTTTTCGAAAGAGAAAATAGGCTCCATTCCCTCTTTTTTCTCCTCAAGAGTCCCTCCTGCTTCTCAGACAAATGTGAGGAAAGTGTTATTTTTCCTCATACTAAGGATAAACATCCCAAAAGAGTAGAAAGAACAAAGGGGAAAACTAACAAAAGACATAAAACAGTCAAAGATCAAAACCAGAAAGTTTACATCAATAATCACTCTAAATGTCAACAGTATGAATTCACTATTAGAAAGACAAATGCTAAGGGGTTAAATTGCAGCGCCCTGGAACTATCTGCAGTCACTGCAGCATGAATTTAGTCCTTGACCGAGGATCTGGCCCACAGGGCAGACGCAGCAGACCTCTCCTGTCTCACCAGCTGGTCCCCTTAGCAGTTTATTTCAGTGGATGCCTGTTCTACTCCTTACTCTGTCTCTGGTGGATCCTTTTACCTCCCAGCGCCTCTGGCCTGTACCCGAAACTAGATCCTAAATATCCTAACACCTAGTCCCCCTAGGAGTATTTGACTTTAATTTTTGTGAGTCAATTTTAATCAAAAATAACAGTTCTTGCTACATATGAAAGATGCTAGACTACTACACATCTCACCATGTACAAAAACCAACTCAAAATGGATCAAAGGCATAGACATAAGACCTGGAACTATAAAATATATAGAAGAAAATATACAAACATTACATGACATACATCTCAGTAACATCTTTAAAAGCACATCACCTAAAGAAAGTGAAGGAAAAGATAAAAAGCTGGGACTACATCAAATTAAAGCGCTTCTGTACAGCAAAAGAATTGTTACCCAAAACAAAGAGACACCCCACTGATTGGGAAAAAATTCTTGCACTCCATACAACTGATAAATGACTGATCACAAAGAGCTTCAAAGAACTCACATGACTCAAAAATTGAAACAAAACAAAAACTCTAAACAATCCAGTCAAAAAATGGGCAGAAGAACTTAAAAGACATTTCCCCAAAGAGGAAATGCAAATGGCCAACTGGCATATGCAAAAATATTCAACATCCCTCACAATCAGGGACACCGGTAAGAATGGTACTTATTAAAACAACTAGCAACTAGAAATGTTGGCAAGGATGTGGTGAAAAAGGAACTCTCCTACTCTGCAGGTGGGAATGTAAATTGGTCCAACCACTATGGAAAGCTGTATGGAGGTTCCTCAGTCTGCTAAAATTGGAGCTATCATATGATCCAGTAATCCCACTCCTAGGGGTTTACCCAAAGGACACAAAAACATTAATTTAAAAGAACACACATGCACCCCTGTTTATCGCAGCATTATTTGTAATAGGTAAGACTTGGAATCAACCCAAATGCCCAAAAATAGATGACTGGATCAAGAAAATGTGGTACATAGACACAATGGAATATCAGCAATCAAAAAAGATAAACTAGAGCCATTTGCAGCAACATGGATGTAGCTAGAAGGGATTACGCTCAGTGAAATAAGTCAGAAGGAAAAAGAAAACTACCAATGGTCTCACTTGTAGAAGGAATATAGGGGATCAAGGGGAAAAAAATAACAATTACATCAACAAGAACAGCAAGACAAAACAAAAATAGACAACTAGCGGTCAGACACATTCTGCTGAGAAGGGAGAGGGATTGGGATCAGGGCAGGGACAGGAATAGCACGGGGGACTATGGTGATGGTGCATAAGGTGAATTGGTGATGGAAATTATATGGGGACAAAACCTAGAATAGAAAGCAAACATTGTGGGCCTCCCTGGTGGCGCAGTGGGTTAAGCAACGCACTATGAAGCAAACCTCAGCCACTGCAGCACGAGTTCGATCCCTGCTGCCGGCCAGGGAG
>JAGFMF010012266.1:10567951-10588164 GCA_019455555.1 Galemys pyrenaicus
GCTCTCTGTGGTGAATCCTCTCACCCCCCCACACCTCTGAACTGTACCCGTGCTTGTATGCATAAATAAATAAATCTTTAAAAAAAAAAAAAAAAAGAAAGCAAACATTGTAAGAAAAATAAATTTTTAAAAAATAGCAGTTCTTTTAGGAGTCAGATTAAAGTATTTACAACTTACTTTACTAACCTAATTATCAGGATAATTAAAATTATAAACTGAACACTGGTCAGCCAGTACATTGTTTATGTTCTTTAAGTTTGAAAGGGTAGAACAGAACTGTATCTGTAGGGATTGAAGTCTCCTCACCTTCCCACATCCAAGGTTATCACTGTTAACAGTACACCTTGTAACCCCTTCCAGACTTTCTATTCTAACATGCACTCTGGTCACTATTCTTATATGATGCCTCTGTTGCACTGTACTCTTTCAGCATTCTGTTAGTATTCTTCTACTGGTGGTGTACTGTGTTGGATATGTTCATGTACATGTGTATAAATACATGTTGATGTGCACATAGATATTTGTACAGCTTTTAAAAAATTAAAATTCAACTAATCTTCTGCAACTTGTTTTTCTTTTTAATCCCTAATATATTCTGGCCAACATAAAGCCAGAGCATATGTCTCTACCTCTTTTTAATAGCCATAAGTTATCTTTGAAAAGGATGAAGAGTAAATTCTGTCACCAAAATGCTTTAATATCAAAAAATGAAAACATCAACAATTATAATATTCCAATAAGAACGCTCATCTATATCTAACTTCTTTGTTAATGAGCGTACAAGTAACAACATACACCCAGCTTTTGTGCGTTATTTCAGTAAATCCTGGTTTATATTGTACAGCATAACGCTGTTGGCGAGTGTGTCTGAGACATTTTTGCCTGAATGACTCTTGTCCTGAAGTTGGCCATATGTGTCAGGAGTTAGAAAAGGGGACAAAATAGAAAAACATATGAAGAGTGCTTGTTTATACAACAGGAAATTTTCCTACATAGCATTATAAAATATTACTTTTAGAAACATTTTTAAAATAAATTTAATATTCTAAAATATACTAATCATGGTAGTAGCTTGTACTGTATGGTTTCTCAAAGAGCATAAAGAATGCTGGAGTTCCTTGAATACAGCTGTTCAGTCTAAGCACAACTTAATTTCAGCTTTGGAAGGCTCTGATATTTAAGACCCAGTATGAAATAAGCGATAATTTCCTATACCTTAAATAATCCAGAAAGTATGAAAGTATTTAAGAAACCTAACAGCATAAATTTTTATAGTCTATAACAATTGTCAAAATATTGCTCTATTTTGGTTTTCTAAATGAAGCAAAAAATACAAAGACCATAACTACAAAATAATTACCATTTGTTCATATTTAATGACATCCTTTTCAGCAATCTGAGCTGCCCTTTCTTTATTCATATAAGCTGCTTTTAATTTCTTCTCCAGTTCTCTGATTTCAAAACTGTTGGAAAAAAGGTTAATTTGAGGATCATATTTTTTTACTACTTTAAAAGTGTGAAATTTAAAAGAATTTTATCTAAATTGTAAGACACATTAATTTTTTAAATATTTTGGAAAAAAAAAATTTCCTCCCTTAAGCCAAAGAAAAATCAGAATGCATAGGACATCGTTATTACTTTTCTAGATAAAACAGCCATTTTAAATAATCATCACTAAAATTATTTTTGCTAGGGCCTATATCACAGAAGGTGCTTTATCAATACTGGTTAAAATTTTTGTCCAGCTAGTATTATCAAGATAAAAGAAAAATTATTATGGAAGAGTTTTATATCTAAGCAAGTTATTTTGCAAGATTTAATATGCAGAATATATAAAGGATCCCTACAACAACAAAAGAAGGACAGCCCAATTTAAACATGGACAAAGCTCTTAATAGATTTCTCCAAAAAAAAAAACAGTGGAGAATAAGCACACAAGAAATACTTATCATTAGTCATTAGGGAAATGCAAATCAAAATCACGAGATACATTTTTCGAAAAAGTAAAAATTTAAAAATGTTGGTGAAGGTGTGTACAAACTGGAGGCCTTGGACATTGGTAGTGCCAGGTTTTTATGAATGGTCTGTCACATGGACACTCTGCCTAGCATCTACCAAATTTCCAGACTCCTAGAAAGAAAAAAGGAGTTCAGCATAAACAATGCTGTTTCACCAGTTGGGCATAGCATTAAGAACCTTCCTAAAACCCAACTTTCAAGGAGCAAACTCCTAAATGATTTTCTAAGGGTATCATGCAGAAATGATCAGTGTATTTATTTGCAAATTGGTAGGCCTAAGGTCAAGTAAAAGTTTGCTTCTGAAGTGTTACAACCAAAGTAAAATTTCAATATATTCAGTTACAGATGTAGAGGATGAGCATTTAGTTACCCTTGAGTTCTCATCAACAGGGGCATATAGCTGACCCTAAAATGTAACTCGGTCTTAGGTAATATTAAGAAACATTCTAGAAAAAAGTTAATAGTACCATTTTAGGGGTGCTAAGCAGTACCCTGCTGTATTATGAATAATTGTGGGAGCAGCATTTTTTTTAAAAGAAACATCAATAACTAAAGTACATCTACAAAAGAGAACCAAAATGAAGGTGCTTGAAGCCATGTTATAGAAAGAAAAAAAATGAATGAGGGATATTTAGCTAACAGAATATTGGGGTGTTGGTAAAGTCATGATGTATTTTTTTAAATTTTTCAAGCAAAAATGCATCATGACTTTCCCAACAATTCATACGTAGGCTTTAGGTATCTTTTGATGGCTCCCCGGTATATTAAAGGATGCTCAACTTCAGTGCCACATTTGTGAGAATAATTTTCATAAAACAAAACAAGTAGTAACTAGTGTTGTCAGGGATGCAGAGAAAAGGGCATCCTTGAACACTGTGGTAGGAACGTAATTCCATGCACACAATGGAAACCAGTTTAAAGATTTCTCAAAAACTTAAACATAAAACTATCATATGATCCAGGAATTCCACCTCTGAGTATTTATTCAAAGAAATCAATTCACACATCAAAAGATATGTGCACATCCATGCTCATTATACCATTATTTTACAATAGCCAAGATACGGAAACAAGCGTCCATCAATAGATGAATGAATAAAGGGAGCTGGGAGAATACATGCAATGGACTTTGATGGAGGACTATGGGGTGTTTCTGGTGATGGAGTACTGCGGTGACCACACCTGAGGAAGAAATCCTATACTGTCAAAATATTAACAAGGCTATAAAGCAATGGTCCTTCATTAAAATTTCTTTAAAGGTTAGCATCCTCACTGAATTATATTGCATTTATGCATTATTTTGATGTACACTTTCTTTCTCAGTGTAACTTGTAATAACATGGAACAAAATGAAGTAATTGTAGTAGAGGCTCAAAATAAATTTAAAAAGTCAGGGTTGAATGAAATATTAGTCACTAGAAGTCTGAATCACAGCTGACCACTTTCCAGAAACACTGCAGGTAACTTATCTAGGGTATAAAAGTTAGTTATCACCAAATATTTTAAAAGTAGCTTCTGTAAGTTTATTTTTATAAAAGTTCATTCTAATGCTTAATTTTAGAGGAAAGAGCAGAGGAAATTAATACTTACTTTTACCTTAAATATTAACATTTCACATACAATTTTTGTGAATGAATATAAAATTTAAAGCAGTATTTCTAGACCAAACATTAACTATGTACAATGATATTAAAAAAAATCTCTCATTTACTAAGTATTTATATAAGTTTAAAGAAATTAATGAAACCACAATACCTGTTCTCTCTTACTTGTTGCCTCATCTTTTCATCCTTTAGACTTTCATGTTTCAATTTTGCCAATTCCGTAGCCAATTTTTCTTCTTGTTCAAGCTGGAGTTTCTGCAGTCTTTTGTTTTCTTCTGCCTGAATTTTACAAAAACAGTTATTTGTCCTCCAGAATTTTATTTTTTTCCATCAAGGTAGAATTTGTGTTCTAACAAGGTAGAATTTGTGAAGGCAAGGTAGAAAATGCCTACAGAGTTAACAGTAACTGTTTTATTTTAAACTACCAGGTGTTATTTCAGTAAATACTTTTGTGATCACTTATGAAAAATATCAAATGTATTTTGATATTCAGGAGACTATTAAGTAAGAATGTTAAAATACCCCTCAGGTGGCCATCACTCATCTTCAACAATTGCATGTATCTTGCCAATCTCTACTCTTCCACTCCACTCTCACTTTTTTCTTTGGGTTTTTGTTTGGCTTGAGTATTTTAAAACAGATCCAAAATACATCATTATCATGTAAATAAGCGAGTACCAATCTCTAGCTAAAAAGACTTTATTCTTATGTAACAATCATGCCATCAGTATGTCTAAATAATAAATCTTTAGTAATGTGTAATTTGTCCATATTCAGTTTTCCCCAATTGTCTCAAAGATGCTTTTATTTCTGATTTCTTCAAATCAAAATCCAAACAAAGTACACATATTCCATCAGGATTATTTTTATCAAGTCTCTTTTATTCTCTAAAGCAAACTCCCCCATCACTGATTTGTTGTAGAAAATAGAACATGTGTCTCATGTTTTGAATTTGGCTTTTTGCTTCCCCAGGATATATTTTTTCTCTTTCATACATTTCAAGTAAAATGGTAGAAAGATCTATAGCCTTAATTAAGTTCTGTTTTTAGAAAAGAAAAAAAAAAACAAATGAAAAGATGTTTAACATCACTGTCAAAAAATTCAAGTTAAAACTATAGTAATATACCACTGCATCACCTAATAGGGTGGGTAAAATAAAAAATAGTGGCAAAACCAAATTCTGGTGAGAAACAAAATGCTGGGTGGAAATATAAAAATGACAACACTCAGAGAAACAGTTTGTTGTAAAGCTAACATAATTATCATACAACTAAACTGCAATCTTAAGTGATTAATGAAAATGCCAGAGAAATGGAAACTTACTTAAAAGGAAATTTATTTAAAAACCTATATCCAGATGTTCACTGCATATTATTTAAAACAGCCAGTACTGAAATATACACACCTCCTTCAACAGCTAAATGGTCAAACTAGCGCATCCATATATACAACTCAGCAACATGAAAGAAGTAATGACCTAGCTGAATCTCTAGCAATTATGTTCAGTGAAAACAATCAATCTCTAACGGTAGTAATAGTGTTTGATTCCACTTATATAATGTTCTTGGAATAGTCTTTAAATTGAGATGTCACACATCAAACTCAGTGGTTTTTAAGTCACAATGTGCAACTGTCACCCCTACCTAGTTATAGAATTTTAAAATTTTAAATGGACTGTTCTTTCTTCTTTAGAACTGTTTTAGGTCTAAGAAAAACTGAGGAGGAAGGGAGGAGTTCCGGTACACACTGTGTTCCTGCCCCACCACAAACACAGCTTCTCTCGCAATCAACAACCACACCAGAGAAATACATTCGTTATCATCAGTGAACCCACACCAAGTCCATCCCTTACATTAGAACCTATGCTTTTGTGTTGTAGTCTATGGGTGTTGACAAACACATCTGACAAACTATTCTATGGTTTTGACATGTATCTACCACTATACTGCACAGGATAGTTTCACTGCCCTAAAAATCCTGTTCTTCCTTTTCTTCCCTCCTGCCCTTCAGTCCCTTGAGACCATAGATCTTTTTATTGTCTCTATTTATTGCCTTTTCCAGAATATTAAAAGTTTGAATCATACTATATGTTTCCTTTCAGATTGGCTTATTTCACTTAGCAATATATATTTAAGGGACCTTCATGTCTTTTCATTACCTGATGGCTCATTTTCATTTTATAGCACCAAATGATATCCTAGAGTTTGAGTTATTTATACATTTTACCTATTGGACATCTTGGATGCTTCCAAATTTTGTCTGTTGTGAACCTCCGTATTCAGGTTTTTATGTAGGCTTAAGTTTTAGACATTCCAGTACATTTTCATCACTTTAAAAAGAAGCCCCATAATTGTTAGCGTCACACACCATTCCCCTTAATCCTGCAACCACTACATTATATTCTATCTGAATGGATTTGCCTATTCTAGATATATCACTCAAGTTAAATCATTTTTTCATTGATTCATTTATTTTTGTGTTTGGGCTCTTTCATTTAAAGTAGAGTTTTCAAGTTTCATCCATTTTGAAGGACATATTGGTAATTCATTACTTTTTATGGGCTGCACCATTAATCACTGTGTAGATAAAACACATTCTGTTTATCATTTCATCATCTGATGGGCATTTGGGCTGTTGGAGTCCACTTTTTGGCTATCATGAATAATTCTTTATGCATGTGTGTGCCCATAGTTTTCAATTATCTTGGGACGTGCTGAGGAGTGGGATTGAGAGTAACACAGTAAAATGTTTAACTTTCTGAGGCACTATCAAAGTGTTCTTCCACTGCCAATACACCATTTTATCTTTCCACAGATAATTCACAAGGGTTCCTCATTCTTTACCTCTTTGTGAACACTTACTTTCCTCGTGGTCTGATGTGGTTTTAATTTGCATCTTCCTAATTACTAATCTGTTGAGCATCTATTTCGTGCTCACTGCTCATTTTTGCATTTTCTTTGAATAAATTGCTATTAAAGTCCTTTCACATTAAAAATTATTTTTATTCTCGTTATGTTGCACATTCAACACTACTGAGATAAAATTGTATAAGTAGAATTTCAAGATAAGGTAAAGGAGGATAAGAAGTAGAAGTTCAAGATAAGGTAGGGGAGGATAAGAAATAGATATGTTTATAAAAAAGACAACCTAAGTTGGATCCTTATTGTCATAGAACACTTCTAGATCCTGATTGTGGTATTGGGTTTACAAAGCAACACATGTGATAAACTTTATAGAGCTAAATACACAATACACACACGTGTCCAAGTAAATAGGAGAAATGTGAAGACTGGAGAATTACATAATGGTTGATATCCTGTACTATAGTTTTTGCAAGATGGACTACTAGGAGATACAGGGTACAGACTAAACAGTATTTATTTTTTACAATTTCATATAAATCTACAATCATCTCAGTAGAAATTTCAATTTACAAGAAACAATAGCACGTTCTTGTAAGGACACAGGCAACTGGAATTATACATTACTGGGGAAATTCAAAATAGAGAAACAAATTTGGAAAACAGTTTGCCACTTTCTTACAAAATAAAATGTACACCTTCTTGTAACTCAACTATCCTACTCCCAGCTACATATCCTACTCCACTAAGTATTTATACAGGCTTTATTCATAATTGCCCAAAACTAGAAACAATTCAGATTTATTTCAATCCGTGAGTGGATAAGTTGTGGTACATCCATACAGAAGTAATACTGTACCATTCAGTAAATGATCACTGCAGCAATATGAAATCTTACATTTGTTTTGTTATCTGATAGAAGTCAAATACAAAGGTGAAAATGTATAATTCTACTTCTATGATGCTAAGGAGAAGTCGAACTTATTAGGGCCAAAAACCGAATCAATGGTTTCCAGAGATTGGGGTGAGAACGAGCAGCTGACTACAGAGGTGCAGCAAGAGGAGACTTTTGATATGACAAGATGGTTTTACATGATACTGTGATGGTGAAAAAAAAAATATATATATATATGCATTTGTCAAAATCCACAGCACTGTATATCACAAAGAATGATTTTTACAAAACACATTCAAAAGAAATTAACCGTACATTCATACCATGCATTACTACTCAAAAATAATAAACTGTTGATATATCCCAACCGCTATGAATCTCAAGTGTTATGCTGTGTGAAAAAAAGAGTACTCAAATGGTCAGACTTAATAAATCCACATATGAAATCACACAGGACTACATTTATATAATATTCTTGAAATGACAAAAATATAGCAGTTGCCTGGTAGACTGGGGCTTGAAGGAAGTGTGTGACTATGATGATGGGGTAGTAGAATGCAGTCTTGACAGAGCAGGTCTGTATCTTGAGGTGGTGGCTGAACAATGTACACATGATAAAAGTTACATAGATGTATATATACATATTATACCAATGTTAGGGTTTGGTGTAATATTAAGTATGTGAGAATTATCCACTGGGGAAAAGTGGCACAGTGGACCATTCTCTCTACTATCTTTGCAACTTCCCTTATTGTCATAGAACACTTTTAGATCCTGATTGTGGTATTGGGTTTACAAAGCAACACACGTGATAAACTTTATAGAGCTAAATACACAATACACATACACGTGTCCAAGTAAGTAGGTTATTTCAACAAAATGGTTTTTAAAAATGAAATTAAACAAGATGGGAGGGAAGCAATAGAATGGAGACTATGCCATATTACATGTATTAATCACATCACGACAATAAAGGTGTTAAGGTGTTGGGTAATGGTGGATATAAGTAACCTTGGACAATTATGTTTGAACAGGTATTACAAGGGTAAAGTGAAGAAAAAAAAACCCAAATCTATATGTAGTAATTAAATTTGTTTTTCATGGGGGAAGGTTAACAATTCAGAAACTACTTTATTTGTATACTGGGGTTAAAAGAATCAATAAATAATATATTGTAGAAAATGAAAGCCAGTTTTCCTTTTGTTGGAGAAAGTTACAAGTAAGGAATGGGAAAAGGCTAACATGACCCCTGCGGTGCTAAACTGCAATGAGTGGCACCCAGATAGACTGGCTTTTAATAGCGGAATGCAGATAAACACAAAAATAAATGTAGATGTGTGTGAATGCACTGGTTAGTGTACTTTCAGTACTAGTTCTTTTCATCTTAAAAGAGTAAAGCAATAAAATCCCAGTAATAATGAGCATGCTTATCATTCAGAGCTTGGTTTTCAAGTACTGTTCTCCAAAAGTAACCAAGTCTCCTTAGAAAAACGGTTGATTTCAAATCAAGGAAATAATAAGCTGAGCCTGGAACATCTTGTAGTACAGAAAACAAGCGAACGCAACAAAATATGAGCTAGAGCATGTCAAGAAGGGCGCAGCAGACACCCCAAGAAACGTCAGAACTGGAACAACCGAAACAACAAAATAAAGTATTGGATTATAATCAAAAGAATGATATAAACATTAATGAATCTACACTAATATGGAAGAGAAGGACAACTCTTTCTTATAGAAAAATAGCCAATAAATAAATAAGTGGTATGAGGCAAATAGAAATGACTATCAGCACCTGAAAGTAGTAACTGCTGAAGACATGATTCACCAGTGAATTTCAACATTAATGGACAAAAATTTAAACAGAAACAGTACTTGCAGAGTCTCAAAGTTTCTCTCAAAATAGCATTTACAAAGTGTAAAAATAATTCTAAAATACTCTCATTTTAAATATTACAAAGGCAAATCCTGGTAAATAACATCTTAACCAAGTGATTGAGTTTAATAGCAAAACAAAGCACGTTCTCCCTATATAAAGCATGGAAGGTTTGATTGGGATCTTTACAATGGAGGAACTAGGGTACTCACAACCCACTAATGGACATTAACATTTAAAAGCAGAATAACACCAGACATCATGTACCTGTGATAGGTTACAATATCAAGGTCAGCATCACCTATGCAGTGCTTGCCAAAAAAGGTGTACCTAAGTTTAATCATAGCTTTAGGCCTAATTTCCATTTAAAGGAAATACAGGAGACAGGGAGATAAGCTAAAGTAACAAATAAGGAAGCAAACATAAATTCAGACTGTGGGATATCATGTAAAACATCTGGCCTCAGTTTAACAAGTTAAAAACATGAAGTCAAATAAATGATGGAGCGACTCTAAAAATAAGAGGCAACTAACAAACAACCAAAGAGACTGAAGCTTGTTTGGATTTTGATTAAAACAAATCAACTTTGAAAGCAGGTTTTTGTCATAATCACAGAAGTTTTAATTAGGGAATTTAGGCATTAATTTAGGCATTAAATGGTAGTTAAAATTTAATGATAATTCTATTAGGTGCAACAGTGACATTAAGTTACTACTACATTAGAAAATATCCATATTTTTTAAGATGCTTACTGACATGCAGAAGAGAGTTGATATGTGTAATTTTCTTTAACATAAAGGGGAAAAAATAGGGGAGAAATCTAATCCCCATATCTTCTTGCTCAGGAATAAAAAATCCTGTCTAGGTATTCATATCTCTGTGTTCCATTTTTAAAATCTGCTTTTGCCATTCCATACACTATCCTACAAAATGTTGAACATATAGTAGGCTTTCAAGAAATATAATATCAAAACACCGTCCTCACATTTATGAGAACTCATGTTTTTATTGGCTTCCCTTTTCTATCACACTTATAAATACTTAGAAATTTGCAATAGAAAGTTATCCCCATATTTTAGAAATTAAATACAGTACCTGAATTCTTCAAGGCAATACTTCTAAAATAAAAAATATGACAATACCTAGGTGCTCATTTTCTATGATTTAATAACCATTTCTACATGGTTAATCGAAGTAAATTTTTAAAAATTCTTAAATTTTTGCATTTAGAATTTTTGGAAAGCAACATAATTAATTGTATTTATGTGACTAAAACTGTAGAAGTTAGTAAGTTTGGATTCCATATTTATGAAAATTAAACCTGAGTACTTACTCTGTTACAGGGACTGTTCCAATGACTTTTAATGTATTTACTCATTAAAAAAAAAAAATCCTATGAAGTAGTATTATTCCCGTTATAAGTGACAAAAACTAAAAGCAACTTATTCAAGGCTTCACAGCTAATATAAAGTATTCAAAACCCAACTCGTCATTACTGGGCAATAAGGAGTCTTTGATGATGCCATTGTCTACTCAGTTCCAGAATTAGCATTTGACACTAATCATTTCCAAGGAGAAAATGAAGAAAAAAATGAGAATAAATAGTAAACTTACCTTTTGAATGGCCTCTTCCATATCCAACTCAAATTGTTCATTCTGTAATAATCTGAGGAATCTCTTGCGCTCAATACGTTCATCATCTTCATGATGTACGATTTCATCCCTGACTTGCTTCTCTATCTTTTGTAAGGCATTAACATGCAATTTTTTATTGTAGTTTTCATCTACTAATTTCTGGTGCCTTTCACTGAAACTCAAACCTCTCCTTCTGAGAGCCTATAATGCAAAAAGATTATGCATACGTCAGTATTCTAAAATCTAATTTTAATAAATCTATTGATCCAAGGTCAAATAATGAATGATTCAAAGATATAAAACAGTAATAACGAAGGGAATTTGATTCCCTTCTTAAATTTAGAGAAATATGTACCATTAAAAAAAAAAGGTAGATTAAAAGTACTGAGAGACCAATGAAGTAAGTACCCATATTATTCCCTTGCATAAAAAAATAAAAGCAACTTTATCCAAGGTTCTTCAGCTACTCAACAGCAGTGTCTGGAGTCAAAGGCATGCAGTGAAGTGGTACAGACTTCACCACAGCGCAGAAGTTCCTCCTCCCCTCAGCCTCAGCCCTTCCCTTTAGGACCTAAAGCCCTGGCCTCAAGTGGTTTCGTAGCAAGATTTTTAATAGGTCAATCCACGGCTATTTATTCATTCGATCTTTCTGGACTTTTATTTATATTGTTTGCTCAGAGGTTCTTACTCTTTACCCAAGTTTCCAGAAACAAGTAAAACATTTTTATAGAGTGGATTAATAAAGTGGGGGGGGATGGAAAAAGACTGAAGTAACTGCCAGCTCCCCTTAAACAACGGCCTGTGAGGCCTCTGAAAGCAAATACAAGTTCCCCACTTAATTTTCAGCTTCGGCACTTCAAATCCTTTTTAAGAAACAGGCTCTAAACTACAATTAAATTAATAGATAAGTAATCTCGAAACCCAGGATCGGCTCACCATTCCGGCGGACGAAAACCCCGCTCTCCGACTCGAGCCACCTCTTCTCACAGGAACAGACCGAGCGCTCAGTTTACGCGGTTTCCCAGCAACGGCTGCCGGGCACCGCCCCTGCACAGCGTGCGGTCTCCCATTGGACGCAACAAGATCTAATCAGCATCTAGCTTCTTAAGAGGCTGATCGAGCGACTACTCCCTATAGGCCCAAAGGAAACAGGTGGTAGGTTCAAATCATGTCCTGAGGGAAGCCGTTTGAGCTTAACCGCTAAACTCTGGTTTGGTTGTAGCTGGGACTCAGGTCGAGGCCTGTGGAAACCGCAGAGAAATACACAAACTCTGGTCTAGTACATGGGCAGTCACTAGCCAAGCGCAGATTAGCCGAGCCCTCGGTGCCTGTTCTGCCAGGGTGACGACTGCCTGCATTCTTGGCAGAGACAAGGTCACTGACCCCTGCCGGGTAACTGGGCACAGCGGGTTCTGTGTGCTTCCAGGACCCTGTCTCACCACCTACACACCCCCACCCCAGACTCTTGATAAACTTTGAGAATAAGGTTAGCCACATGGATTTCATTTTGCTTTGTAATGCATGGTCGAGGTACCAATAACAGAGTGGATAGGTCACAGGAGGTTGGTCTGGCTAATTTTATTGGCAACTTAGACACTCAACCCCGTTTTAATTAGAAGAATTTAGGAACAGATATGGGTCAGAGAAATTAGTCAAACGTTGATTTTACAGTTACCGTAGCTACCGCAAACATTAAACGCAGCCCAACTCCTTATAATAAAAATATAATTTAAATCACCTCACGCTAAGGCCTAATTTACTTCACTTCCTATTACCAAGTTCAGTTTTCAGCAAAAAACAAGGTGGAAGTTTTTCAAGGCAAAGTAAAATACAGTCTGAAAGGCACAGTGAGCATCAGAACTCGACTCAGCTATGACATAGAAACTATTAAACAGGAATTTAAAATAACTAAGGTTGATATGCACAGGGCTCTACAAGAATAGAAGGGTAGTGTAAGCATAGGTAGAAAACCTAGAAATATTCCAAAGGAAAATACTAAAAATCGAAAAGAATAGACTCATCAGTATACTGGATACCACTGAAGAATCAGCTTGAAGAAATGTTAACCAGAACCTTCCCAAACTGAAATAAAATATTAGTAAACAGATCATCTTACTGGGCTTTTAGAATTCACCAAATTATTTCCCTACATTAAAAGAGTACTTTTGGGGTTGGGGGTGGGATAGAAGGGAAAAATCAAAGTTTCTATCTTTGGGAAACCTAATAAACTCAGTATCATACAAAGTAAAATTAACTACAGGTTCTGCACAGTGCAGAGTGTATATGATGACTGAAAGTCCACCAGCCATTTTTGTCAATTAGATAATAGATGTTCTGGAAGGAACGTAGGAAACTGTTTCTTTATGACCATGGAGATACCACAATAACCTTGGCCTACTAACCTCCTGACCTCATGCTAGTTTTGTTTCCCCCTCATGCAGGCACACAGCTTTGTAATGCACAGAATGTGGACATATATGCATTCATTTGTCTGTGTACCTGTATGGTTACATGCAGAAGCAGTTTCCAAACATACATTTCCTGATGTCCCACACTTTAAAAGCCATCCTACCTAAAGTAGGTGGCTAATTACTTTTGATAACTAGGTCAACTTCTAGATAAAACAGTTTTTAACAGCATCCGCCGATTAGTCATTTTGCGAACTCATGACATCCACACACACAATTACAAACTTAATATAGTTTGATGAGGTACTAAATGGGTAACGACAGCCCATGATCAATTTTACTATTACTACTATTGTACCTTTCTACCAAAGTGGTAATTTTCATGCTGTTTTTGTGCCAGGCTTTCACTTAATGTTCACCTCAAGCAAATGGAGCAATTACTGAAGACACTGTTTGCCCCATTCTGCCTGTGAACAAACTGAGACACAGGATACTTATTAAACAACCCGCTTCTTTTCCAACAATGCATCCAAGAGGAGATCAGAACTTTCTGGAGAAGTTTGTCCAGAATAGATGATTGATACAAACAAGTCAGTGATGATCAATGCCTAGATGACTGCTGTTCATGAAGCTTTACGTTTCCATAATTATGCACTTTTGACTTGCCTTAAAATATGAATTGTACTTCCTAACAACAGTAGCAAGAGAAGTTTCTATTTTGTTGTTGTTCATCAGAGAGTTACTGCCTCTCCTTCCTGGCAGTTGACAATGAAGTTCCCCCAGGACTTTCTTCCCACCAGTTAGTGCCCCCAGGGAAAAGAACGGAACCCACTCTCTTCAATTCTTTTTACCCCCAGCCTCTTATTCTTATTTATTTTTAATTGAGGTAACTAACATTGGTTTACAACATTATATATGACTTCCTCTGTCATGTTTTCTTATCTTCCTGTGCTCCTGGAGTCTTGATCATAAGTTAGGATTTTTGGTTTTGTTTCCCAAAATATCCATGCAACATATTCATCTAGTAATTTGATAGCTTCCAAAGTCATGTCATTTACAAATTAATAAGCCTGTATTTTATATTTTAAAACACTTCATAGATAGAAACAAACTAAAGATTGGGAGAATACAATGCCCCGATATCCACCCCTATAGATAGATTCTCTCTGCAAGTGGAACTAGATCAGCAGCCATAGAGTATGATCATCCAACTAGTTTCCAGTGCACCAATTTTACTAACATACTACCAATATTTCTATAATACATAGGGAGAATTTTCCAAGAGACTTCACGAAGTCTAGCTACATTATGATTTCCTTTGTTTCTCTTTCCTGCTTCACACAATCTAACTTATGACAATTGTTTGTTTAGATAGATTTAGGTCAGCATTATTTACTTAAACTGCTTACATATCAGTGTCTTAAGTGTCTTTAAGACAGTAGTACACAAATCTTTTCACTTCATCTTTAGACTATAGTGTTCAATGGACTTCTAAATTAGACTATTTCATTAATCAAATACCCAAAGTAATTCCCTTATCAATACATAATCTTTTAAGTTAGCCAGTTATATATATCAAGTCCATTTGCTTCTTAAACATGTAATTAATATTTCAGAACACCCCACACAAGAAGCAAAAGAGAAAATGAATTACTAGGGGTCTCCCTGGTGGCGCAAGGTATTAAGCACTGCACTATGAAGATACCCTCAGCCACTGCAGCACGAGTTCAATCCCCAACAGGGAGGGGACCCACGTGGTGCAGTAGACCTCTCCTGCCTTGCCCGCTGCTCCCCTAGCAATGTATTTTAGTTGATCTGCCTGTTCTGTTCCCCACTCTGTCTCTGGAGAATCCTCTCACCCACCACACCTCTGGCCTATACCTCAGTTCTTGTGTGCATAAATAAATCTTTAAAAAAATAATAAAATGAATTACTAATTGTTTAAATTTACCAAAATGTGACTAGTACAAAGTTCTAATCATAGTTTGGCTTAATAAATTTACATGAAAAACTGAGAATATACTTAGAATGCCATAGTCTCATGAGAAGAAGGGTAATTCAGATGAGTCTATTGTGTAGGAAGAAGGGAAAGCATTGCATTTGGTCAACAAACTAACGAAAACAATATAGGTCATCGGAAATTATAAGACAAGAAACAAAAGAATTTGTTATTTTTGGCATACTTTTAATCATAATAGCAAGGCTACCAACCAAATACATTTTATAAAATTTACCCTGGTAAAGATTTCTCCATCTTAACGTAACAGCATTGATGGAAGCTTAGGGTAGAAAATTTAGGATGGAGGCTCCACAAGGCCAGAAATTGGTACAGATGATTAATATTGTCATTAAACCAGCTACAGAAATAAAAGGTCCTTAAGCACAGCGTGGGGATGGGGAAGTAGGAATTAGCCAACACAGAGAACTGCTATAAAAAATATCCTAGGCATGGGCCAGAGGTGGGGATATGGAGATTGAAGGCCATTACAGAGAATCACTGAGTTTACAAATTAAACCAACCCACCCTAAAAGTGATTAACAATAGCAATTCCACAAAGGAATGAACCCCTCCCCCAAGAAGAACACACCATCAGAACAATTTCTTCACTGGCAAAATGCAACTCTCCTCCCAAGACTGCCCACCATGTCTCTGCAGTCATCACTTTTAACAAACCCATCCCTTTCAGATGTCGTTCTTTCTGCTCGCTTGTGTTTGTGCAGTTATCGTCTTCTCTTTTCCCCTTTCCCTAATATACTGCCCTTTTGGATATAACTAAACACTTTCTTCTCTTTGGCAAACTCACCAAATGCCTCTGGAAGGGGATCTCTGCCACGTTTTCGCAGCGGTAACTAACAAGGATCATCTAAATCCCAACATCTCACCAAAAAATGCCATCAGCATTGTGGTAAGAACAATGTGTGCTATTGAAGATAAGTTATTTAAGGTAGGGTCGTCCATAATCAAGTTAAATTTTGACACAATCTCTCCCCCATCCCCCCACCAATGCAACATTGCTTGAAGGAAATTCTGGTGACCAGTATGAAAAAGGTAGAAAAGTGGAAGCCAAATCCATGAGGGAGAGAACAATCAGCCCCAAACAAACAGAAATACCCTTAACTTGAACCCTGGAAGAGTTCTGGGAGTTGCAAACCTTTTGCTCCTCTCTCTCCTTGGGTCATGATCACGAATGCCTTTCCACTATATCTCCACTGCTGCACTCACAGGCAGCACTGAGTGGGAGGAACAGAAGGCACACGCTTCCCCTTTTGTTCTGAATAAATTCCCCATGGGTGAAACACAGCAAGCATTCTGCTGGAGATTTGTTATAACCACTTTCCCCAAAGGATTAAGCTCCCTGTAATGAGGGTAGGAGATAGGACAGGTTTAAGGTAAAATTGGGTCTAACAGATGTAGAAGAGTAGAACTGTTTATTTCCAGTGAATTGTCATGCAGCATTGCAAAGTATTGTAGCAAACACGTTTTTTTTTTTTTTTTCTTCTCTATCTAGGACCCTTGGTTTTTAAAGGGAATTTTAGTTGTAGCATCTTGTTTCCAGTCTAGCCATGGGTATTATCGATTTTATAATAACTTATGGAATTTAAGAGGTGGTCTGTCAGAGAAAAGGCTTCTAAATCAAAGGCAAGATTTAATCAAATTGCAGCTATTAGCTGATTTTACTGGAAAAAATTAGCCTACTCATTTTTTCAATTATAGACCTCTTTTTAGAGCAGTTTTAAAGACAAGATTTTTTAAAGACAGGTTCCCATATGTGTCCTTTGCCTGCCATACAGTTTCCATTCTCAGCACTGTACATTAGTACGGTATATTTATTACAATTGATGAACCAGTATGATATATTAACTAAAGTCTGTAGTTTGTATTAGAATTCATGCTGTTCTGTGTAAGTCAGTGGTTTTCACAAATGCACAATGACATGTATTCATATAACAGTGTCACACAGAATAGCATCACAGCTCTAAAAATCCCCTGTGAGTCATCTATTCATTCTTCCTTTCTTCCATCCAAAGCCCTGGGAACCACTATTTTACTCTTTCTATAGGTCTGCCTTTCCCAGAATGAGATACATACACACACACACACACACACACACAGCATTTGCAGTAAGACTTCTTTCACTCAGAAATATGCACTTAAGTTTCTTCTGTATCTTTTGTAACTTGATAATTCATTTATTTTCATCAGTGAATGATATTCATTGTATGTCTTTAAAAAACAATTTTACATTTAGATATTATTTGTTATGATAAATTATTACTATCATAAATGATAGTTCATTATTAAGAAAGGATTTATGTCCTCCAAGCATTAGGAGAAATTTTCTGGTTCATTTCCCTTTGGAATATAGCTTTTCACCTACAGATCTAAACTAACGATCTACAGTACTGAAAGGAAAGAGCTTTTCCTAATAACAAATGATGAATTATACTGATTAATGCATCCCAATAGTTACAACATAACAGAGTTGAACATATATGAGTTGTTGATCTGAAATGAGTCATGTTAGTTGGTATACAGTCTAAGCTCTAACTATACAGTAGAAATTATTTACCAAATTGTATTGCTTTATAAAATGAAGCAATTAAAATAATTTTTCTTTCGTTCAGAAAAATGCCCAAATCTAATCTAATTTGCTGCAGCTGGACACCACCTGCAGGTGCCTGTTTAAGTACTCTGAACATTACACACTTATCTTTTAAATATTGATAATGCCATTTTTCATTTCCTCGACATGAAATCCCACAGGGAATAATTATGCTAATAAACCTTAATGATTCTTGCAAATAAATGATCAAACCAAATTGCTACTGTTGATTTATATTAATGGATGCCTTTAGGATGAGATTTGCCAGTACGGTGCTGCCTCTTGAATCTCAATTCATCTTATTTAGCTGAAGAGTGTTCATAGTTTGTTAAATAGATGAAGTGTTTAAAATATAATGTGTTTGCGCAGTTTTTGCACTTCATAATGTTCAAGCATTACCATCTTGCCTTGTGGCAAATCTGCATTTAATGGTTTCATTGTACATAACTTCCTTTCCTACTTTTTCTGTTATGTGCAGTTAGGAAGTGACTACTTCCCTACTTTCTGGTTAATTCAGAATAGGCTGTCTTCCATATGTTGAATCTTCATTGTTTTATGAAGACAATGAAATCTATTCTGGATATTTTAACCTGGGACTGATCTGGGATCTCACACTATCTGATGAGGTGGTCAAGAGTTAAATAATTGTTGGGGGGTAAGGACATTAGTAAATGACTTATTTGATTTCCCTATTTAAGCATAGATTAGTGAATCTCTTCTTTTCCTGCTCTGACTTTCAATCTCACTTTTAAATCCTCACCAAGTCTCTGAAAGAGCTAATAGACAATAGGAAATTGCTGACCTTGTGAATTCTAAAAAAAATTGGAAAACAACTACAGAATTGTTATGTACTCATTTCAAAGCCGGGGAACATGACAGAGTGGATGTTTGTTGTAGATATGGATAAAATTTTACATGGTTCATTTTGTAAAATCCCACTTTTATTTAAAATACCATGTACTTGAAAAAAAATTTATCTTAACCCAGATAAATTGCCTCAATTATCCATTTTTCCCCCCTCACATTGACAGTCACCAGGAAATAAAAAGTGGAGACATTAACAGGTAGCCACAGGTATAGGCACAAAATTGAATGAAAAATTATGTGAATTAGTAGTAAAATAGAGGATTGACATATATATTCATAAACACAGAATCTGGAACTTGTGATGTCAAATAGGTTGCTTAAAATCCGTCAGTGGTGTGCAGAAACTGTCTAGTGATGATGCAAAGACCACCACATTTAACTCATTGTGAGGAACAGAGGAGTCCCCTTTGGAATTATAAAATTCATACATTAAAAAGGTACCTATACATATCAATATATATGTATACTTCTACCTTTATGAGGGTTTTATCTTTCACTTTATAACTTTAGAAAATGTTCCTAATGTAGTCAAATTTGGTACCTTTCAATTTTTGCTAATGAAAAATGAACCCAGAATTTCCATCACTAGATGCATCATTTCATTTATTACCAAAAATGAACTACCCAAATATGAAATAAAGGAATGGTTAAATGATAGTTTATCTGCTTTGTACACAGAGAATGTGGGTAAGTCTAGAGAGTCAGGTAGAGGTAATTTGTGGGAATCCTGAGCAGCCTCAAATGAAAAGAGAATAACTGAACACTCAGGATGTAAGCATCAAATCTAAGGTTCTGGGGAGAAAGAGGGATGTAATAGTCTTCCAACAGGACTGGCAGGTGAATGTGGCCATCAAGAATGGAAAGTTAAAGAGTCCAAACTGGCTGTGGGCACCCAACGTAAGGCCGAAGAACACTGGAATAAGACTATCCTGCTGGGTACATTGCCAGAAGAAAGAGGACAGTGTAGAAGTGGGAGAGAGTATGAGGCAGAATCAATTAACTGAAAGTGCTAGCAGACAAAACTCCAGAAATTCTGTAACTACCTTTCCTGGAGGTAATAGATGACAAAGTGATAAGGAAATGTAGTGGGAAAGAGTTGGCTCATATTGGAAAGCGTTATCATGCTACCATATCATTTATAGAGCACCCACCACATGCCAGCCATTTCATGTAACTAATTGTGATCATCAGAAATAAAAAGTTCTATAGGTAAAACGCTGCAAAACATACATCTCAACAGTGCCTTCGAGGTGGCAGTCCCCAAAGCAATAAAAATGAGAAGAAGATAAATAGGTGGGACTACATCAAGATAAAAAGCAAAGGAAACATTAAACAAACAAAAAGAAATCCCACTGAATGGGAAAAAATCTTTGCGCTCCACACAACAGACAAGGGTCTGATCACAAAGATATACAAAGAACTCATAAGACTCAAGAAAAATAAAGTAA
>JAGFMF010012266.1:10588520-10768793 GCA_019455555.1 Galemys pyrenaicus
ATTAGGAGGAATATGAAAGAACAACAACAATAAAGAATAAGCTCAAGGAATTGGGCAATTATAACCAAAAGTAAACAAAAAACTCAACAAGACCAAAAATCCAGGATAAACCAAAAAGACCATGGGGGGGAGGGGAAGGGGGGAGGGCAAAGACGGGGATGAGGCCAGAGGGTACACAAGGGACTGAGGTGATGGTGCACTGGTGAATGGTGGTGGGTACTCCCTGGGGACTACAAATGATGTCAAATATAATTAATAATAAATAAATAAATATAAAGTTCTCCTTACATATGAAGAAAACAAGATTCAAAAGAAGTAACTTCTCTAGATCACAGAACAGGCCAGCAATGAGACAGATCTATACCACATCATTTTTCCAGCTCATGCTCTTTTCACAAATCCACATTTTTCTAACTATTGATAACAGTATTTAAAGAGATTTGAAATAAAATCTTCTAGAATTTATCAGAATGCATCAAGTATAGTAAGCTAGATGTTATTTTAAAAAGTTGGTAATAGATATGTTCTTACCATAGACCAAAGTCAAATTTATAGTTTAAAAACTACTAAATTAAATCACATTGCTGGTCTTTTTCAATCTTAGGAGGATGCTCTTAACTTTTGAGTTACAGAAAAATTCACCTTGTATGGGCTATTATCTACCAGTACCTAGGGTATTCATTTCCTTAAAATATTTTTAAATTGTCATGGAATCAGACAGGTTTGAAATATTTTCCATAAACCACCCCAACCTTCCCAATGATTATGGAAAGTTAGTCAAAGTGGTTAACTACTCTTCCTAGGTAAAGTCAACTTTCAATTTTGTTAAAATTTGTATTATAATCATCACGAGATGTTATCATCTGTTAACAATATATCATAGATACATAGTACTTTTAATTATACATGATATACTAATATATACATTTTATGTTTTACACAATGTTCATAGAGCAGTACTAATAACTATTAAGTATCCACTACCAGTTGGTTCATGTCCAGATTAACAATAATTTTTCAAAGGCAGCATCTCCTCTATATTGCAGTTAGGGGACATTGATCCAGGCATAAAAGCTGCATCTGGAGAGGAAAGATATGTTTCCAACCCTAATTTTAGAAAAATTTCATGCCAAGTAATCCAATTCTAGATAAGCAGAATACATTTATTTACAGGGATCCAAGCAACAGATTCTTTCATCTGAGACATCCCCGTGGAGTCTGTATGCTTATTGCCTGGTCCGCCACTCAGTACTCCTGACCACATTTCAACAAGAGGGTTCAACCCAGAGTAAAAATCTTTATCATCATCAGTCTCTTGTTATATAAGATAATGCTGGGAGAATGACAGAATAGCCAGAACAACAAACTGACTACAGCCTAAAATTGTGTAAGGAGTAAATACATTAAAAAGTTTGTTAATTAAGGGAAAAAAATGTAGCAAATAAGGAAGTGCTAGAGTAAACAGAACCCAATGTACCAAGAGCATCTGTTCTTGTCTCCTATGGTTTCTTTATGCTCCTTTGGCTCCCTACTCACATCTATATTAATATATCCCTAGCAATAGTTATCCACTGCACACCTCTCATCATAATTTTGCTCCTTAAGGTCTTTATTAGCTATAACTGAAAAATAGCCAAATAACCCACAAATGCTAACCCAACTCATTAACCCATTGGTTTGAGACTCTATTATAGTACCTGGAGTCTAGTAACCTAGATTGAGCTAATGTAACACTTTTTTTTAGTCTATGACACCATCAATGATAAGACACCAGTATTTCATTCATTAGTAAATATCTTACCAATTAACTGGATTATCTTTTTAAGCCACTCCAATACCATAAAATGTAAGGAAAAAAAAAAGCAGCAGCTTATTTTAAAATCTTTGAAAATGGGTATTTCCCCCAGGAAGTACATAAACTTTCCTAAAATACATATACCCTATGGCAACTAGACCAAGCAAACAAACCATTGCTAGTATGCCTCCACTAGCAGGGTATGATCCTAATTTTTATTCCTTTCTTTTTATCCCTTCTTGGCATCAACAGGTTTTGCTGCTTGCTGTACTCTGTAATTGCTATACTCTGTATCAGTTATGGTCTTCTAAGATCCAAATGCCAAGATAGAATTAGCTGCTCTAAAGATTTATTTGGAGTAAGTCCTATGAAGGATAAAGGGAGAAGTAACGGATAAAGACAGAGAGCATTCATTAATGATAAAGGTAGGGCAACTGTAAAAAGAGGAGTCTCAAACTGCAGAACACAGATTTAAAAAGTCAGGCAGCTCAACAGGGAGTCCCCAGACAAAGACTTCTAATTAGCGATATCCCATGTCGAGCTGAACAGTTCTAGCACTACCCTGGCTTGCTCAGTCATGGGCTGGGAGCATTAGATCCAAATGGACAGCAACTGGAGATCCTTGGACAATGTCTCTATGGGTTGTTGGTTTCCATAAAGGGAGATTTGAGCAGAAAACATCCATGACTGCCACATAGCATATGGCATGCCACCACACCTACCCATTTAGAGTGGCTGGCATTTGGGGCCTCCCTGGAAATGCAGGGGTTAAAGTCAGCACTATCAAGCTATCACCAGCCACTGTGGATCTCCAGCCAGGTTAATAACCTACATGGTGTAGCAGATCTCTCATCTTACCCACTGGTCCCCTCAGCAGTATAATTCAGTAGATCTGCCTGTTTTCTCCCCACTCTATCTTTGGCGAATCCTCTTAGTCCCTGCACCTCTGCCCTACATCCCAGTTCTTGTATGCATAAATAAATAAATCTTAAAGAAAAAAGTGACTGGCATTTCCTCTAATCTTCTGTTATCTTTGTAATCATTGGTGCCCCCACTGAACTGTTCTCTGAAAAGAGTCTACATGCTAGATTTTCTATCACATCTTAGAGTCAGGCATGTAAATCCTTACAGGATGGCTTTAGTTACGTTGTACCTCCAGGATTTGACACACTATCAAACTGGGACCTGTTTCTCCACAAAGTCATACTGGGCTGCTCTGCCATCAATAGAGTTCCCCCGCGGAGTACGCAGGTCAGGATAGGATCCATCCCTACTCCCTCTGTGCAAACTTTGCTGCTAAGTATTAAGAAAAAGGTTTCAAATTTTAAAAACTGAGGCTTGGAAAACTCTTGCAAGAAGACATTGATGAGATGATTTTCCAGGTATTTTATGAATCAAAGACACTCATAAAAGCATATGGATAATGACCTATTTATAGGATATAGTGGCAGGGACAGATAGTATCTTTGACCTTGAACAAGTTATTTAATCTCTTTGATGTCTTTTCCCTTCTCTATAAAAATGGAGTGGGTTAGATAATCCTTGAGGCCTCTTGTAACACTAACATTCTATGAAATAAAAGTCAACTTAGAGATTAATTGGGTTTCTAAGCCTCGAGCAATTAATTACACTGTTGCTGCCCTTTAACAGACCCATCACAGAAGAAAATTAGATTCAACTGACAGATTTTAATCTTCACCAACTCATGTTGATTTTAAGTCCGACATTATTTTTTAAGATTTGCAAATTAATGCTTTCACAAAAGGTTCAATAGCTTTCTGGGCAAGATGAATTTGACCTGACCGACATAATACTAAGGCCATTCTTTCCATTTAAAAAAGTCAGCATGCTTTTACACTGTGTTGTGAACCTCAGCAGACACCCCATCAGAGTTTATAAAATGATACTACTTTTGTGAAATAATTTACTGATTTCTGAAGTGCTCAAGAACACCTATGATCAGGTGTTTAGCTCTGCCCACATCCACTCCCTCCAATTCCATCATATTTTTCTATTCTTTGGCTTCTAATTTTCCTTACCTTGCCTTTAACATGGGTAAAGAATAATTATTAGTAGGAAAATGTTGCTTAATTTGGATTGGATGCTTAATTTTCTAGAAAATCAGTTATGATTTCCATTTTATAAGAAAGTATTTTATCTTTTTTCCTTCTAATACCTATTTAAACAGTGCTGATTATTTTCCCTTTGATGGCAACTGCGACCTTCAGTCTAGGAATACAAATAACCAGGAAAAACTCTACAGGGAGTGAGTGGAAGTAATAAAATGCCCATCCTCTTTTCTCCCTCTTTGGATGTCTTACTGGCACTGCCACGACCGAACCTAATGAGAAGTCAAAGAGCAAGGAAGCCTGTTGTCACAGACCCAGTACAGCAGGCATGGCTAGGGTAGGGGTGGAGAGTAAACACGGAAGGGCAACTAGATATTCAGCATGTAGCCTTTTTAAAATTAATTTAATTATTGCTATTATATAGGAATGCAAATGATTTCTGTATATTTTTATATCCACTTGTCTTGCTAAATTCCATTTAAAATTATTATTTGTGTTCTTTTGAATTTTCTGTTTATATCTTTTTAATGTCCTGTGTCATTTATATTTTTTCTTTCCTTAGACTGCCTAAAATATAATAAAAGGATAACTAGAAGAACTAATAGGTCATCCTTGACCTATAAATTTGCCATCTATTCTGTATATATTGTAGCTGTATGCTGTTACTGCGTTTCACACTATAGGTGTTTTATTACTCTGTGAAGTTTTAATATTGAAAGGAATTCAATTTTATAATATTCCTACATTCAGAGAATCAATTTAAATAAAATTTACTGTGTTTGATAATTTCATTATATAAAGTTCTTAAGGGGTCTAATTTTGCTTAGAGAGTTTTTTCTGCTCACTTACATTTGTTTATTTTCTTGGATATTTATAATTTTAGACTGTGAACTCTTTTTTAGGCAAACTTTACATTGGGAATGCAGTGTTGTGGGCCTAGTTTGGAGTTATGTCCCCCCAAAGAAGGATTTATTTTTGTTTCATGGATGCAGCTCTGTAACTAACCCAGAACAGCAAGCTTTTAGAGGATTATTTCTAAACTTTTTTTTGAGCTATCTGGAACAATTAACAAATGTATACAAAGAGAAAATATGGAAATATTTTCACTGTGGGCAGTAGCTATTTCACACCACAAGTTACCCCCAAATAGTAAGCATAAATAATCTGGTTAGGATATATGAATTTTATAAGATTGTTGTTTCTATACTTGACCCTTTTGCTAATTTTCTTTTTGCCACAAATCATTCATCTAGTATTTGTGGGAGGGGAGAACCAATTGGACATAACACAGGGCTCACAAATATCAGAAACATCTGTGGAAACATAGGTAACAGTACGGATACTACATCCAAAAGAAGGAAGATGAACGCTTTCTTTACACAATATCAAAAAAGTAATTCAAAAGGAATCAAAGACTTAAACCCAAAAGCTAAAACTATAAAAAAAAAAATTAGAAGAAAATACAGAAGATTCAGAAACTTGGATTGACTGGTTTCTTGGCTATGACAATAAAGAAGAGATAAATTGGACTACATTAAAATAAAACTGTGCACCAAAGGACATTATCAACTGAGTAGAAACTCAATCTATGGTATGGATGAAAATACTTGCAAATCATATATCCAAAAGGGAATTAATGTGCAGAATACATAACGAACTACTATAATTCAGTAACAAAACAACCAATGTTTTTAAAGTTTTGAATAGACATTTCTCCTACAAATGAAAACACACTCAATGCCACTGATTAGTAGGGAAACAGAAGCTGAAATAATACCTCAGCATACCCATTAAGACAACTATTTCAAAAAGGAAAAAACAGAGAAAAACCAAAAGAAGAAAACAAGATATGTTGTTGAGAGACTGTAAAGAAATCAAACACTTGTGCACTTGGGATAGGAAAATCGTGCAACCGACTATGGAAAACAACTTGGTACTTTCTTAAAAGTTAAAAATTATTTTATGATGTAGCAATTCCAGTTATGGATATATATACCCAAAATAAAGTGGGGTCTTGAGGAAGTATCTGTACACCTATGTTCACAGCAGTCAAACAGTGAAAATAACCCAGGTGTCCATCATAGGATAAACAAAATGTGGTGTATACACACAATGTAATATTATTCAGTTATTAAAAGAAACTAACACTTGCTACATGGTGACCCTTGAGTGCCTTATGCTAAATGAAGTAAGCAATCGTAAAAGACTATGTATGATTCCACTTATATAAGGTAGCCTAAACCATGTAGACAGAAAATAGATGATAGTTGCTAGGGGCCTAGATGGTTCAGAGCATAGTGGGAGTCGTCATTTAATGGGCACAGATTTTCAGTTTGCAAGATGAAAGTTCTGTAGATAATGGTGATAATTACATAACAATGTGAACATACTTAATGTCACTGAAGTGTACATTTAAAAATCATTCAGATGTACATCTGAATCATTTACATTTTTAAAAAATTGTACAGATCAGTGAATTCCACTCACCAAATAGTCTGACACCGGAGGACAGAGGTAGAGCCCTAGCTTTCTCTCACAGCTTTCACAGAAAAATTCAATTATTTTAGATTAAGTAAAAGGAAATTGGACGAAACAATAGAAAAATGAAATTCAAATCAATAAAATACCCAACTACACCTTGACTACTTTCAACTTCTAGTGGATGCTGATCATTCCTATGTCTTTAGTAAAACCTTTACATTTTAAAACTATTCTTGTGTGTAGTAGGCAAGATATCACAGCCCACACCAATGTAGCTACAATTTCAGAAAAAGAATGATTTTGATTTTAACTTCTATTTTCTATTGGTGTACCTTTCCTTTTCCTCTGTGACTTGCATTTTTACTTTCTTGTGTGTGTGTGTGTTTAAAGAAATAAAGCTTAACTCCTCAACTTTCTTAAATCTTGATGTCTGAAAAAATGCCCATAAATTTTATCAATTTTTGAGGCTGGATCTATGTTTGCAAGTAATTTTCTTCAAATAACAAACTATTTTATAACTAGTCACATGACCCTTGGAGTTGTCTCCATTACTGTCTGCAACAGAGTTCTGCACAGATTAACTAATGTGCCAACTAGATACAAGTCAGAGACAATGGAAATTTTACTAAAACTCAACTATATGGTTGTCTCAACACCAAAGAATAAAGTTGAGTTCACTGACTCATAACTATAAATCAAAAATACATATATGTAACTAATGCAGATTTTAAAATTATTTACCTATTAACGTTTTAAAAACCATCCTTTACTTCTACTTGGAATACCAACATACTTTGTAACTGACTTGTAGAGCTCATTCAATAAATATTTGTTGGATGAATAAATATGGAGCAAATGGTAAATAGGAATTCAACTAGAAAAAGCAATATGATGTATAAGAAATGCTTCGCTAAAACACAAAAATCAAAAGGTATTCTAACACAGAAGCTTAAAATATCCAAATAGAAAGCCTAGAATAAGAAATAAAAGTGAGAGACATATATGAAGTTTCACAGCAACCCATTCCTCTCACCTAGTTATTAATACCTTAAGGAAACAGAGCCTAAGTTGGCTACACCTGGTCAAAATGTGGGATTTTTGTTCTTCAGTTTTCTGAGATAAATGAACAGTTCTGTAGGTAATTCATATTTTCTTGTGAGAGAAAAGCACGTTGTTAGGTTTTTTGAGTTCACATCTTGTTACGTTTAGTTAAAGATTTTTGGTGTAGGAAGGTCTAATTCCTTGACTGACTTGTGTCTTCCGTGTTTGACAGAAATAGCTATTCCTGAACAAGGACAGCAGTAGTTCTCCTAATTTAACATCTAATCCTACCATTGTTAATCCAACTCCCAGAACTATATTAACTTTGGTACCAACTCCTAGTCACAATCACAGTATTAGAACTCTGGACAAATCAACTATCTAATAAATTTGCTTAATATTTACAAATGCAGAATTTACTAAGTCTGAATTCCTTGCTCTTTCTTGTCTATCTTTCTGCAGAGAGATGAACAAGTTAAAGTATAATATACTTATTTCAGAGACTAACTCTGTCAGGGTGAAAAGTCATTATAGAAAGAGGGTCCTTTTGTTTATATCTACTGGCCAAACTTGCATGATCAAGCCTACAATCATAGGTCTTTATTACCTCACATAATGAGAATATTTTCCCTCATGTGAACCATCTCAGTTGTATTTCCTAGCTGCAAGCATTTAATTCTCAATTTGCTTACTTGTGATTTCAATCAGAAATTTACATAGCCAAATTATAACAGGAAGCCTGAATAACTAGTTCCTCCAACATATTCAGGCTGAGGAATTTGTCTATGTTAAGGAAAACTCTTGGATTCAGAGAAATCTTCAGGATTAAAAAATTTAATTTTATCTTTCTAATCAGACAGACTGGTTATTGCAGATAGCTAAGGCATTATCTCAGGATCCTGGTGAATCCCGTAGACTGCCTCAGAAAATGTTAAATAAAAATGACAATAAAGGCAAAAAAATCCCAATAATACTCTCACCTCTGTATGATCTAGTACATGTTACTTATAGGAAAGTAAAAATATTTCTGAGACATAGATTAATAAGAAAATTTTCTTTAGTAGCAAACCAAGTCCATGGACACTCTTAGTATACAATTCATCCAACCATTTCATAAGAGATACCTAGAATAATGCAGCAACCAAAATGACATCAATATGAAAATGCTAGGTGTAATGGATACCTTCTTGTACTATTCAGATTTCTCTTTAGGTCTAAGGGCTTATTATTTTTAGATGCTTGGGAGTAAAGAGCCCTCAGCTATCATTTTTCTGTAGAAACTGCCCTTAGCTACAGAGCACACTCTTTCAGCCAGGATCAGCCTGCATCCAATGTTTGGTTAATGTGGTATGAAAGCCCAGCCTCCTCCTTGAAAGGGCAGTCAACTCTAAAAGGCCATCCAGGTCTTCTAAAGAGTTCCCCAATTTTGCTTAGAGGTTTTTCCCTCTTCCCAGCCTTGTTTCCTAGGCTTCCACAATTGGAATTGCGGAATTGTTGATCCCAATACATGCTCACTCTATATGCTAATCTCTGAGTCTGTTTAGAGTGGAATAAGTGGAGATCAAATTCTTTATTTCTAATATGCTATTAAAATATAAGTATTACTTCATACTAAGGAAATATCTGTAGCAAGCATTTAATTATATAACATTGTTTAGATACTTAGAAATCACCTGCTACAGCACGTCTTTGCTCTGGAAATACATAAGACTGGTTTATTGACTATTACAGAAAAATAATCAGGAAGAAGAGGCTCATTGGAGGTAGACTACCAAATGGTCATGTTGCTATAGTCAGGAAATTATACTGGGGCTTGTGGAATGGAATTGGAGGTACACAGAGGAGAGAAAAATTTAGAAGATTGCTAGTTGCAATGGAATCACACAAAGTTTTTTAGTAAGACCTATAACCATCCAGCTTTCTAAAGGACCAATTTTTCTCCACCAACAGGCTCCACCAACAGCATTTTGACAAAGTGACAAGGATTTAAGTGACAATCGTTTGCCTTCCTTCTGGTTCTGGGTCCTCTTTTCTCTTGGCCTAGTCTCTCACAAAATCTTTTTTCACTAATCTTTTGCTAGCCAGAAAATGTATGCTGATGCTATTTGAATTTTAAGGAAAATTCAAGAAAAGGTGAAAACTTTAAATACAGAGACAAGGTTCTGAGTTGCCAATAGACGAATTTTAGACACCATGATTAGAGGAAGAAAAGAATTTTAGGGTAGATAGCCTGCCCACAGGCTAAATCAGCTCCTTTCCTAGAACACCTTTAATAGAGTAATTAATTGAGCAAAGATTATTCCTTCACCTTATAGTAACAATTTGGTAGTACAATGTGCTTCACTATCAGTTTGAATTTCAATTCTGCATTTAACAATTCATTTAACATATAACCATTGAGCACCCACCAAGTATCCCAAGTATCAGATCCAGAAGTAAATAAAACATTTAAGTCCCTGCCTTCTATTGGGGGTGACAAATGAACACAGGTATAATTTCAGACAAGAAATCACAGCAAAGTTAAGATAGAGGACTACTGTGATCATTTTGAATGAAAATGGTAGATCAGTGAAGTTATCTGAAGAGCTAACGTGTAAGCATGGATATGAATGTTAAGCCTCAAGTCATGTGAAAATTTAGGTGAAGAGTAGACACTTTGTCTACTTTCTAGACAAAGACACATTCCATAAGCAACAGGATCATAGTAAATGAAGAGGATGATGAGAGGTTGGAACAATAGGAAAGGTTCAGGTCACAAACAAAGGCGAAAGTCAGATTGGTAAAGAGAAAGAAATATGTTATGATACAAGTTTTTAAAGATAGTCTATGAGCTCTGTGAAGACAAGACTTAAAGAAGCAAGAATGAAATCAGGGAGCATAGGTGAGAAGCTTTGTAGGGGTGGAGAAGGTGGGGGTAAGGGAGTGTGAGGTAGTTGAGTCTAGAATGTATTTTAAAAATGAAACACTGTGCTTTTATCCACAAATAAATTCTGAGGGATGCTAATATTTAGAATAGTAGTTTGATATTGCCAGGAAAGCTTTAAACTAGTACTGAACTCATTCAATACATGTTGAGCCCTTCTATGTGCTAGTTATTATTAGGCAATAGGGAGATAAAGTCAAGTAAGATACTCAATTTCATGAAATTTCTAATCATTGAGAGCTACAATGATTACAACAGAAAAGTGATTTTGATTCTATATCTACAGTTAGTAGTCTACTTTTCACTCCCATTTCTACTAACCTCGTATAGGCCTTGAAAATCAGTGATAGTTTTCAGTTTAAACCTAGCTGAAAATTCCTAAAGTAACACTTTGTTCGTTCATGTCTTTTAGCAATTGAAGAGGCATTAGTTGAGCACCCACTAAGTACAAAAAGAAATTGTCTTGTCTCCTACAATGAAGGAAGGTTAATTACTGGTTCAAAAACCAGAATTGTACAATTCAGATGGAGCCTCAGCAGTTATCTAGTCCATGTATGAATCCCTATCATAAATCTTTCTGTAAATAAGTAGATAACTGGATAAAAGCACACTGGGTTAGTACTTAAACACCTCAAAGTAAGGAAAATTCACATTTTTTCCTTTGTGTTTTCTAGTGATCACTGAGGTAATGCTGGCCTCCAACATACATAGGTCTTAGGGGTTTGTTCATACGTCTTCAAATGTATGTTATCATACCACATTCAACACTAACGCCCAATAACCCTCCACCATAATCCATTTTGTTTCTTTTCCCCTATCTCCCCCGTCCCCAGTATCCTCAGTTTGTAGTCAGATTTTAATGGTTTTGATTAGTTTTCTCTGTTCCTTGTTTCTTTATATTTTACATATATTTTTCTTTATATATTTGTTTTTTTCCTGACTAATTTTGCTAAGCATAATCTATTCCATCCATATTGTTGCAAATATTTTTCTTATACCTGAGTAGCATTTAATTGTGAGTACATAGCTTCTTAGTTCATTTATCAGTTGTTGGACACATAGGTTGTTCCTATAATGTTTCTTTTGTAAATAATTATAATTGTAAATAATGCTGCAATGAACATAGAAGTGCATATATCCCTTTTAGTTTTTGAAAGAATTTACTTTATTTAAAAAGAATTTAATACGTGTTCAAGATGCCAGAAATTTGAGTTTTTCTTCAATGACACTTCCTACTTAGCTTCTTGACGAGCATTCAAGGTCTGCTATAATTTGACCATAAGGGACTTCAGTCTTATAATATTCTTTCATATCTCCTTTTCTGAATGTGCTTTCACACCACCATGATTTTCCCCAGTTCCCTTATATTAAATCTTTTATGATTGGGTTCAAGTACTACCCTCTTCAAAAAAGCATGCGGAGATCCTTGGCTGACTCTTTCTCTCCCTCACCAGAGAATGCTCAGACTTGTCTTACCTTCCTTGCGTGACTCCACCTTGGTGACTAGTATGAATGTCCTCTTTTTCTTTTTTTTTTTTTTTGAAAGGCTTGTGAGAGCTGGCCCATGACTGGACAGCTTTGCCTCCCCCACATCACAGGGACTTGAAAGTTTCCTCAGATTCTTGTGGTGTGAAGAAAGCAGCAATTTTCTGGACCCATTTCTCACTCTGAAAAGAAAGAAACTTATTAGCCTTCCTACTAATACTCTGATTCCCAAATTTAAACTATCAGACACCTACTGTGCACCTGACATTGTGCTTTTCCTATTTCAATGTAAAAGCACAATTGTAATTTAGGGAGGAAAGAAAATACACATGAAACATTATGCACTGAAAATAAAGTTAGTTGTAAGCAACAGGAAGTAACAAAGGAGGGAGTGGATGCCTGTGTTCAAGAGTCACCAAAGAAATTTAAGGAGAAGAGAAAAGTTAGTTGAACTGGACTTGGACGCCCCATTTAATAGTTATTCAGAGTCCTAGACAATTTAAGCCTGAAGCAATGGCTGAGGCAGGGACACTAGAGGGAGCCAAGGCCTGCAGTCTGGAAAGAAAGCTTTCAGCTCAATTAGTCTTGGGTTCACAAGTTCTAAAACATTTGCTTTGTAGATTGAGAAGTATACTCTTTATCACATTCAAATTCTTCCATAGAACAATTTCTAAAACCATTTTCAATCTTCACTGGTGCTAAACCTCTTTGGAAGGGATACATATTATTTTATGCCTGTGCATTTCATGTTGTTTTTGCCAGTGATATTTCTTCAATGTTAACTGACCTTGACCTAATCTAAGACATTTAACAACACTAGTGGAGCTGCTGGGGGTAAAAGTAGAGAAGAATCAGGAGAATGAGCTCCTTGCCCATTCAGTCTGGTCTGAGGCTGGGCTGTGCCCCCCAGATCCCAGAGCTTTGGGCTGATACATATCCAGGCCAGGTTCCGGAGATTGCTGCTTACATTTTCAAATACCAGGCCTCCAGGATGGATTACTACCCGGAAATCACCCCCTCTAGTCTTTCACTTGTGTAATTCCATAGAAAACCCTAAGCAAATAGTACTTAAGATTTCCTAGAAGTTGTGGAGCAGCAACGAAAGCTCAGTTTAGCCAACATAACACTTACTAGTGCCTGCCTGATAGCTGAGACCAAGGCTCCCATCTAGAAGCAGGTGATAACAATGAATAGTTGGAAGGTGGAGTCCTGATTTATTGCCCTACTCAAATAGGGAGACATTAAATTCTGTGAAACTATACATCTACCAAAGGCTTAGAACTAGATAAAATGTTTTTTCTGTTTATTTGTACTAATTGGGGATACAGTCACCTAATAAACTATAAAACACCTTAAGACTTATACCATCTAAAGAGGTAAATGAGTAAAATAAATAAGTGTTGAAACCAACAAGGGGTTACCAGAAGGAGAGTGGGTAAATCAAATAACAGAAGCCCATTGGACTTTTAGTGGTGACCTTAATGTCTTACGAGCAAACATTGCTTTATAATGATGTATACCTGAAGCCTACGATGTTATAAAGCAAATATCACTTAAATAAAAATTTTAATTCAAAAGATTTTGAAAAGGTAGAAAGTCTATCATAACTCTAAAGCAATATTGAAATAGAGCTTTCCTAGGTCTAAGGGAGAGGAAACCCCAGGGTCAAGGGGTTGACGCTTCAGGAAACCCCGGCTTGGAGGGTGTTCCCACACTACCTCCTCCCACCACCACCTAACAGAAGCCTGAAAATCGAAGACATGGGGTCCTCATCAGTTTCTTGGTAACTGATGCCACTTTCACAACTCCTCTCATGTGACTGTCACAGCTTTCCAGTTAAGCTGAGGGCAGGAGGCTAAGAACTAAGTCTGGAGAGAAAGTTGTGGCAGCAGCTTTTAAGGTAAAAAAGGGGCAGTACCTCCCTACTCCATGCTGCTGTTCTGCGGTCCTGACACTTTCCGCACTCTCCCTGAATTAGAAAGGAATGAGGAAAGGGAGACAAAAGTAAAGCAAGTGCAGAATTGCTGAGCACTGGTTATGCCCAGGGAGCATGGACTGGGTAAGCAGGAGTGAGAACAAGGCTGAAGCTGCTTCTCCTCGCTGAAGAGACAGGACAGAACCCAGTTCTACAAAGGCAGAACGGCCTGGAAAGCCAACCTTAAGGAAGAGGGAGGCAGTGGGGGCTGGGGAGAGAGGGCTATAAGTTCCTTTTGTTTCTCTGGCTTACTTTGCTCAGTCACATCTGTTTTTTTCCCCAGAAATAGGTCCAGTTTGGTTTCCCTCCATAGGAAGCGAAAACTCCGGAGTACAGGCAGAACTGAGAAAACAATATGGACTCAGCTGTCTCCGAGGGCTCTATTTGAGAGGCAGGGCCAGGCTTGAGGCTGGGTGTGGCCACGCACCAAGTGTGCGCTTAAGGCCTGGGTCCACAGCTGTGCCTTCTTAGCTTCTGGAGCCAGGGTGGGAGTCAGAGTCCCCTCAGTTGGTTGCTGCCAAATGCAAGCCAGACCTCAAGTTTCCCTGCCTTGGGAGTGGGAGAAGTGAACACAATTGAAGCCCTGAGTGTCAGCCCTCTTTATGTACGGAGCTAGGGATGGCCACATCAACACGAACACGGATTCTGGTGGAAGGAAGAGACCTTCAGAAAACACAGGCTAAGTGAGGATGGTAACCACAGTCACGTCCTCTCAGCTGGCTCCTGTGGTCTAGATGTGAACTGAATGTAAAGTTCAGGAAAGCCCAAAATACACTCCCAATTGTATACTCCTTCCTATTTCCACAGAGCAAACCCTTCAAGATGGGGTCCAGGTACCACCTGCTTCATAAAATTACCCTTTACTTCCACGGTTGACCCGTTGTTCCCTCACCTAATATCACTGAGACTTATTCTTACCTTCCTTGCGTGTCTCCACCTTGGTGTCTGGCACATGAGCCTCTTTTTCATGTGTCACTGAAAGGCCCACGGGAGCTGGCCCATTCTAGTGCCCGCAAACACAGGCCAGGTTCACTATGGATTGGGGCAGACGGATGAAGGAGAGTCCCAGAGCCTGTCATGGATTTTTCAGGCTTTAAAGCTCTCTCAGGGAGCCAGGAACACAGGCCTGCCACTCTTTGTTTGGGCACTCTCTGGCGTTCTCTTCCACATAACTACCAGCAGACCCGCCCCTTACAGAGTCACGTGGCCCATCCTCCCAACGCTGGCCTCTGTCTCTGCTTTTAACGCTGCCTCCGGGCTCAGGTGTGCAGACTTACGCATGTGTGCATACCCATACTCCAGGTGTCCATAATCAGACCCATGGGCGTGCCCTGTGCCTATGCGCCCAAGTGCCTTCCTCATTAACATGATCAAGGCCACAGGTGATAGCAACAGAGGCTAGTGGTGTGAAAAGCCTGATTGATTCATTTACAACCACCCATCCCTGGAGATCTCTTCCTCCTCCACAGCTCTCAGCCCAGGGATTTGGAAGCTTCCTTAAACCCTTGTCTGTGAAAGGAGATTGCGACATTAGTGTTTACAAGTTCTTATTTGATGATTTCTAATTTAGATCAAATATTAGACACTTGCTGTAAACTTCATACTGTGTCTCATTTTAGTGACATGAAAGACACAAATGTGACCTTGTTGTGGTAACACAACATATAAGGACCAATTACATTATGACATTGAATAAAATGGAAAGCTAAACTAAATTATAAAAGGAGGGAAGGACTTGGAGGCTAAAAAGAGGATAGCTGACCCTTGAACTACATGGGTTTTAAGTACACAGCCCATGCACTTGTGATTTCTTTTTTTCAATAACATGTTGGAAAAAACTTGAGGTTTTGCAAAATTAAAAAAAAAAACCTCAGATGAATTGCATAACCTAGAAATATCAGAAAACTTAAGAAAAAGTTAGGTGTATCATAAATGTGTGATATAAAATGTACACAATTATAAAAGGTTAGAATTTATCAAAATATACTGAAATATAGACAGTTCATGGAACTGTTCTGGCAGAAAGTCCATCAGGAAACCAAGCAGCACTGAGAGAGGTGGAGGGAAGTTTGTTATTTCACCGGTAGATTTTACAGCAGCCGGCTCAGAGATCTCAAACTCAGCCCTGAGCCACTAGGTTACAGAGTTGTGGTGCCGCAGGGGGCACAGAACAAGTTCTCCATGATTCTGGCAGATGGGTAAAGGAAGGAGTCCTGGAGCCCTCGGTGGCTTTTTACGCTTTTATTATCAGAGGCGACCAGGTACACAGCAGGCAGGGGGAGCGGGGTGGTCAGGAGGCTGGCAGGCCTCCTAGCCCCCCACACATCTTCACTCTCTGGGCTCTCTATCCTCTCCTCTGCTACTACAGCTACTTCTCTCTCCACTTGTCTTCTCCTGTTCTCATTCTGCTGGCATCCTTGTGACACCGCTCTTATACGCCCCGTGTCTTAACCCAGGTGCACTCACTTGCGCATGCCCACTCAGGCCCGCATGCAGGACCTCAGGTGTCTACCATCACACCAATAGTGGGAGAGCGGAAAAGCCTGATACTTTTTCATTTACCCTGCAAGAGTATACACTGACTAAAGCAAGGGGTACAGTATGAATCAGGGTGCTTGTGACCTGGAGAGTTATCAGATGTTTCCTGAAACTTTTAGTCTACAGATTATGTCCCAACTTCAGCTGTCAACAGGTCAGCCTGACATTTTCTGCTTCAGAACCTTTTGCAATTGTGAGATGCAAACAAATATTATCAGTAAGGCTTCAACCAACAATTAGTTGGTAAATTTTTGAAGAGTCGAAAGTTATACACAGGTTGTCAACTGTGCAGCTGTGGATGCCACTAAAGTGCCATGTTGTTAGCTGAAGTTATCTGTGTTATCTAGCTAGCTGAAGTAATCTGTGAGGCAGGCTGGATTTGCTTAGGCAGACAGTCCCACAGATGTTGCAGCGCTTGCCCGGGATGCCCTGTCCAGAGACTTTTGTTGCCACTGAGGAAACTGAAGTCAAGTCCAGAGCTTAGAGTGGTCCCTGGCAGAATGGCTCACCATCTCCTTGGCTGCTCTGTCTTCTTATTAACCTTCAAGCATCCCAGGTAGAAGTTGCAATCATTGTGGAGGATTCTTGAAATTCTGCTGCTTGCATCTTGGGAGAACTGGAGTGAGGTGACTGGGAGTCTCTCTGGAGGCCTAGCTGAGTAGGAGTGGAGTTGGCCCTGGTCATCCAAGGATAGAAGCTTCTGACTTCTTATAGGGCTGCCTACATCATTACCCTTGCCATTCATGACATGTGGGATGACAATTTCATGCTCCATCAACCAGGTACTGGGAGGTGACTCTGATTCTCACTTATCCTCTGTTCATGGATCCAAGATGCCCCTAAACCTCATACCTGAGAGATGAGCCTTTCCCTTTTCCAGTGTTGAGTACATGTTTAGGGGGTAGCTTGTTACTTTATCCACATGAAACTGGGTAGGAACAGAGCTGCCTAGAAACCAGTCTTGGGCCTTAGTTTGATTTTGAACAGGCTATAACAAACTCTGGGATAACACGGTCTTTGAGTCTAACCAACAGGCACACCCTGAACTTGGCACAGGCTGGTGTAACAGTGGCATGTTTTAAGACTTCCCAAGGGCTTCACTGTTTCCTATTTCAGCCAATACTTTCCCTCCAGTGTGTATTTTTTTGGTCACTAGTGCCGAGCAGAGCCAGCAGGCATTAGATACCCAGTAAAGGATGCTGAATCCTGAGGGACATACTTGGCAGATGAATGACACCAGCTAATGCAGCCTTAAAGCTATGGTATGACGCAATGATAAACCTAAATATCCTCTATCTCACTTTACAACCGTAAATCTGAAACCCCATCTTTTGGAAAAGCATTGTCTCCACAGTAATGCCCATGTCAATGATCCTGTTTATCAAATTCTGGCGAGCGAGCATGGAAGGAACAGCTCTCTATAATCTATTTACCTTAAGGAGCTCAGTCACGTGCTCAGTTCACAGCCCGTTTATCAGGATGAAGGATGCTCTCTGGAGAGAACAGACAGCAGGACAGGCCGAGCTCCGATGACAGTCTGCCCTGTGGAGATTGACTTTAATGAAGCGCAGAATAAACAGGAAGATTAAGAGGGTGCAAAATCAGTGACAAGTTTTGAGTTCACCTCTCTGTAGGAAACGAACGGCTCTCTGTACAGCTGAGAGCTGTCTTTGAGTTATAGATGGGGGCATCTGTTTGGTCACTAATGATTCCATACTATCTAGATCTACCTCTGTGTGAGAAAAGTTTTTTCCCCCTAAATTTACAGATGCACTCCTGTGCATTTATTTAAATCTTTCCAAAATGCTAGTTACTTTATAGCGAGTAAAGAGATTAGACTTACTGAAGGGTTTGGGAAATTATTTAATAAATTAAAATGTTCATCAGCTATATAGGGACTAAATATTTTTAATGTTGCTCATTTATACACTTCCTCCATTTTGGACTGAGAAATCATGTTTACACAAAGGTTTGTCACCCAAAGATATGGTCACTCCTGTAGGAATGGCTCACAGTATAGAAGAGCTAAATTCTGGAATTAAACAAAACCAACAATCTAGTCTTCCTCACAAAGAAATGCCATTTCTATAGGCACTTACTAACATTCTGACATTTCATTATATGTACTCTCAGTTCCTCACTGAATGTATTCTCTTCTGATAAAGAGAAAGAAATACGGATTACAAAACAGTCAAGGGCCTCCCTGGTGGCGCAGTGGGTTAAGCAACGCACTGTGAAGCAAAACGCAGCCACTGCAGCATGAGTTCAATCCCTGCTGCCGGCCAGGGAGGGGACCCACATGGCGTAGCAGACCTCTCCTGCCTCGCCCGCTGCTGCCCTCGGCAGTGTATTTCAGTCCATCTGCCTGTTCTGCTCCCCACTCTGTCTCTGGTGAATCCTCTCACCTCCTGTATGACTCTGGCCTGTACTCCAGCTCTTGTGTGCATAAATAAATAAATCTTTAAAAAAAAAAAAGTCAAAGAACAAAATGCAGAATTCACACCCTTCTTTTGGAGATGATGTTTTCATTTATAGGACCCAAATGTGAATATTTTATTTCATCATAGTTTCTTTTTTAGAAACATAGATCTCACAAAAGGTGAGGACAAATCATAGATTCTGTATAGCATATCCGTTATCCTTTAATAAAACTAGGTGAGTGTGTGTGTGTGTGTGTACATGCATATGTACACATACTGGATATGTCTGTCAGGCAGAATGCATTCTTGTTGAGAGTATTGTGATACCAGTAGGTGGCAGTCTGGTTCAAATTGATAATCTAACCTTCCAGTTTTCCAGCAGTCAACATTTATTGAGCCATAACTGTGAAGAAGATACTGTACTAATCAGCTGGGATATACCCAAATGAAAATGTGTTGCAACACAAGGTAACACAAAACCATATTTGAAACTATTTTTAGAAAGTGACATTTATCCAGATCCAGGGCACCATTAGAGTAGCGTGACCACCTATAGGTGGGGTTTGGGGAGAACAAGAGACACACTCAGATTTTTAAAAATAAACAAAGGAAGATCAGTCAAAGTTATGCCTTTGCATCCAACTTTCACTATTGATTATTTATCACAGTAAAATTTAAGTCAGTTTACTAAACCAACATTTTTCATTTCTGGTTTTATATGTTATTAATTTATAGTTTACATTATATAATTCTGCATGTGCTGGAACTTCTAGTCAATGTAAACATTGTTTCTACCTCCATGTAGTACTCTGAACCACTGCAATACCAAAAATCCACTGGACTATAATTCTTTTGTTACCTTAATAATATTCTAATCTCCTGTCTTCTGCAAATTTTATGGATTGTTTATTTTTTCTAAGCTCAGAATAACAGAAAGGTCATAGTGCTAAGACAGAAATGTATTTGTGGTTGCAATTTAGATTGTATTTATTTTTAGAGCATTTGGGGCAATGGAAGAATTTTAATTGGCTTTGTACTTTCTAATGCAAATTCAAAGTTAAAGCAGCAAGGAGGTGTTTTAAATAATTCAGCAGAAACTGTACCAAATGAACAGCTAGCTAAATCTCTTTAAGGTCTCAAGTATAGCAAACCATTAATGGGAACTATATTGCTTAATCTACAGAAAGTGTTTTCCATTCACCATATGTTACCAGGACTATCATTAAAACAGAAATTTATTATGAGGAGTCTTTAAAATGCTGTGCTGAGGCCCTGAGTCCTGGAACCACTGACTAGGTCAGCATTTTGTGGTTTTAAGCAGTGATATGCCTTGGGTAAGAAAAAGAGAATGAGGTTCATTAATTCTTGATGTGCTTTAAAAACAGAAATACTGTACATTTTTTTTTTTCCTGGAAGGGGCAAAACATTCATAAAGAAATAGGTTAAATACTCTGATTGGTTAGTTCTATTCAAGATTAATAATGTCTCCCCTTGAAATTAAATGTGTGTCCTGAACAAACTGTTACTGGGACAGAGCTTTGCAGTATGCTGAATGGAGAAATTTTTATGTGGTCCCTACTGTGGTCATTGTGCTGACCTACAGAACCACTCTTCAAGAGGAGTAGGTGAGATATAGTATACAGTCTGGTAGAAAAGACCAGAGGAAATGTAACTACCTTGCTGGTCAAGCCCATGACGTAGTCTTGTGAACCCACGGTTATCTTCAGTTCTGTGGGTCAGTCTCAATCCATCTGACTTCCTCAGTGTCACTGCCATTATAAACTGCAGCCTTGATGGCCTTGAGATTTGAAGAATAAGTTTTCCATAGGACATATCCTTAAATGTGAAAACACTTGTCCTGTTCAAGTAAGTTTTTGTGAATGGAGGGAAGGGTTGGGCTGAATTAAGTGGGGGTGGTGGCAAAATGTTAATCTAGAAATAAAGGAAGAAAGAAGATCACACTGTAGAGGGTCTTGGACACCCAACATTCCACCCTTTAAGAAACAAGTCTGGGATGGAGGCAAGATACACACTCTTAGATTTAGTTCCGATTGTTTATGACATATTTGCCAAAGCAGTTGCAACTTAAATTTTTTATTTGCAACCATAAGCGATGAAAAGAATCTTATTGCCCCTAAAATATTCATGTTATTGCTACTGCATGTTCATGGTAGAATTTGAGGGTTTGCCTTCAGCTATACCTTAGCATAAAACAAATTGTAGTAAGAATAATTGGCATAAAGCCATCAAGTTCCTCATTTGCTCTCTTTCACTGTAAGACAATAAAGGAATTAAATGATGTCTCATTTGGCTTTCTACATTTGCATACATAAATGTTTGGATACTTCCCTGCTAAGTAAATTGGGCCTGATCAGACAAGCTAGTAGTGGGTAAACACCTCAAATCTTCAAATGTATTACTTCTTTCTGACTGTGGTTTACTAGCAATACTTTCATTGACTATTATACTATCTTAGCGACATTGTTAGATGAATAAAACACGTTAAGGAAGTTGTGCATATTACATGTGAAAAAAATTTTACGCATAACATCCATATTATATTTTTAAAAATACATATAACATGGTAATACACAGCGAAAGAAAGCCACATAAAAACCAGTATGTCACTATTGTGTGAGTGCAAATTAAATCATATTGACATTTAATGGCCAAAATACAAAGACTCTGAGCCTGTCTTTTGCTCAATTATCCAGTTTCATGTGTTTGTTTGTTTTTTAGAGAGTCCATTTCCTAAAGTAGCTCTAAGAGTCCTGGGGGAACTGCCTAGGGGAATTCAGAGGTGTCCCTGGGCCAAACGTAGGCAGCCAAGGGAGAACATAGAGCATTAGAGGAAATGCCAGCCAAGTGAAACAAAGGGAGAAGGGGTATAGTAGGATGGATCAATTGCATATCATTTCCCAAGTTTATTTCTTGTTTTCCACAGTTGTCCCATACTTTTCATGGAGTTCTTACCTTGGCAGTCATTGTGGATAGGACTTTTTTTCTTCTTTAGTCTCATTTTCTTATTACCTCTATACATGCATTTTCATCTTGAAACTTACTCTTCTCCTCACTTCTTTTGCCCAATATATCCAATACACTCTAAATGTAAAGTTAAACTGATTAGGCTAAAGGACAGCCACATTACATTCAAATAAGCATAAGGAATATCAAAAACATCAGGAAACAGTGCAGATGTCTGCAACCACACTTTGATAAACCAGCAGCTGTGGCCATTTGAACTCTCTCATGGGATTTAAGAAACTAAAATCCATAAAACAATCTTCAAGCAATAACACTGAGTCTGCCTTTCCCCAGAGAACAGAAATCAGTAGAGTAAGACAGCATCAGTGAGCTTGGTACTGAATCTAATTGCTTTCTGGTGTGAATTTATTGTGAAAAAATGTGACAATTGGTACCGACTTTTAAACAGTTTACACCTATTTATTATTTGACATCACTTAACAATGCATTCCATAGTAAGTACTATTGAAAAGGCAATAAATGGAAGGAAAGTTTTTCTGATCTTTATATTGCAAATAGGACAAATGAAATTAAAATTTAAATGATTGTTTATACAACTCTGAAACCTGCTCCTTCCCTTATATGAACTATAGGGTTTAAATGGCAATTTGCTCAATTAAAGTGGTATGTTCTGCTACTGTGTTTATTCTTTTCTAAGAACTAAGAGATGTGGCATAAAAAATGAAAAAGTTAAAAAACTGTTTAAGGTAACTATATATAACTTCTGTTACAAATTATATTTCATATCCAGGACCAGCTAAACTACCCCTGCTTTCCTCTGCTTGAGGTCATCCCTAAAGAGTGAAGAAACTCCCTCTAAGGTAGTAAAGACTTATATAGATACTGTCTAATTAAAACCAGCCTCAACTCAGTTTACTAAGAACCCTTTTCGAAAAAACTTAAAAAAGAGTTGTAACTATCCACTTAAATGACTAAATTGAAGATAACTTAGACTTCTGGTAACAGCTTTAATCATTGAGGCCCATTTACAGAGCATCTACTGTATCTGCTCTATGCCAGGCCCTATTCTAGGCAGTTTTAGTTACAAAACATACTACACGGCTAATTTTAGAAATAAGGATCATGAAACAGAAAAGCCTAGTCCCTGATTTTATAGCAATTGAGGGGCAAAGCAGAGAAGGAAATCTGGTTCTGTTAAACCTTCTTGTAAGACCTGTAAAACCCTTCTATGAGACTTGTAAGTACAGGTTCTTTCTTCCACTCTATACACGCTCTCTCTTTCAGAAGTGCCTTGGGGCCACCAGCATATGGTTCTGACATCACTGGGTAGGAAACTTGTCTTTTGAAAGTATATTAGATAGTAAACAGCCCAGAGTCCTTTGGAGTCCCATCTGTTAAGTAAGGTGAGTAGTCAATTCTGATTTAAATAAACAATTAAACTTTATTAGGTATGAGGTTGCTTTTCTATTGTATTTTGTACAGATGCCTCATTTTGCTTTTCCTTTCACTTGCAACAGAAGTGGTATTGTTTTTAGACCTTTGATTTTATTTTATTGTTTCTTTTTTTTTTTGAGGTAACATTGGTTTACTATATTTTTATCGGTCACTATATATATCTTAGGAGTATAGGTTCACATCTTTTCACATACCACACCCAGCACCAGAGTACTAATAATTCTTCACCACAGTCCATTGGGCCCCCTCCACCCTTGTTCTTACCATCACCTTGACTAGTAACCTCAATTTTGCAGTCAGAGTCCAAAGGTTAGTTTTGTCTGTTCTTTTACTTTGTCTCTTTATGTGCCACACATGAGTGAAAACATTTGTCTTTCTCCTAGCAGGGGTAGCACCTAGAAAAAAAAATTAATGTGCTTTTCTCACTTGCTTTCCTGGAATACAAGACTTCCCTCCAGTCTTATACTTCTTTGAGATGCAATGGTATGTACTCACTGGTGCAGTGACTCCAAAGGCATGTAAAGAGAATCAAAGGAGTCTACTCCATTCCTAATATTCAAAATAGAATTTTGAAAAAAGATGTTAGTTCCCAAAGAAGATTATTTTTTCAAGGCATTATTTTCAAGAATCCTTAGTACCTCTTGAAGGAACTAAGTATCAACTCAAAGGGTTTTCTCTGTTACAGAGAAGATACACCTTCCACAATGGCAAACAGACAAGAAGCTAATTGCTCTTATTGTTCTATGGTGAGGGTAAGAATATGGTAGAAAATGAATAAAGGTCAGAAGGGGGAACTAACTCTTCTAAACCTAAAGTATATTGAGAAGAAGGGAACCAGACACAGGGACTCTAGAGTTATATTTTCTCTCTCTTTGTGAGGCACAGTTATTTATTTATTTATTTATTTATGTATACGAGAGCTGGGGTATAGGCCAGAGTCCAAGGAGGTGAGAGGATTAACCAGAGACAGAGTGGGGAACAGAACAGGCAGACTGACTGAAACACACTGCTGAGGGGAGCAGCGGGCTAGGCAGAAGAGGTCTGCTGTGCCATGTGGGTCCCTTCCCTGGCCAGCGGCAGGGATCAAACTCATCCTGCAGTGGCTGCGGTTTGCTTCATAGTGCGTTGCTTAACCCGCTGCACCACCAGGGAGGCCCTGTGAGGCACAGTTTTAAGACAGAGTGGTTTTGGAAATACCAGCTAAGCTGAGGGGCACCCAGAATACAAGGAGGGGTATAAGAGCAAGATTCTTATTTGCCTGGTTCTGATTCTGGGGCCTTGAGATCTTACCTGGAACCTGGAGCTTACCTGGAGGTGATCTCATAGCAGAGAATAGAAATGGGCCTCTCAGGTCAGCAAACCAGATGGAGCCAGATAGTCTTCAGGTGGTAAGGATGCAAGAGGTAGGGTCTATGTGAGTGAGGTGAGTGAGAGTGAGTGAAAGCCAACTCAGCCACAGAAGATCTAGACTGGAGGTCATAAAACTGTGGTCTATGGGTCAAATCCAGCCCAGTGGTCTATTATGTAAGTAAAGTAAATGCCCACTCCTTCACATGTTCCCTATGACTGCTGTTGAATTACAGAATTGCATAACTGTGGATGCACTACACAGAATCTATTTGGCCCTTTATGGAAAAAGTTTGCCAACCTCTGCCCTAGACATTTTAGGAGTCTGCAGAACAAGCTGCAATGAGGCAAACAATAACAGTGACTAGGAAGTCAGAGAAGTCAGAGTATATGAAGGAAATTCAAGGAGCTCGGCAACTTTCCTTAGTTATGAGGTCACATAACATAAACCAGCTTCCTTCCTCAATACATCCAGAAGCTATCCTGCGGAGAATCTGGAAAAGGGATTGAAGACTGAATTAAGAAATTCAAAAGGTGATTATTTTTGTCTAGAGAAACTCAGTATTATCTAAACCAATAGTTCTATTATTTCAGCAGATTGGCCTAAACATAGTTTCTCTAGCATTAAAGGACAGAGAGCTTCATGAGGAAGTCCAGATCAGTCATAAATAAAGAAATTTCATTTCCTCTGAACATCATATAATGTGAATGAGTTTTATGACACGCTTACCAATTTATAGATTATGAGACTTGACAGAAATTTTAGAGATACTTCAAACCTCTCATACAAAGAAGTAGTATCCCTGAAAGACCATGTCCTTTGATTAGGTAGTGGATAAACTGAAATTGGAATCCAAGTACCCTGATCCAGTAATTCCAAATACTAAGTTTTTGGAGGGATTATTAGTTCTATAACTTCAAGGTCTTGGTCAGAGAGAGCACAACATCAAAGAATTAAACAGAGTTTGATAGGGAAACTGAACAAAGGTGTGGCTATGGTTTAGGCATATCAACTGGAGCATACAGCATGCCAGAGATAGCAACAGTGAGCAGCTGTTACTGTCCAAGGAGCTGAAGTAAAGGGGCCTAAAGAGTAAAGGGTGAGGGGAAGAAGGAAGGGAGGGGGAGTGCTTAGTTGAGGAATGACAAGAGTAGAGGTACAGCTAACTCAGAGTAACCCATTGAGTGAAAATTAAGGGAAATAAATCTCCTGACTTGATTTTCTTTCTATACTTTCATCTTCCTGCTAGTTTATTACATTAGCTGAACCCAGATTATTAAGGAACCTTATGGAGAAATTAGAAAATTCAGCTTCCCAAAATACAGAGTAGGGTGGAGATAGTTTCTAGAGGAGAAAGTCAGAAAAAAAAAAAAAAAATGAGCACCATCATATAAAACTGTGCCTGGAAGCATACTGGGCTTATGGCACGTGCTCAAATATTTTTCAAATGAATGAATTAATTTTAATGTAGATCAATCTATCATTATCATATTCTGTGTGACTCTTTCTAAGTACAACATCCGGCCAACCTACCATCTATCCCAGCAAGAAAATTCCAAAGAAAGACATCTCTTCCCCACAATAGAATATGGAACTCCCATGGCTGTAAGCTGTGGGATAGGCTGTGGAACTGACATTCCACTTGTATTCTAAGGCTGTAAAATGAATTACTGTAAGTTTATCAGTTTAACACAATGCAAAATTATAATCCCAGTTTTGTTTTGTTTTTTTTTAGTTGAAAGCCCAGGCATAGGTAAACTAATCTGTTTTCTAAGAATTGGTGAACTGAAATCAAGGTATTAGCTGAGGCCAGAGTCTCACATGAAGGTTGGGGGGGGTCTTTCCCCAGGTCATTCATATTGTTGTCAGCATTCATTTCCTTGCTCCTGTCAGACTAAGGTGCCTATTTCTTGCTGGCTGTCATTTAATAGGTGCTCTCAGCAACTAGAGGCTGCCTTCACATATAGCCATGTGACTTCCTAAGTCTCACTTCCTATCTCCAGGGTCCCAGGGAAACCCAGATAGTTTCCCTTTTGATCAACTAAAAGTCAATTTATTAATAACCTGCTATTTGCTATTATTCAGAGGTTCTGCCTCTACCAAGAAAGAGGGAATATACAGGATTTGTGCTCCAGGGAGCAGGAATTTTAGGGGCTGTTGTGGAATTTTGCCTTCCACTGTGATGCAAGTTCTAGTGCTCTGCAGAGTGCCTGGAATTTTTTTCCAAATAAACTGTTTGTCATCCTAACCCAAAATCTTTAAACCCTAATTTTGTTTTGTTTTAATTTGGGAATGCTGTCAGGTCATTTGTATTTTCACAGGTGCATACTGACAAGGCTGGGACATCATTAGCCACACTAGCATTTTAGAGTCATTTCTGATGAGGGAGTAGAGTGGATCAGATGTCATTTAGAGAAAAAGAATCATTGCTTTAAATTGTGGAAATATGACTGTTTGAAGCACCAGTACCATATAGAGCTGTGGCAATCATGCAGAAAATTTGCCTCTTGATACATGAGGTAAAATTACTTTCCAATACATAACTGAAGAGTCTTCCTCTTCTAAACTTCTTACCTTCAATCATGTTTACCTGCTGATTCAGTGAATTAACTACTATGGCCTCTGGGCATAGCTAATACCTTTAGGGAGGTAGAGGTAGATGACTTTTAAGAAAGAGGTTCAGGGAATTTCCTCCTTATAACCTGTACAAACAGTGATTTTCCTGCAGCCTCCACCCAGTTCACCCTCTCTAGCATCTCATTATGCAGAAATGGATCACACAGATACCTCTAGATGTGAAAATGTGATTTTTAAAAAACTAAAAATGGCTGATAAAACCAAAAAGGGGTTCTGTTAACAAAAGTGAGGCTCAGAAAACTTTCTCATAAAGGGTCATATAGTAAATATTTTAGACTTTTTGTGCCAAAGGTTCTTTTGTTGCAACTACTCATTTCTGCTCCTGTATCATGAAGGCAATCATAGGCAGTACATACTGAGGCTGTGTTCCAATAAAAATTCATTTATAAAAGCAAGCCACACTCTTGATGTAGAAGATGGTGGGCATCTAGCAGGGTCTTCCCACCTGTCTGTTTTTGAGAATCATTCCCTATCCTATTTTCCTGCTCTGCATTCTGGTTCCTTGAACACCTCAAGAGAACAGGGATCAGCAAACCCTAAGAAGGGGTCCACCTTCTGGGCTATCATCAGACTTGGTTTCTAATCCTCTCCCAGTCATAGATATCTGTGATTCTAGGCATGTGGAAAACAGCTACTCTGGCATCTTAGCCATGTCATTTACTCAAGTGTAGGAGGGCCTCACAGAACCCGTCTAGGAGTTGAGGAGCAAATGTGAAGAAGAAGCTGTCAAAAGATGATTAATGGCCACCCTCTGAAGTTTTGATTTGGATTCTAAATGACAAAACTGGACCAACCGAGGAAACTTGGTAATTTTCTCTGCTGCAGAGCAGCCACCTGGCGGATATCACATTGCAACCACCAACCCTTGGCAGAGGTTGGAACAGCAGCTATAATTATAAAGAGCAGGGAGGAGACTCTAAAAATCTCTTCTGAGTGGTAAAAATTCTGAAAATCAAGATAATTACAACACTAGTTCATCCTGATTTGCTTGGCTATTTATAGATGAGGAGAAGCTGATGCACTGAGAGCTTTTTCTTTTTTTTCTTCTTTTCTATTTGCATTAAATCCTGTGTGGCTCCTCTCTGAAATGTGTGCATATGCTGAGTCCATGTGAGATGCCACCACTGGCACTTGTCATAAGAATTAAATCCCTCTCAAGCTTGTTTACAGCTCAGCACTTGTCATACTGCTCCCTTGAGCTTCATGGCTGGTTGGGTTCTTTTTTTCCCCAGCTCTGCGGAAGATTTAATTTCTTTTTTGTTTATGTGTGTACTTACCCTTGCAGGTGCAGGAAAGGAAAAATTGCTGTGCCCAGATGTTTTGAAGCTGCAGTAGCATACATACAACTCCGATTAAATAGAAAAATTGCAAAAGATAAGGCAGGCACTTCAAATACATTATTCTATAGGGTATTTAATGCCTATGTTTTCTAGACAATAAGACTCTTGAATATAACTTTAGGAACAGGGGAATATTTTAGGGCATCACCCGCTCAGTTCATTTATAGATGCTTTTACAATGAGATTTGTCATTTTTGAGTGAAGCCTATTACGTTTACCCATTTTTAACTTAGAAAACATCTTCCCAGAACAGAACAGTCTGGGAATTGGGTGGAAACACTGCCTATCAAGCTGTCTCAGTTCATTACTGGATTAGTTAGGCCTCAGAGACCTGAGGCCAGATTTCACCTTAGTTTTGGAACATAGCAAACCTAAGCCAAGCACAAACAACCCTCCTGCTGCTCATTGAGCTCTGTACTAATATGCAGAAGCCCTGCCCAAGTTGCAGATGGATAATGCTTCCATGGACTCTCAGTTTGGATTTTCCTTTCCCCAAGGCAATGGGTTAACCTGCTTTGTACACAGAAACTGTCAAACTAGGGATGGAGTTCAGCTCGGGAGAAGAAGAGATAAAGCCCCAAATTCTCAAAACTCCCCTTCACCAAACTCCAACAATTGTTTCCCATGAATGTATGTGGGTAGCTTACAACAAGCAAATTTAAATATTCCCTGGCACCAGAGCCTAGGTCAGGATGCTTGTGGTGAAGGCCTCTACACTCCTGCTTGTCACATTGTCCTCTTGAGGGTCCAGGGAATGGTATGTTTTTACCTTTCCCTGGAGGTGTTGAAGAGTTCCCAGCTGACCTGCTTACTATGTTCCTTTATAAGAAAATCTCCATCTCCCTTTGATCATGAAGTTAAATACCCTCAACAGAACTTTAAAAAGTGCCTGAGGCCTCTGTTGCTTTGTAGGGAGGAAGAAGGTCAGACAAAAGAGAGAAAGAAACTCTCACATTTTAATTTGAATGCCAGCTCTGGATCCCCAGTTGGCAAAGCCTTTTATAGTCAATTCTTGGCCCAGCATTCTGCATCTGCAAGATCAGAGCTTATTAGTATCATCTCTTACTTCAGCTTCCCAGCACTGCCACCAGAGACTATAAAAGGCTGAGACTATACAATATTGCAAGGTAAATGACTCTTTAGTAACTACCACAATGCAGGTTTTGCTTACACTTAAATATGCCCTTAGTCCTAGTAATAATATCTAATACTCTCTTCATCCTAATATCTTCTAGAACCCACCACTTAGAACATGGGGCCCTATCATAAGTCTTTATCTCCTGCAATGGCTGTGTGTGCAAGACAGAACAGTAAGTTCCAGGAAGTATCTTTGGGTTCACTATGATATCGATACATCTGTTCACAGGATCAGTTCTAATAACAACAAAAACAAAATCCATCATATAATTTATAGACTTGTCAATTTATATTTTATCCCTTTAATTTGTCTAAAGTATCCAACTAAATGTCAATTATTCTTAAGGCAAAAGCCTATGTATTTATCAAGACATAGTGGGACTTTATTAATGAAATCTGTTGTGGTAGTGGTAGTGGTTTTGCTAGTCTAAATATTTACCATATCTTTAACAGGTAATAATTATAAATGTTTTAAACATATGAACTCTGTACACTGAAGCGCTGGTCAAGCACAGCTGCCCACCACCCGACCACAGGAACTAGGCCCTCAACCACATCAGCCAATTAGATGGTAGTGGTCAGATGAGGCCAGCAACTCACACACAGTGAGTGTGAATTTAGCAACTCAAAGAGTATCTGCTCTCTACCCTCAACCAAAGATGTTCACCAATGCACCTGTATACTTCTGAGATCTGAAAAATTTGTTTATAGTGAATATGTCTGCTAAGAAACAGATGTACTGTGAGAAGCAGCCCAGTGAAGCTACTTTGTCTATCAGTGAAGCTACATATTCACATGAGCCTAGAATGAAGCCATGAGGAAGGGAGTCTCTAGCTGGAAGATTCTGTTAGATCACAAGAATAATAGAAGATAGAATGGAGTCTGGAGACAAAGTCCTTGGGGAGATGGAAGGGAAGGAGGATGGCTACAGAAGGACATTCTATACACGTTTGCCTGCTTCGAAAACGTTGTTTTAAATAACTGGGCTTGTAGAAAACTGGCAGAAGCCAAATTAAGGTCAATTTGAGGTGACCTCATTATCTCTGAACTCACAAGTTCCCAGGGGTTGAAGTTTTTAATGCAATTGTTTCCTTTTTTCTATATAGTAGTTTCAACCAGCCTTTCCAGTTCATCTGCCATTTAAATCCTTACCTAAAGCTCATTGCCCTTCTTGAAACTTTCACACAGTTTGTGCCTTTGTATCTTGGCTCAGGCTGTGTGCTTTGGAAAGTTCTTTGCTACCCTTCACATTTGTATACAACTGCTTATTTTTTAGAACTGAGCTCAAAGTTGTGGCCTACTGTGACATCTTTCTTTGTCAGTCCACAACTGAGTTTCCACTGAATGCCTTACAATTTATTATCTTGTACTGGGATTGTTAGTCACTCACCAGCCCCCAGCTGAGAGTGAACTTCAGAGAGCAGCCGTGGCATTGAGGCAAGGGGCAGAGTCTACACGATCATTCATGTAGTCTCAATGTTTCGCCTCCAGCAGGTGCTCAACATATGTTAAATGAATGGAGCTTTGCAATTTTTAAGGGGAGAAGAGTAAGAATTAGCAGTGAGAAAGTTCCAAAGTAGGTGCTAGGTGGGTGTGGTGTAATAATAATACTTAAAAGGTGAAATCCTATACCTCCAAAACACAAATGAGGAAGTAAACCTATGTTAATAAAAGAAATCAATTCATTAATTTAATTAGGTAATATAAAGTAAGCACCTCCAGTCATTTTCTTCCAGGGAGTCACCTTTCATTACCAACTATTTAACTCTGAACACTTCCACCTTTTTCAAAGTCAGAGCTGGAGCCCCGGTAAGTATGAAGACTTAGATAAGTCAGATAAGTCACAGGAAAAGTTTTGAGCATTTCATAATTTGAAGATGAATTTAAACTTCAGTGAAGCACCAACAATAACTGCTCAAGCTATTTCTTTATGCATTTAACAGAGCACTTACCTCTCAAAGCCCAGATGCAGCTTGATCTTACATTTTCTTCACACTTGCGACAACACCTGTTAACCACAACACTGAGGCTGCCCGTCCTGGCTTTATCTTGCTCTCTGACTGTTGCTAGAAGATGTAACCACGACTCTGCAGCTGCTGTGTTGGCAACCATTCTAGAGACCGGCGCTGGTCTCTGGCATTTGGGGAGCTTTAACAGTCACATAGTTCTTGGTGCAATCGATGCATCCTTTCCTCTCTTGGCTTCCACACCCCTTTTTGCTTGTAACCCATTGCCCTTCAGTGTAATTAGCTTGTATGCAATTCCTGTGAGGGAAGTTTCATATCCTACCCATTACTGTTTCCCTCACACTTACCAGGGCCTGGCATTGGAAGAAAATAATAATGAATGAATGAATGAATGAATGAATGGAAATGTCCTCATTAAAATTCATTGTAGGAACTTTAATTAAATCACTTCTATCAGTTTTTATCCTCCCTCCCAATATGATACTTCTGATTTAGTGTAATTGGCTGCTTTTTTCCCCTTCACCTTGGAAACAAGTAATCTTTCTTGATTATCAACAGCTATGCTTGTCATATAAAAATAGAAAAGAATAATCCAGACATGACATAAACCTGCTAATGGCTTCCTCTCTGAGAGCTGTCTTTATACATCTCTAAATCACATTTAATAATATTTCAATTCTTCAGCTTCTTAGACCAGTTGGATGTAGTGTGCCCTCCTTGTTTAGCTGAGTATATCTAATTCCATTAGAGCCTTAGAAACAATAATGTTGCATTCCAAAAATACTACTTGGGGCCCGCCCTGGTGGCGCAGTGGGTTAAGCAACGCACTATGAAGCAAACCGCAGCCACTGCAGTTCGATCCCTGCCGCCGGCCAGGGAGGGGACCCACATGGCGTAGCAGACTTCTCCTGCCTCGCCCGCTGCTCCCCTCAGCAGTGAGTGTGTTTCTGTCGATCTGCCTGTTCTGCATCCTGCTCTGTGTGGTGGATTCTCTCACCACCCCCACGCCTCTGGCCTGTAACCCAGTGCTTGTATGCATAAATAAATAAATCTTTAAAAAAAAAAAAAACAAAAATACTACTTGTATTTTTTTTTTAATTTGAAGAATGGAATCATCTCAATTTGGGGGTTTTGATGTTTTTTTTTTTTCTTTGAGTCTTGACAGTGTTTGGAATTGTTGAGAAATTGGGTAATATACTAAAACTTTATTACATCTTTTAGTAAGGCATTTGAATTATCTACTTTTAGTCATTAAATTTAACTCTCTATTTTCAAGTCAGAGAGAGCTTGTAAGTGTGGTAAAGTGGCCTACGCTCAGAGCAGACTAAAGCTGACAGATCAATTGCCAAAAAGTTTTACTCTCCTTTCTTTTCTTTTTTCTTTTTTTTTTTTCAGATTTATTTATTTATGCATATAAGAGCTGGGGGACAGGCCAGAGGTGTGGTGGGTGAGAGGATTCACCAGAGACAGAGTGGGGAGCAGAACAGGCAGATCTACTGAAGTACACTGCTGAGGGGAGCAGTGGGTGAGGCAGGATAGGTCTGCTGTGCTATGTGGGGCCCCTCCCTGGCTGGGGATCTAACTCATACTGCTGTGTCGCGGATGCTTCACAGTGCAGCGCTCAACCTGCTGCGCCACCAGGGAGGCTCTATGTTCCTTTATTTTCATGTCTGTGAAACAGGAATAATAACATTGACCACAAAAGTTTCTTGTGAAAATTAAAAGAAAAATGTTGCCTACATGACACCCTTGGTAAAATTTTGTGAAGTGGCCTTTCCCCTGTGGGGAAACTAGTCTTCACCAGTGCTTTACTTGCCAACAGGGATACAGATACAATATCCTGTAGCAGAGAGAAGTCCTGTGTGTGCTTCATACAGTTAAACAGTTGAGCCAAATATAAGAGCAATTCCACAATGTTTTGCTATAAAGCACTCTGAGACCTTTTTTGGCTGTGCCCATTTTTCAGTCCAGAGATTTCTTATCTAGGCCTCTATCTTTGGGATTTCTGATCTTTCTACTTCATCCAATATTCCTTTTCTTGGAACCCTCCAAATCTCAGGAGAAGCATCTTTGCTTCTCCACCAGTCAAGCTGGGAGTTACCTCTTGTAGGGTCAGAGAAATCAGGTCTTTCCACCCTCCCGCCACTGGTATAATGATGGACACCTGAGGTGCTGCGCGCATGCCTAGGAGGGCATGTGCAAGTGGGCGCACCTGAGTTTGGACACCGGCTTATATGGGCAGCGTCATGAGGACGCCAGTACCAACGGGAGCAGCAAGACCAACAAGAAGCGAGAGCAGCGGGAGAACAGAAGACCAGCAAAGCAGCCGAGAGGGTAAGATGTGCCGGGGGCTGGGAGGCCTGCCAGCCTCCCAGCCGCCCCCACCCCCGCCCCACCGCACCCATGCCTGCCATGTACCTGGCCACGTCTGACAAAAAAAAAGCATAAAAGCCACCGAGGACTCCAAGACTCATTCCTTTACCACCCCATACCCCCGCCCCCGTCTGCTAGAACCATCCAGAACTTGTCCTGTGCTGCCTTCCTGCCACTACACCTCTGTTACCAGATCAGTCAGAGATCCCCCTGGATTCTCCTCACAGAAAAATGCTACAGTTTTCCTAAGTTCAGGCTCCACTCCACTGCTCTAGGGTCTCCTCAGGAACCCACCCTAAGTACCATTCCCATTAACTTAGCTCTTCCCAAGCAAACACTCCTATGCTCCTATTTTGAGACTTAAAAGAATGTAGCTTCAACTTTTCCACTAGGTTATTTTAATTCTTCTCTCAACCTTCAGTTATCCTAAATAAAAACTTTTAGCTTGACATAGTGTAGGGTAATGAAAGTTATCAGGTTTTTTCCACCCTCTCTCCATTAGCATCTATGATGCTAATAACACCTGAGGTCTTATATGCAGGTCTGATGGCGGCACCTGGAGAGTAGTGTTGCCACATGTAATTGGGCACACCTGAGCCGAGAGACGGAGCTATAAGGGTGGCAGCAGAGGGCAGAGGACAGCCACAGAGTGCAGTAGAGACCAGCAAAGAGACCACAAGAGAACTCCAGAGAGCCCAGAAAGGGCAAAGATTCGATGGGGGCTAGGAGGCCTCCTTGCCTGCCATGTACCTGGTTGACTCACTACAAATGGTGTAGCAAGATCATGAAAAGCCTGAAAAAAAGCCACTGAAGGTTCCAGGACTTCTCCTTATCTGTCTGTCTGAACCAATAGAGACCCTGCACAGCGCCTTGCAGACACGACACAGTCACTCTCATTCATCATTTTAACCTTCTCGTGGAAAATCTGGGTCCTTCCCATGGTAATAATAAGACCACTGACAAAAGCACATTTATAGTTCAAAGCCACTATTGCCTCTGGAAATTGTTCCTTGATTTTCCTTTACAAACAAAAGCAATTCAGAGTGCATACCAACGTTTTGTTACATCCACTACTTCTACCTTCAATAAGTAGTTTCTTTTCAGCTAATAGTTAATTTACGAGTTTTTTTATCTAAATTTTCATTTTTTCTTTTTAAAAATTTTTATAACAATGCAAAAATACAAATAAACTAAAATAATCCCACCAACCCCAGCTGACCCTTGCCAGTTATTTTGTTTCATATGTTCCTCGTTCGTTACTGAGTATTGCTATTACCGAACCTTTTCTATGCTATTGCATTTGTGTATGGACAGTGCCTCCAAACTCAGTTCCTATTTAATTTGGAAACTGAAAATCTTCTTTGTTTTTAAAAAGTCTATTTTAAGGAAAAGACTTAGTTAAACAAGAAATCCCACAAGTTCCAGGTGACAAAAAACAACCAAAAAGAAATCACAGTACGAGAAAGTTTAGGTCAAGGCCTCATTCATTCCTATAGCAGTGTTGTGTCTCAGTTTTTCAAAACTAACTTTTACAATGTTCAAATTAACCTAAAAGATTTTAAATGAAAATAAATTAGAATGAAGAAAATATGAGAAATGTTCCTTTTTGCGTAAAGGCTCTAGCACCTTAAGTTTTTCCCAAAAAGCCATGTCTCCCCAGTGTGCTCTGAGATAGCGGTATAAAAGATCCACATTTAACATATTAAAACAGTTTTAACTAAGATAACATTACTCTGAATTACACTATCAAATGTTAATTGAGAAAAGCTGAAATACTGTGACTTTACTTATTATTACATGCTATTTCTTACCCAGATTCCAAATTTTTACACATTTTAAAGGTCAGGTATCTCAAGGGACTATGAAATCCCTGACAGGATGAACCTGGAATTTCATTAGTGCTTTGCACTTTTCTTTCATCATCTCCCACTCTTATCCCCTACATATTTATTTTTCAGAACTCATGTTAATAAAAACTCAGAAGCTTTAAAAACATTCTCGGAAGGATTATTTGAAGTGGTGAAGCTACAGGAGCACACAGACATTGGCACAGACTTGCTGGTCTTTTGGAAGAGGCCAAAACCCTAAACCAAAGTAAAATACAATTTCCTTCACTAGACTCCTTCCAATTTGCTCTAGTACAGAACAGAAATACCAGTAAGTGTCACGTGACCAGGCCAGCTGGGTCCTTGGGTCCTTTCATTTTGCCTCTTAAAAAGCAGACATACCTTATCACTTTTCTGCTGTTATTCTTTCTTAAATTCTAACGCTTAGCCTCTTGTGACATTGGCCAGTGGGGGTTTGTGGTTGTGTGAACCTAGTGGGTTCCTCAAGGAAACTCATGAAAGTGTGGGAGACTTTTAAGGTTGGAACTCCAGGAGTTTTTGTCTCTTAAGCTAATCTGAGCCTTAGTGTTCAGCAATTAATGTTTGAGCATCCATAGTTGCTATTTTTTGCAGTACTCTGATCCCAGAATGCTATGATTATGTTTGCTGTTTCTCCAATTTGAGGGGCAGCAGTTTGCCCTGTGACCTTAACTCTCTGATGGATTTAAAAGCTATTGATTTTCAGTTTGATCACCTTATTTCTTGTTGTGAGGATGGGAATGATGACTTCTAACCTATTTACATGTCAGGCCAGAAACTAGAGGTCTTGAGAATTTTTCATGTATGTACTGACCATTTGTAGCTCTTCTTTGGTAGTCTATTAAAATTCTTTGTCCATCTTTCTTAGATTGTCTAATTATTGAGCCATAAGTTTTCTTAATATATTCCAGAAATGTGTCAATTTTTAGATAAAAGATTTGCAAATATTTTTTAGTCTATATTTTCTCTTTTCATTTCTAAGTGATATCTTTTGAAGGGGGAAAGGTTTTGATTTTGGTAAAGGTCAATATATTATTTTTAAACAGGTTTGCTTTTATTGTTATATTTAAAAACCCTTTAACCCAAAGTCACAAAAATTTTTTGTAACTTTTCCCCAGAAGTTTTATAGTTTTATGTTTTACACTTGCATCTATGATCAATTTGTAGCTAATTGTGTATGGTGTGAAGTATGGTCTATGTTCTTCATTTTTTAATGGATATACAATTATTCCACCTCCATTTTTTCAAAAAAAAAAAAAAGACTGTTCTCATCTCCATTGAATTCTTTGAAATGCTGCTACCAAAAATGTCATTCACACTCATTTTTATGTCTATCTTTATATAAACAATATCCTAGATTAATTTCTGTAGTAAGTTTTGAGATCAAGTGTTGTATTTTCTCTTTCTTCTTTTTAACATTTTTTGGTTATTCTACATGCGTTTCACTGTATATATAAATTTTAGGATCAATTTGTCAATGTCTACAAAAGCCTACCAAGACTTTAATGGGAATTTATTTTATTTTTTATTTTGGGAAGTATTGCCATCTTAGCGCTATTCCTTCTTCCCTTTCATGAACATTTTATTTAGGCCGTTAATTCTCTCAACAATGTTTTATAGTTTTTAGTCTTAGCCTTTTATTAACTCTATTCTCAAGCATTTCATTCTTTTGGTTGTCACTGTGAACAGAAAAATGTTTTTTTAATTTCCTAATAGTATTACTCCATTGATCTTATATTATGTGGCTTAAATTTAGTTCTTACGTGTTTCGTTTTGTTTTTACCAGATTTCCTAGAGTTCTTACAAGATGGAAGGGAAGAAGATGCAGGGTTCTCCCAGACTTTCTCCCATCCCAATGCCAGTCCTAATAGGTCTAGTTCCAACTTTTTCATTTGAAAAGTTCTAACTTTTTCATCACTTGATTCTCATTAATTGATTTTCATCAACTTTACTCTCAAAGAAACTACTTGAGTACAAATAATCTATTTCACTAGTCTTTATTTTGCTGATGAGGAAATTAATTGATCTCATAATCACTGAGTATATTTGATGTGTATATTAAAATGAAGTAAAGAATTACAAAGGCAAACAAAAAAGTTATAACGTGAACCCACAGAAGTAAATCAGTAAAATTGCACCCAGTCTTGCTCCTAATGAAACATTTTATTCTGTCATTATAAGTACTAATTCATGGCAGATACAACTCTTCAGTTTCACACAAATTTCATAAAAGAAAACTACATAGAATTACCTTTTCTTTAACTGGAACTGCATTCATAGAGGTTAAAGGACTGCATAATTACTGTTATTAAATGTCACATGGACTGATATTATGTAGGTTAGTCCAAGAGGCTCTGTAACTCAAGTGTTAATTATTTGCAAACCTGCACATAGGATGCCTCCAAGGATATTATTACTAAAGTGTCAGTCCTTCACTGTGGTTAGTGTCAGAAAAGCCAGTGAATTTCTGCCCTGTTTCTCCTGTTTATTCATAGAGGGGATAGTGGTATTTTAGCAATATTTTTGCTTTTTATGTATAATTGTTTCTACTTTTGAATTTACATCTTATATAACATTTTAGCAATCCTTTTTGTATGCATAATTCACTTAACATATATAATAGCCAATTTGCCATTAACTCTTCTTGGCAGAAATACATTAGTCAGAGCTGAATACTAACAAGCAGAGAAAGAAAGTCACCAGGACTTTCATCTACTAGAAGTTGAAGTTACACTCAGAAACTTTTTCACCCAAGATACAGGTTGAAAGTTCTTATTTAAAAATGGCATGAGACACTGACAGCAAAAATGTTTCCAACACCCCAAGTAAAATGACAGAACTAAGAAAAGAAAATATGTATATATATTTAAAATATTGATATTAGAGAAGCTTATCATTTAATCTTGGTAGAAAAATTTTGAAAGCTGTTACTACTGAATTTTTATCACATGCTTAATAATACTTACATATTATAGACATTAAGTATATTTAGTCCTATAAGAACAGAATGAAATTGCTACTTATGAAGTATAAATTGAAAGCTGCCTTTTTAAATCTACCAGTTTTTATTATAATATGAGGAGGACATCAGGGAGCAGTTGAAAAGACTTAGCATCTTTGCTATATAATAAGATACTAAAAATTTAATACAGCAAAATATTTTCACTTAGAAACAGCTTTATGATTGGAGATTTGTTTGCCTTATGGTTTGGTGACAAATATAAAATCTCTTTGTCTTGTCCTATATCCCCCAAAATTTCTTCTTATTTCTAAAAGTTTTTTTAGTTTTATGTTTTATATTTAAGTATGCAACCCATTCTAAGTTAACTTTCATATAAGGTATAAAACGTGGGTCAAGGTTTATTTTGTTAACCTATGGATGTCTATTTGCTCAATCATTATTTGTTTAAGATATTTTTCCTATGAAAATATGAAATACAATGAATTGCATTTGAGCATTTGTCAACACTTAGTTGGCATATCTGTGTGGGTCTATTTCTGTGTTATAATTTCTAATTAATTAATCTGTCTATCCCTCAGTAATACCAGTATTTCTTGGTTGTGTTAGCTATTCTAGTTTCTTTGCCTTTCAATAAAATTTTAGAAGAGTCTTGTTATTATACCTACAAAGATTCTTATTGTGGCTTTGATTGGGATTTTTTTTTTTTCTAATTGAGGTAACATTGGTTTACAGAATTGCTTTTGATTTAGAGGTATAAGATATGCCTCTGTTCTACAGTCAGATTTCTAGGGTTTGTTACTGTATTTCTCTTTCTGACTTCTTTTATTTAGTATAATCTGCTCCATTTCCATCCATATTGTCATAAATGGCAAGAGCATATTCTTTTTTATATATAAATAGTATTTCTTTGTGTATGTATATATCACATCTTCCCAATCCATTCATCTATTTTAGAGTATTTAGGTTGTTGCCATAGGTTGGTATTGTAAATAGTGCTGCAATGAACAGAGTCATGCATATTTCCCTTTGAATAAGTGTTTTTGTATTCTTTGAGTAGATACCTAGGAGTGAAATTGATGGGTCATTTGGCAGATACATTTTTGATATTTTGAAAATCCTCCATACTGTTTTCCATAGGAACTGGACCAATCTATATTCTCACCAAAAGTGTCTGAAGTTTCCTTTCTCTCCTCATTCTCACCATCACTGTTTTCTGGTCTTTTGATATGGACTAATCTTATAGGTTTGAGGTGCTATCTCATTGTGGTTTTGATTTATATTTTCCTGATAATAAGTGATGATGAACTTTTTTTCATGTGCCTCTTAGCCACCTTTGTCTTCTTTAGAGAAGTAACTATTCAGCTCTTCTATCCATTTTTTTAACTGAGTTATTTGTTTTCTTGTTAAATTGTATGAATTCTTTATAGAACTTGGATATCAGCCCCCTGTCAGATGTATGGTATCCACATATTTTCTTCCATTCACTAGGGTGTCTTTTTTTTTTCCTTAGTGGTAGTTTCTCTGTGTAGAAACCTTTTAGGTTAATGTGTCCCAATATTTTATATTTTCTTGTTTTCCTTGCTTTTGGAGGTGAACCCATAAGACCCCTCTTTCGCTCCTTTGTGAGAGAATAACTATGTATATAGTCATGCACTTATTTACATGTATATAGTCATGCTACTTATTTTTGGCCTATGGGTTTGTTTTTGCTCCAGTACCATACTGCTTTGGCTTTTATACCTTGGTAATATAGTTTGAAGTCAGGGAGTATCACGTGATACTACCATTCTTCCTCTTTTTTTGTGAGTATTGCTTTTGGCTGGCTATATATGGTTTTTCATGGTTCTATATGAATTTGATAGTGTATTATCTCTTTCTTTGAAGACTGCCCTTCAAACTTTGATAGCGATTGCATTACATTTGCATATTGCTTCGGGTAAGATAGGCACTTTGACAATGACAATCCATGAACAGAGAATAGCTTTCTTTTCTCTGTGTCTTCTTCTATTTCTTTTAACAATGTCTTATAGTTCGTTATACATGTCCTTCATTGCCTTAAGATTACTCCTATATATTTCCATCTTTTTGATGTTATTGTAAATGGTATTTTTTTCAAGATTTCTTCCTCATCTAGCTCATTCTTTGTATATAGGCAAACAACTGATTTTTTGGGTACTGATTTTGTAACCTGCCACTTTGTTGAACTGATTCATTATTTCAGTTAGTTTTTTTTTTTTTTGATCAATTCTTTTAGGGTTTTCTATGTATATTAACATACTGACTGCAAATAATGATAACTTTATTTTTTTCCCCAATTTGAATTCCTTTTATTTACTTATTTTACCTAATTGTTCTAGGTAGGACATGCAATATGATGTTGAATAGTAGTCTTGTACCAGGTGCTGGAGGAAAATATTTTGTTTTTCACCACTGAGAATGATATTAATTATGGATTTGTCATTATGGCCTTTATTGTGTTGAGGTGTGTTTCACCTATCTCCAGTTTTTGAGGGGTTTTATTATAAATGATGTTAAATTTTATCAAATGCTCTCTCAGCATATATTGATCTTTTAATATGATTTTTATCTTTCCTTTTATTGGTGTGGTGAGTGGCACTGATTACTTTTCAGATGTTGAACTATCCTTGTGTCCCTGAAATAAATCTCACTTGGTCATTGCGTATGATCCTTATGCATTGTTGAATTTGGTTCGCCTAATTTTTGTTGAGGATATTTGCATCTGTATTTATGAGAAAAATTGATGTGTAGTTTTATTTTTTGTGGTGTCTTTGTCAAGTTCTGATATCAGGGTCATTTGACTTCATAAAATGTGTTTGGAAATAATCCTTTTTTAGAATTTTTTTAAAAAGAGTATGAGAAAGCTAAGCATAGCTCATGTTTAATGGTTTCAAAGAACTCACTAGTGAAGCCATTTGGTTTTGGATTTTTGGGATATTATTTGGGGGAATTTTGATAACTGTTTCAATTTTCTTAATTAGTCTGTTTAGGTTTTCTACTTCTTCCTCATTCAGTCCTGGATAGTTGTATATTTCTAAAATTTATTCATCTCTTCTAGGCTACTAACTTTTTATAATATCATTTTAATTTGTATTAAAATGTTTTGCCAATACATTGCCTTAAACATGTTTTTAACACATATGACATTCATGGATACATTCCACATACTCATGGAGTCATTTTTCTTACCAAAATTTGTGTCACAATGAATTCATGTATAATTTGTCTGAACGTGACTTATTTAAAGAATCCTGCTTTTTCCACTTGATCATATACAAAATTCACATATTCATTGGCTTTTATCTATGGGTTGTATTCAATTCCACTACTCTTTCTAGTCATGTATTAAGATATCATAAAATATGATATTAAAGTGTTGGTAATCACAATCTTGTGACTCATTCTGAGAAAGGAATGCTCATCTATGTTCTATACAAATCTTATTATAAAAAAGATAACAAGTTATTGCTTACTTTTGTCCTTTAATAAGCCCAATTCAAAATATTCATCTTTCAAATACACTATTTAATTCCTATCACTGAGTATTATGTTTATATTAGGTCACACTCATAATTCTAAAAGCAAAAATATAAGAACATTGGATACTGGAAAAATTTTAGTATCAGTGAATAGATTTAAGGTACCATATATAGTTACACTATTTAAGACTTCTAATATAACAAAAATCTTTTTGTAGTTTTATGGTCTCCTTCAAGGAATGATTGGTAATTATGTTTAGTGCAGCAGTGATTTTTCTGATTGCACTGCAGCTCTAGCTCATTAGGGCTGAGCTAGAATGAGTTTGCACATTTTGAATTAGACTGTAGAAGAGTACAAGTAGTAAATGAACCTTAGCACCATTTCCAGGATAGCATGTGAAAACCTGAAAGGTGCCCTTTTTCCACAGTCATTTCTTTAAACATGGGAGAATTAATAATGCTCTGTTCTAAAGGAATCTGTTAAAATTGAAAGACTGCAGAACAGTTATTTTTTTAAATTACAGAGTAAGTAAATATTGATAACCACATTTTTACAGGTCCAGCAATTTGCTAGAGTAAATTGAGTTTTCCATGGCACCCCCAGTCTGGGCACATGGTCATAGCAATGTCACAAGTCCTCATCTTTTATGTGTTATAATATTTTGGGTGAGTTCTGGCTACAAAACATATAGCTAGGTTGTATTTTGAAATTCTATTTGATAATGTCATGGTGCAAAAGAAGAGTTTAATTCATTTCCATTTATCATATTCACTCATATATTTGGAATCATTTCTACATAATATATTTTATTTTCTATATGCCGTGTTTTTTATTTCTCATCTTGCTTTTTTTAAAATTGAATTTTCATTACTCACAACCCTTCTCCCATCTTTATTAATTGAGAGTTACTGGTTGGATTTGACTGAAAATATAAAATTAGTCAATATCTCTTCCACCTTAAAGAGTAAGGATTCCCATATTAATTTTATATTTAATCATTTACTGAGTTTTAAATTCCAATGAGTTTATTTTTTAAAAATATATTTGACTCTTTGAAAAATTTGCCTATCTTTTTAAAGTACCTTATTCATTGCAATGAGTGCTATTACTTTTTTAAAACCTCTTTATTCATTTAAACCAATTTATTTTGTAGACTTTTTGAGATTGTTGTTAACTTACATTTTTAACCTGTTAATTGTCTAGCTTGTTAAGTCTGGATTTTTTTTTGGTAGAAATAGAAAATTACATCCTAAACTTCATATCTAATCTCAAGGAACCCAAACAGCCAAAGCAAACCTAGAAAGAAAAAAGTTGGAAGTCTCACAATTCTGATTTCACACTTATTACAGAGCTAGAATAATAAAAGTGTAGTACAGGTATAAAGAAAAACCAGTGGGATAGACTAGAGAGCCCAGAAATAAAACATACAGATATGGTTTCAGTGATGATCAACAGGGAAAAGGGCTTTTCAATAAATGATGTAAAAATTGTATACCAACATGCAGGGAATGAATTTGGTCCTTATCTCACACCATATGCAAAAGTCAACTCAAAATGAATCAAACATCTAAATGTAAGAACTAAATTAATAAAACTCATAGACTAATACTTAAGGGAAAGCTTATAACACTGGCTTTGGCAATGCTTGGTTATGACAGAATTCCAGGCAACAGATGTAAAAGTAGACAAATCTAACTACATAAAGTTAAAAGCTTCTTTGCATTAAAGGACACCATCGACAAAGTGAAGGGGCAATCAATGGTATTAGAGAAAACATTTGTATTCATATATCTGATAAGTGGTAAATATTCAGAATATATAAAGAACTCCTATTAGTCAACAATAAAACAACCCAATTCAAAAGTAGGCAAAGGTCTTGAATAAATCCAATTGATTGAGTTTTATATATTTCTGTTTACTTTTCAAAAATTTTCCAGGTACCAATATGTAAAGTATAGGAAGCAGTCAGAGAACACAGTGGCTGAAGAGATCACTAGCCTAATTATTAACAGTCAAATATGAACACACTCTGTCTGTGGCACTCCTTCCATGGGGGTAGGCAGTCAGGATAGATTGGTATTAGATAAATGCTAAGAGTATTTGCAAATTAACATCAGTGTTATCAAGTATATTTCTTTCTTTTCCAGTACTAGTACTGCTTCAATATACTAAACCCAATTAAAGCAACTATGTTCTAGGTGTGCTTACTTTACTGTGATAATTAGAAGCTTTCAATTAATCTGGGCTCATTGTACAATGAATCCTCTCTTGCATCAAATACTGGATTTTGGCATTAATTAATTTCTTCCTCCTGATTCAGATCAAGCTCAGCCTCAAACTATTATTTGTTATTATCCAAACTATAAGTTTAGACAGACAGCAGGTGAAGTCCAGGTGAATCTTACCAGTGGAAGAACGAAAGGTGGTAGAAAACTGGAAAACAGTGGGACCCAAGATTCATTAAAGCATATCTTGATTTTTAAATAGGTTATAACATTTAATATTTATGGTAAATCCATGAAGTATATATTACCATTCTGTCTTATATAAATGAATAAAAAGCCTTGGGGAGTTGTGATAACATTCCTAAAGTTAGCTAAATCATATAGATTTAAAAAATAGAGTTCAGAACTCAAGTGATCTACTCAGACCTATTCTGTCTACCAGGAGTAATTTGCTTGAAATTTAGCTTGATTATAACCAGAAAGAAATCAGAAATTTGATTGAGATAAGAATATATCACTGACCTTTCTCATTTGTTCATGTATTTTTTTCTCATTTGCTGTGACAGTATGCTTCACTAAATGAAAGATAGGTTCACATTTTACCAATAACAAACAGAATTCATACTCAACAATTAAGTTTTTGAATGTGTATTCAAAACTACCACATTCTATCAGTGAATAAAAATATCCAGATTCTGTATTTTGAAATTTGGAGTTAAGAATAAAACACAAATCTAATGTTGATTATTTTAGGTCTACTCTTCTTCCAAATGACAAAACAGAAATGGTGATGATCATTGAATTTGCACCATTGTAGTCTTTGTACTTACTTATTCATGAAAGCTACACTAATTTCCCCAACACATAAAAGCTTTATAAGAATACAAGAGGGAACATACTGAAAAGTACTTAAATATTTAGTAATTGAATGGCAAGTTTTCAAATTATGCTGGAAAATTAAAGTCATTTTTCTTACTCAGTGCAACAAACCTGCATTAGATTTTGCAGTAGTTCATTGCTTAAAAGAGTTAACCTGTTTACATATTTAGAATCTGCTTACCCATATATAGATGTGAAGGAAAGTGAATATATTTCTAGATCTACATAACACAAACCTTTATTATATATCACCTGTTCCAATTTCTCATCCCAAATTAACCTAGTCATTCTCTAATCTTATACTCCAACTTATTACAAGAAGCATCTGATCACTTAGATTTAGATAACTATTAACACATTAAAGTTAATTCCAGGCTTTACATTTTATTCTTTTCAGTACCTATACAGGGGTTCTCAACCTTGCCTGCAGGTAAAAACCAACTGTGATTAATTTTATATGTCAACTTGACTGGGGTATGGGGTGTTTAGATACATGTTTAAACATTATGTCTGTATGTTTCAGTGAGGATGTTTCTAGATGAGATTAAAATTTGAATCAGTAGACCTACTAGAGCAGATTGCCCTCCACAATATGTATGAGCCTCATCCAATCCACTGGAGGCCTGAAGAGAAAGAAATCTTTCTCTCTGACTGGATGTCTTAGAATTAATTCTTGGTCTTCTTTCTTCAAACTTGGACGGAGACTAAAACCATTGATTCTCTTGGTTCTTAGGTCATCAGACTCAAACTGAAACAATACCATCAGCTCACTGGGGTTTCTAGCTCATCAAATACAGATCTTCAACTTCTAAGCTTCTGTTTTTATTATTGTGTGAACTATGTCCTTATGAAAATATCACTATAGATATATATATATAATTTGGGGCAATAGGTAAACTATGTTATATACAATGGAGTATTATTCAATCATTAAAAGAGATGAAATACTGATAGATGCTATATATCAATGAAACTTGAAAATGTTATGCTAAATAAAAGAAGTTAGCCACAAAGAAGTCATATATTATATAATTCCATAGATATAAAATATCTTAAATAGATAAATCCTAGAGATAGAAATCAAATTTTTGGTAGCCAGAGATTGATGGGAAGGAGACAATGGAGAGAAATTGCTTAATGGATAAAGGATTTTACTTTGCAGTAATGGAAATGTTTTGGGACTAGGTCGAAGTGGTAGTTACACAAAATTGTGACTATACTAAATGCCACTAAATTGCTCACTTTAAAATGGCTACTTCTGAGACAATAACCAAAACAAAGAGACACCCTACAGATTGGGAGAAAATTTTTACATTCCCTATGACTGATAGGGACTGATATCAAAGATCTACAAAGAGCTTATACAACTCAACAAAAATAAAGCAAACAACCCATTCAAAAAGTGGGCAGAAGAGCTAAAAAGATACTTCTCCAAGGAGGAAATGCAAATGGCCAACAGGCATTTGAAAAAATGTTCAACATCACTTATAATTAGGGAAATGTAAATCAAAACCACAATGAGATACCCCCTCACACTGGTGAAAATGGCCCATATGAAAAAAAAACTGGCAACAACAAATGCTGGTGCAATGTGGAGAAAAAGGAACTTTCCTATACTGCTGGTGGGAATGCAAACTGATTCAACCCTTTAAAAAGCTTTGTGGACAACCCTCAAATTACTAAAAATGGACCTACTATATGACCCAGCAATTCCACTCCTAAGAATCTACCCAAAGGACAAAAACAAACCAAACCAAAAAACACTAATTCTAAAGGAAACCTACACCTCTATGTTCATCGCAGTGTTATTCACAATAGCTAAGATATGGAAACAAATGCCCCAAACATCTGAATGGATCAAGAAGATGTGGTATATATATACAATGGAATTCTACTCAGCAACCAAAAAAGATAAACTCATGTCATTTGCAGCAACATGGATGAAGCTGGAAAGGATTATGCTCAGTGAAATAAGTCAGAAGAAAAAAAAATATAGGATGGTATCACTACTAGGAGAAATACAGGGGAATCAAAAGTGTCAAAAAAAAAGAGAAAAAATTTACAGGCGAACTATAGATCTGAGGCATCCAGCCAGAGAGGGAGAAGGAGAAGGGTTAAAACAGGGGCAGAAAGAGCACAATGGGATATGATGAGGCTTCATGGATGATGTGGTGGGAGATGAGGGAGTTTTATGGGGACTCCACCTGAAGGGAGAAATTAAACATTGTACAAAAATGAACAGATGTAAGAAGATAAAAAACATTAATAAAATAATTTAAAAAATAAAATGGTTACTTCTGTTATATGATTTTTACACCAATATTTTGATGGAAAGAATATTATATGTGGCTTACAGAATTAACAGGGAGGCTGAAGAACCAAGGTTAGAAAATTACTAGATAAAAAACAACAAGGAGATAGGGCAGTCAGGATTACATGGGATTCCTGCCATAGAATTGTTCTGAAGGGCCATTCTTGCTCTCAGGTTAAGGTTATATTGCACAGTTTCCACACAAACTCCTCTATTCAATTATGAATAACATTCTAGGCACTGTTATGCCTAGGAAGAGAATTTTGTACCATCATTGAAAAATTAATTCAACACTGACTCTATTTTGGGTTAATTATCTTAAATCCACGTTGGGTACATCTGATTAACTGAGTCTAATTCAAGTGCCCACATTCTACCTCAATGGGGTTGAGAAAATAGGTGTTTGTCTTTTCTGCTCAAATGGTAAGAGTCAGGCTTTAGCTGATTCCTATCTACGTATTTTTTGGTTTCAGGTCTTACATCCAACTCTTTGACCCATTTTGAATTAATTTTTGCATAAGCTGTGAGATAGGTTGTCCAGTTTTCCCAATACCATTCATTGAAGAGACTTTCCTTTCTTCATTTTATGCTCTTGACTCAATTATCATAAATTAACTGCCCATATAATTGTGGGTTTATTTCTGGGCTCTCAATTTTATTGCATTGATCTGTGCATCTTTTTTTATTCCAATGCCAATCTGTTTTGATTACCATTACTCTGTAGTACAGTAAGAAGTCAGCACATAAAACCTGTGTTCTCTTTTTACAGAATTGTTTTGACTATTTGGGGTCTTTGTGTTCTACATAAATTGCAGTAATATTTTCTCTATTTCCTTAAAGAGTGCCATTGGATTTATGATAGGCTCTTTAATTTTTTATGTCTTTCCTTCTACTGGCATTTAGTTTTGTTTATTCTTAATTTTAAAAATTTCATTAAGGACTAAGATTTGATTCTTTATTTGAGATTTTTCTTGTTTCTTGATGTTTGGCTTACTGTTTCTTATTTCTTCTGTATGGCTATGAACCTCTCTCTTAATATTGCCTTTACTATGTTCTATAATTCCTTATAGCTTCATTTTCTTTTATCTCTATATATTTTTAACCTTTCCTTTGATTTCCTTATTAACCCAATGTTTATTCATTAGCATGTTTTTGGTCTCACATATTTGAGGTTTTTCCTGCTTTCTTTTTATGACTGATTTATAGTTTGATACCATTCTGATCAGAAGAGCTACTGAACATTTTAATCTTCATGAATTTATTGACACCATTTTTGTGACCCAACATGTGGTCTATCCTGGGGAATATTTCATGTAAAAAGAATATAAACTCAATTTTGGGGGGTGAGGTATTCTAGAATTTTCTATTGAGCCATTAGGTCTATTTCCTCATTAAATATGTAGTTTATTTTATTTTTTATCTGTGAATGGGGTATTGATCCTACTACTATTGAGTTGCTGTTAGTATCTCATTTTAGGTTAATAATTGCTTTAGATATTTTGATGTTCTTTTGCTGCTGTTTTTTGTTTGTTTTTTTACTGGAAGTCTATTTTATCTGAAATAAGGATAACAGTTTCTACCTTTTAAAATTTTCCATTGGTTTGGCATACCAATTTCCATTCCTTGACTTTAAATCTATACTTGACTTTATAGTTTAAAAGAGTTTCTTGGGGCCCTCCCAGGTGGTGCAAAGGATTAAGCAACACACTATGAAGCTTCCTCAGCCACTACAGCTTCAATTCTACACTGGGCCAGGTTGCTGACCCACATGGCACAGCAGATCTCTCCTGTCTCACCCACTGCTTCCTTCAGCAGTGTATTTCAGTACATCTTCCTGTTCTGTTGAATCTGGTGAATCCTCTCCCCACGCCCCACACCTCTGGCCTATACTCCAGTTCTGGTATGCCTAAATAAAAACTTAAAAAAAAAAAAGTTTCCTGTAATGAATACATAGTTGTATTTTGCTTTTTAATCCATCTGGCCACTGTCTGCTTTTTGATTAGTGAGTTGATTTAATTTATATTAAGGGTGATTATTGACATATGAGGGATTACTATTGCCATTTTATACTACCACTACATTATATTACTACTGTTTGTTTTCTGGTTCCATTTATTTCCTTGTGAGAAATATTTTTTGGTGACTTTTTTCTTTGATTTAGATAGAAGAGCTCCTTTTAAAATTACTTGTAGGGAAGATCTAACATTGACAAACTCCCTGAAGAACTTTTTACAAAACTTTTTTCCTTTTTAGTATGAAAGTTTAGGTTATGAAAAGAAAATTTTCATGACTGACACTCTACCCCTGAGATGATTCTTTTCAGCAGTTATATATGAAAACCTTAGAATCATTTGATTGAGTCACATTAACACCAGTCTATTATATTCTATTACTGACTTGAAGTAATAACTTAAAAAATTTCTATTCATAGTTTTATTGACCTAAACTGGCCACATTTAAACTGCTAATGGGCCCTATATTTACCAGATGAAGCAAAGGATGGAAAAACATTTCACTCTGAAATGTGTCATCCTCCAGGAGTTTTATCAAATTGTTTTTGCCCACTGGCTACAATAAAACTAATGCATCTACTAACATAAAATAGTGCACTAGTTTTTTTGAGGTTTATTTACTAGTCTAATGATCATTTCAGTAAAGCCAAGCTCTAAATTACAACCACATGGATAATTGCATCATAATGTGTTTTCTCCTAATTTAGTCAGGTCTAATTCCATATCTAACAGAACTAGTGCCTTACAAATGTTGTGGTTCGAAAAATATGAGAGCAAACACATAATTTACTTATTACATGTTTGAACATACTATCGAACAATTCTAATACCATCTATTGTATTGTTTTCAAAGTACTGCTTAGTAGCTTTAGTAAATATAAAGGTACTTATTATTTACTTGAACACTGACTTTTATATTTGAGAGTGTTATAAAATTTGTTATTTTTTATGATTAGTAAAGGTAAGACTCTTATCTCCAAACATCATCTCTGTGATCACTATCCTTTAAAAATAAAATGTAACCATTTAATTGAATTTTACCTGGAACTGAATAGCTGGAATTGACTATTTAAATTTAAAGCATTTTAAAGTACTGTGGATGGTCTTATAATTTTTTTATATATTCTTTGATAAAAAGAATATCTTAATTATAACAGTCCAATGTAGCAACCTTCCATTATAGCTAGTGTATAAACCAAAGGTCCATATGTATTGGGCTTTGTTATGGCCTTTCTATTTTATTTCATTGTTTTTTTTCTTTTTTTGGTTGAGGTTAAGAGTCAGCACCTTTTTTTTTTTTTTTTTGGTAAAGTGGAACAGAAAATATTTTAGACTTCTGTGGACCAAGAGGTAAAGTTAAAGGTGTTATGTAGAATTTTATCTAACAAGAGAGAAAATAAATTTCCACAAAATTTTAAATGGTTATGAGATTTTATGAAATTTGTCTTTGAAAATACCTTCTCACAGAATAAATACTGCCAAATATTGATATTTATCAATTCCCATGCCTTTAACTTAGCATATTTTTTCTTGAAAAGTATTTATAGAATTCTATTAGATTCTTCTCTTAAGGTATTATTTGCTATTTAACATGTCGCTACATTGCAGACTGATCACTTCTAATTGCAGATTAGGTGGTACTTTTACAACTGCATAGGTTTTTGAAATATGGAAATTTTCTTTGTATTTGCATCAAGTCCAAAAATCTCTGCTCTGAAAATATACTTTAAACTTGGAAAATACATCCACTAAATATTTGTAAGCTAAGGTATATTTTGTTTCTTAGTGTGACTTTTAATTTATAGGAAGTGTGTAAAGTTGCTTTGTGATTCAAACAACATTGGTTCAAACAGCATCAAAATAACTGCTGCATTATAAATGTCATATATTAGCATTTCTTTCCCTTGTAATCTTAGGTTTAATTTATTAAACAACATTATCAAGTTTGAGCAAAAACTAATTCCCAAAGCTAGTCAGTGTTTGATATATAGTTGATGTGGTACTATCATTAAGAAATATTGCAATTTTGGGCCTCCCTGGTGGCGCAGTGGGTTAAGCAATGCACTATGAGGCAAACCGCAGCCACTGCAGCACGAGTTAGATCCCTGCTGCCGGCCAGGGAGGGGACCCACATGGCGTGGCAGACCTCTCCTGCTGTGCTCGCTGCTCCCCTCAGCAGTGTACTTCAGTCCATCTGCCTGTTCTGCTCCCTGCTCTGTCTCTGGTGATTCCTCTCACCTCCGTGACTCTGGCCTGTACCCCAGCTCTTGTGTGCATAAATAAAAAAATTTAAAAAGAAATATTGCAATTTTGGACCTGCACTGAAACAACAGCAACAACAAAAAACAAAAAAACACCTCACAATAAAACACTACTGCTAATTCATAGAAGTGTCATGTGGTAGAGCAAATCAAAGTAATCTGTTTCCTACAAAAATTCTTGGAACTGATAATGGCTAATTCTAAAAGAATAAATGAACTTCCCACTGGTTCAGTATCACAAGAGTCAATATTTTCCTGAAAGCAGTTGTAAATGAATAATGAAGAATATAACTTTACATAACTTAGATGATCACAATCTTAACAAATTCGTCCACCAATCCTTTTTCTCCCCACACATTGTTATCATCATTATTATTTGTAATACGTCTCACCAGATTCCACTTGAGGTTTACTAACACTAGTTTTCCCAACTTCTATGAAATTATTTCACCTGTCATTATTCTAAGCCGACTCTTTGGAGAGTATATTTCTCTATTCACTCTAAATTTAGCTCTGACTCTGAAGAAAATTAAGTAGCATCAGTAACATGTGTGGACCCATCTAGAGTAAAGAAAAGTAATTTGAAATCATTTGCCTTTGTTTTAAAATTATATTGATGTTGACTTTATGCCCACAACTTTTTATACAATGCTCTCACCAAAAGGAAATTATTTTCTCTGGACACATTTTGTTGTATCCTGAAATAAATAAAATTTAATTAACCCAGCACTGGTAAATGGCTTTCCTGACTTGTCTACAAATGAGCTACTTGGAACCTTATTTTGGTTGTAGCTTCCTTCCCTTTTTATCTTTGTGGAAAAATAAAAACCCAATTGTGATGAGATACTCTATTTCTAATTTTCCATTTTTCTGACCATCACTTTCCTGAGAACTGGAAATATTGTAGTGATGGCTTAAATAAGTATGTGTATATTATATTATTGTAGCATAATTACAATGTCATTACATAATACATACAATTTGCCATCTAATTTGAAACAAAATAGCCAGTATTCCACTGTGCTTTAAAAACATGACATTTCGGACATTTGAAGTCAACTTTTACTTTTCTTTGTTGTTTTTACATAATAGAGATGCACTGGTAATCAAATAAAAATGTTGCACTATGGCATGACACTTGAAATGCTCCATCATTGTGATTTATAGTATGACCAAGTAGAAATAGTGAAATAGTAGAAGAAGTACAATGTAAAAACTATTCTTAGCTCACAGGCTGTACACAAACAGGCAACAGGCCTGATTTGTCCACTGAGCCATAGTTTGCCTACTCATAACCTAGATGGTCATCCAAAATATTTATCAAAATGTTTTGAGGAACTTTACTTTGAGGGACTCTTTTTCAAAAATAAAAGGTCAAAAAGCTATAAATAAAGACATATATTTCCCAGTTGTAGATTCACACATAGGCATATTATGTATACATATTAAACATTGAAAACATTTGCAATAAACAAACTTTGCCTAATCCAGCTATAATAAACTTTATGTATTTACCAGAGAACTCATTTACACAGCACTCCTATCTGCATGACTTACAACCAAGGTGTAGTATATATGTACTTGGAAACATGTTTATATGGTTTGGTCTACATGTTTTATAAGTGAGTAAAATGAAGTAACAAAGTGCCAAGAATAAAAAATTTCTTATTCTTCCACAAAGAAACTATTTGTTGATCCTAAGGATAACAAACAGAACCAGTTTTAACCTTCTTTATCTGTCAGTAATAATCACATCAGTATTCATTCAATTAACAATAGTCCCCTATGAATATCAATCAACAAATGTCTCCCTATTTGAAAGTCATCTTATCAGCAATAGTCTCATTCAGTAACTCTACTTAGTAAACTACTAAGATAAAGCAGCCCTTAAACACTTCCTTCAAATCTTCAAGATTGTATAAGTTTTAAGGGAAAAGTGACTACATAATGAATTAGTTTGGAACAACTAATTAGTTTGAAACAACTAATTTTCCTTAAGAATCTAGTGTGATGCAATCTGTTTTCAGGTGGAAATCTTGTGGGAAAACGAAGCATGACATGCGTACACTCAAAGTTTAGTGGATGGGGCCTCCCTGGTGGCACAGCAGGTTAAGCAATGCACTATGAAGCAAACTGCAACCACTGCAGCACAATTTCAATCCCTGCCACCGGCCAGGGAGGGGACCCACATGGCATAGCAGACCTCTCCTGCCTTGCCCGCTGCTGCCCTCGGCAGTGTGTTTCAGTCAGTCTGCCTGTTCTGCCCCTCACTCTGTCTCTGGTGAATCCTCTCACCTCCTGCGACTCTGGCCTGTACCCTAGCTCTTGTATGCATAAATAAATAAATCTTAAAAAATATATATTTAAAAAAAAAACAAAGTTCAGTGGATGTGTAGTAATATGTCTATTTGGGGGAGCAAATATATATTCCTCATCCTAAAGGCATTTTTTGGCACTTAGGGTAAAACCATGCTCAATAAACAGTAATTTTGGCTACAGAAATTCAATCTCTGGGCCTAATTCAGTGATTCATAAGTCTTTATCTTTAATCCATTAGCTCTTAACTCTGAGAGTATCTTTAGAAGTCTAACTTTTGTTCTGTCAGGAAAATTTTGGTGATTTGCTTAACTACTAAGTATAAAAGGTTCTTATTCTCTGTCCTAGAAAAGGACTGATTGTTCTCTTCCAGAATCAGATTTTAAGCCTATCTCAAACAATCCATGACAATTTTAAATCAACAACTATTCTGTTCTGAAAGCCAGAACATTGATCAACAATCTGATACTTTAAGCATGTCCTATAGTCGTTCTCAAGTTAGTTCAGTTCTTTCTTGACAACCTATTATGTGTCATGATGTTTTGACCACATATACATCAACTGTAAATGTTTAAAATCATACCTGTGTCCTACTCACAGTGATTTCTCTGTTTAGAATGTAGACTGTGCACTGGTGTTTCTTTGTAAATAAAGCTTGACTGGTTCTTACCTGCAAGAATTGAATGTAGAGTTTTAAAGAGATATTCATACATCTATAGCCATAGCAGCACTTTTTGTAATAGATAAAATGTGAAGGCAACTCAAGTGTCCACTGAGGGATGAATACAAAGTATAGTAATACATACAATGAAATTATACATCCTTAAAAAGGAATGCAATTCTTATACATGCTACAACATGAATGGACTTGGGGGCATTACACTAAGTGAAATAAGCTAGTAAGCAAAACAAGTACAGTATGAGTCCACTTAAATAAGGTACTTAGAGGAATCAAAATCAAGAGAGACAGCAGAATCTTGGTAACAAGGGACTACTGGGAGAAGGGTGAATAAGGAATTATTGGAGTTATTTTTAATGGGCACAGACTTTCAATTTTTTAAATGAAAAGTTCTGGAGATGGATCTTAGTGATGCTGATCTAATGATATAAAGTGCTCATAACTGTGAAATTTTAATTCTATTCCATTGCTCTCTATGCCTGTCCTTATGCTAGAACTACATTGTTTATGTAGGTTTGTAGTAAGTTTTGAAATGAGAAAGTGTGACCTACTCCAACTTTGTTCTTTCCAAGATTCTTTTGGCTATTTGGAGCCCCTTGCAATTCCATGTGTATTTGAGGATTGATTTTTCAACTATGCAAAAAAAAGATTACTGGAGTTTTACTTTGTACAGTATAAAAATTATCTTCCAAACCATAAACACAGGAAGATTTTCCATTACTTGAGTTCTCTTTAATTTCTTTCAATAATATTTCATAGTTTTTGGTATACAAGATTTTTGCCTTCTTTGTTAAATGTATTTCTAGGTATTAATCTTTTGCATGCTATGAAATCATTTTCTTAATTTCCTATTTGGATTGATCCATTGGCAGTACACTGATATACAGCTGATTTTTATGTGTTGATTTTATAGCCTGCAATTTTGCTGTATTGGTATATCACCTCTACTAGTTCTCTGAATAGTCCTAGGGATTTTTCTATACATAGAATTATGTTAATTGTGAATAGAGATGGTTTTACTTCTTCCTTTCCAATTTGGATATCTTCTACTTACTTTTCTTGTCTACATAATTTGGCTAGAACTTCTATTTTAATGTTGAAGCCATCCTTGTCTTAGTAAAAAGATTTCAGTCTTTCACCATTGAGTATAATTTTTGCTGAGGCTTTTTCATAACTATCTTTTGTCACATTGAATAATTTCTCTTCTACTCTTAGTTTTCTGAATTTTTAACATGAAAGGGTATCAGATTTTATCAAAAGATGTTCATTATCAGATGACCATAAGGCATTTTCCTTCATTCTATTAGTATGATATATTACTTTGATTATGTTCTTATGTTCAATTACTCTTACATTCCTACATTCCTAAATCCACATTTGGTAAATGTATTTAATCTATTAATATGCTGTTGAATTTACCTTGCTAATATTTTGTTGAAATTTTAAAATCTGTATTCATAAAGGATATTGATCTATACAGATTTCTTTTCCTTGATGTGTCTTTATATGATGCTGGTGCCATCAAAATGGTTGCCTCACTGAATAAATTAGGAAATATTCCCTCTTCTATTTCTTGGAAGAATTTGAGATGTATTGGCATTAATTCTTCATTAAACATTTGGTAGAACTCAGTAGGGAAGTCATTTGGCCCTGGACTTTTCCTTTCTTAGCAGGTGTTTTTTTTTTTTTTTTAAATTACTGATTCATTTTTTACTTGTTAGAGCTCTGTTCAAATTTGCTATTTCTTCTCTATTCAATTTATGTGTTTCTAGGAATTTGTCTGTTATCTAGATTATCTAATATTTTGGCATGCAATTGTTTACAGTAGTCTCATAATCTTTTCTATTTCTTTAGAGTTAGTAACAATGTCCCAACTTTCATTTCTCATTCAGTTTGTCAGTTATAAAATCTGCTTGATAAGTTATTTTTAAATTTTAAGTCAAAGTAGCTTTGTTGTGCTCTGAAACGAAGAAGCCTAACTAACATGGGCAGTAGTCCTGATTTGATGAAATTTTTAAGTTTTCTTCTACATAAAAATTTCTTAGGTTATATTCTCTGATAAATTAGTACAGTAAAGACACTATGATACATTCATTTTAACTGAATAAGATTAAAGTGACTGACCTTGCCAAGTATTGGTGATAATTTGGAACAACTAAAGCTCTCATATGTTGATAAAAGTATAACACAATGTAACCCCTTTGGGAAACAGTTTAGCAGTTTCCTAATTAAACACCCACTTACACATGCATGTGACCTAGTCATCCACTCCAAAGTACTTAAGGTAAATGAATGCATATGTTCATTCAAAGGCTTGTATATAATGTTGATAGCAGTTGATAAAAACTAAAAAGCTGGAAACAACCTATATAGGTTTTCTATGTTTCATTACAACATACTACAAATTTAGTGACTTTAAAATAATGTTTTATTAAATTTATTTTTTAATAGGCAATTCATTAACTCAGCTCGAAATATCAAAGGTATATAAGGGTGTAAAGTGAAAAGTTTTCATCATGACCCCAGTCCTCAGTCAACTACTTCCTTTCCCTGCTTCAATGCTTATTTAATGAATTTTGTTCATAAAAAAACAAACGTGTGTATGTTTACACGTACACACATGCATTCACATCATACATCTATATGTTTATATGAGTCCCGTAATGGAAAGATATACAAAGGATCATTATTACTGGTTACTTTGGGTGCACTGGATAAGGAGAAAGAAACAGAGAAATGAAAAAAAAATCTATTAACTTTCTTTATACATGTTTGCATAATTTAACTGGTTTCTAATTCTGCTCCAAGAGCTCAGAATTTTGAGAAACAGACTAGCTGTCTGATTACCTTTGGCAAATTTCCTAATCTTTCTGTGCCTCCATTTCCTTATTTAAATGGAAGTACTTACACTTTCTTTCTCATAGGACTTTTGGGGAAACAGCAGCAAATAATCGGATAAAGTGCTTTTATCCTATTGCCTGGAATATAGTAAATGTTTATTAAATATAAGTAAATAAAAAGTAACTGCCTTGTGGTGACTGGAAAGATGGTGGCTAAGTGAAGACACTCTGCTAGTCTCCACATATTTATAACCAAATGACAACCCCTCAAAGATAAATATATGACTATCACATACATCAGAAACAACTGTACACCAGAAAGGGATGGAAACACTGCAGAAAGGGGTATGGAGAGCAATTCTGGGGCAGCGCAACCCAGGAGAATGAAGGGTGTCTTCTGTGCAGCACCCCTCTATTATTAACTCAGGGCACACACACTGAAACCTGGGGCTTTAAAAATCAGACACTGCACTGGAGACTGGCTCACAAAGTCTGTGTTCAGGAGAGAGGGTGCATCACTGGAGAACTAGAGTAAGGATACAGAGTGACATTTATTGTCTTGAGCCTGAAAACTAGAACATTTGGAGCCTGAACACAGGGCAGGGAGAGATAATGGGAGAGATCCATCACCTGTGTCTCTTCATGAAGGAGGTTATTATTTGCGTTCTGAAGATGTGATGTGCAAACCATTAGCCTCACCCACATGCAGGGTCAAACCAAAAAAACAACTGAATGTTCTCATCAACTAGAGTTTGAAGGCACCAAGAGCTTAACAAAAGGAACAAGTGCCCCAGGGTAAGGTTCTGTGTTTGAAAAGCAAAGAGATAATTCTGGCTTGTAATCCTGCTTCAATTATAGTTGCCACCGGCACCGCATCTGTTGCTCAACCACAGCTTCAAGGTTAAGGTGGAGTCACTAGACTACAAGGTATTTTGGTGAAAAGTTGGGCTAGAGAAGAGGATTGTTGTGGATCCCCTCCACACAATTTCTGTACCTACATCACTATAGAAAGTTTGAGCCCTTGAGATTCAATGGAGGTGACCTTTCTGTGCCCTACTGCCCCAGTTCATTCTTACCTATTACTAATAGGGGCTAGGGAGAAAGGGAAGAGCACTTTATCTAGTATGGGAATCTGAATGCACACACATAGAATAGTCTATACATAAACAATATTAATGATCTGTTTTCTTTCAACTAAAATGTGTGTTTTGAACTGAGATCCAGCCCCAGTGATGCCTGAGGAAGTGCTGGACACTGAGGCTATCAGAAACTAACCCTATCCAGTGAACCTGGGTGTACCTGGGTCAAGATGACCAAGTTGGAGATGACAAACTCTGGAATCTAAACATGAAATATCAGGGACACCAACAATGTCAGCTGTTATGACAGGCTATTCACTTATGATTGACTTTTATTGTTTTACTCACTAGAAAAAGGCCAACTCAAGCTAAGATGTCAGAAAGTAACACATAAAAAGTAACATACCTGCCATTCTTTTAAGTTGCTGGCTTTCTTACAATAAGTAGTGCACCTTATAGATTCAGTTCCTGTCTCTGTTCACTGGCTTTCGCAGCATCAGATCTCCTGACCCCAGGCTGTCCATTGCCCCATGTTGGCGCCACTGTTTTCACACAGAGAGATCAGACATAGCATGCTTTCATGTTACGTATGGACTTCTAGTGACAGCAAAGGGATAAAAACTCCATATAGCTCCTAGCTGCTTCCCAGACCTAAATGCAGGGATGTAGCTTTAAGTACATCTAACTACTTTATTGCCATCTAACCCAAAGAAATCCATTTTTGTATTTGAGCATATACCTGCCTTTTTACGTTAATTGAATCTATAATTCACATTGTGAATTAGTAATGGCCTCTTTTTCATTTATCTAAATTTATTTTGTTATCTTTCTAGCTTCTTCATTTGGGTGTGCAGTCCCTTTGAATCATTCTTGCTTTCTAAAAATGAGTTTATTTTTCTTTTCCTTTTTACAAAACTGTACGGCAACCAGTAGAATAATTTTTTACTATTGTATTAGCTAAATAATTTTTTTAAATTGTATTAGCTCTTCAGTGTGTCAACAAAACAGTTGCAACATTTTCTTTTGCAATTCAGTTAACATATCAGTAATTCTATTATATTATGCTCACATCTGAGACAAATGAAGAAGAAAATCTACCATTCCCATATATAACTAATTTATGCTGTGCACCAACAAGAATCTACTTTAAATTCCCATGCCAGTTTACAACCCTCATTCTGTATTGGGCAAGATTAGTGGCTCTTGGGCCTCCCTTGTGGCGCAGTGGGTTGAGCACCACACTGTGAAGCATCAGCCAGGAAGGGGACCCACATGGCTCAGACCTCTCCTGCCTTGCCCGCTGCTCCCCTCAGCAGTGTACTTCAGTAGATCTGCCTGTTCTGCTCCCCACTCTGTCTCTGGTGAATCCTCTCACCACCCATGCCTCTGGCCTGTACCTCAGCTCTTGTATGCATAAATAAATAAGTCTTTAAAAAAATCACTGGCTACTGAAAACACTACCAAGACGAGAGTATCTAAAGACATTTTTGGTAGTGTTAACTATGCAAAAAAAAGATGCTGCAAAACAATCTTAGTCTTCATTTTTTTCTTTAAAAGTGAGTGAATTGTTTACAGTAGGTAGGATTGAACGCTTTATGGACAAGAAGAAGAAACAGCTAGAACAAATTTTATTCATTTTCTTCCTCTCTTTTCTCCATTTCATCTTTCTCCCCTGCCGTTTTTTGTTTTTTTGTTTTTTTTTCACTCTTGATGATTCCTTTTCTTCTTCTTTTTTTTTTTTTTCTTTTAACTCTATCTGGCTTTCCTTTAGCTCAGTATGCTGTAATATTATTTTCATATTTTTTCCTTCAGCTTAGCATACTTCTTTTTTAAGGCTGCTTTCCATCTATAACTGTGTTATTCCACATCTCTCTGTTTCATTACAACATCATCAATAGATAGGTCAAGGAGGACTCCTTTGATTTTTTGGACAGACTCAGAACAAAACAAGAAAAATCTGAAGGAGGTCTCTTGGTTGTATTGGAATCCTTGAATTTCTTTTTTGCTTTTCCTTTAGGGGGAATAAAAGTTTTCATTTTCTTTCGTAACTATCCACCTGTGCCATGTCTTCTAACTTTCCTTTCCTTTAGCAGATATGATCTACTACATCTCTGAGCACTTCTTTGAAAACTCTGAGAAGCTGACTAAAGCATCAGGGGCTTCTTCTTGGGCTCTTCCCTTCAAGTTTGCACAAAAAAATGGATTGATGGATATTTTGCCGCTAGACTTCTTAGGATCTCCTTTTTCCAGGTTTAATTTTTTTTTTCTAGCAATGCACAGAGTTACCCAGTGCCTGTCCAGATCTCACTTGCCTCAGTACTGTCTCTATGGAACTCAGTGTACTGTAATATCTGTGAGAGTGGGAGACAGACACCCAGAAGCTGAATAAATTTAAGTTGATGGTCATAGTTCTGAAATTATTCTCCCAAATTCAAAATTTATTTTGACATTACTCTTATTTCATAAGACTGAGATCATCTATATAAAAGTACTTTTTTCTTGTTAATCAACCACCTACCAGTGCTTACAAAATGTAGATTTTAATTTAACCTGTTTTTTCCTATGGTTTTGTTGTTGTTGTTCTTTTTCCAGTTCTTTAAGGTGGGAGATTAGGTTGTTTCTTTGAGCTCTTTGTTTCTTGATATGAGTCTGTATTACTATATATTTTCCTCTATAATTGCTTTTACTGTGTTCCATACATTCTGGAGAGTTATGTCCTCATTTTCATTCATCTCAAGGTACTTTCTAATTTCTTCTTTGATCTCCTCAGTGTGGGTTTCAATGTCCATGAGGTATGAGGATTCCTTGGGTTTTTTTCTAGTTTGATGCCTTTATGGTCAGAGAAGATAGTGGGTATGATTTTTGATCTTAGTGTATCTGTTGGTGTTTGTCTTGTGTACTAGTATGTGATTGATCCTGGATGATCTGTGTGCACTTAAGAAAAATGTGTATTCAGAATTTTTTTGGGGGGGTTGCAGTGCCCAATAGATGTCTGTTAAGCTCGTGAGGTCTAGGTCCTTATTTAGATTTCTAGTGTCCTTGCTTATTTTTTGTCTTGTTGATCTGTCCATTGGCGAGAGTGGTGTGTTGAAATCTCCTACTAAATATTATTTTCTCTAATGTCTTTTTTTCAGAGATGATAATAAGTGTCTGATATAATTTGCTGAGTATATGTTGATGATTGTTATGTCTCCTTTATGTACTGTTCCCTTAATGATAATGTAGTGACCATCTATGTCTCTGGATGTCAACTTTATACCCCATTGTATGGCAATGCTGGATCTCCAGAACCTCTATGTGTAATGTATAACTGAGTCAACAGCTGTAGAGGGGCATCCACCCTTTCTTCTAGTGAGTTGTACTGCCCTAGCATTGCTTAAACGTGTTCAAATAAAGTTTCCTATCTTGTTCTGCTGGATCATTGTTCCTGTTGTATACTATAGTCACCTTTTTACTCTCCAGGGGTTGTTAATTTTGTTCTAATGCAATTCAGTTGTGACTATATGGAAGAGGCAAGCCCAGTATCTGCATTCGTTGCCATCTTGCTTGACTCGTCATTAAACATTAATGTAGTAAAAAGTCAAAACAAAAACAAAACATAAATCAGATACTAAATCTCAGTGAATCTAATATATAATTTATCTTATGAGAAATTCTTACAGGCTTGGAATGAAGGTGTGGTTCCTCTTTCACAAATTTAACTACCCATCAAGCAAAACAAAGGATAAAGCACATTAGCAACTGCAGGAGCTTGATTAGTCAGGGTTCTCTAAAGAAACAGAACCAACAGAACAAATATAGAGGAGAGTTTATAGGAATTGACTCACATGGTTATATAGGCCAAGAAGTTCTATGTATGAGAACTAGAGAACCAAGAAAGCCAGTGACATAATTCTGTGTAAGTTTGAAGACCTGAGAATCTTGGGTAAATTTCCATCTCCTGTCTTTTTTTTTATTTGAGCTCTCAAGGGATTAGATGATGTCCACCCACGCTGGGGAGGGCCATCTGTTTTACTCCTTTCACCAATTTAAATGCTAATTACTTCTGGAAACACCCTCACAGAAATATCTAGAAATCATGTTTTACTAGTTATTTGGGCATCCCTTAGCTCAGTGAAGTTGACATATGAAATCAACCATCACAGGATCTAAGCACATTTATTGAATGAATATTATAATTAGCCTTTTATTTTTAGCAGAAGCTAAAAACTAGCAGCTTGTCAAACATTTCTGATTTGCAGTTAGTTTGGCCAACAATGTATTGGCGAATACAAAAAGAAATTTCCCAGGAGATTAAACATGAAAGACTGGGCCAATGTTCCTGATTTCTAACTAACTAGCTAACATTGCCACTTTAGAAGGGACACGTATTCTTCTACAGCTGATTGGAATTGAAATGTTTTACCTCCTTTTTTGGGTTTAGGAAAAAAATAATTAACTTCTATGATAAATTAAGCCTACATGGTATAATTTCTGAAGTAGTAAGCAGAGGCTTCTGGAAGTTTTCATTCTTCATATTTAAATGAAAAAAAGTAGCACTTATGTGCCAGAGGAATACAGTTATGTTCTCTTTGTGAAAGTAGTTGCAACTACTAGTGAATAGAGCCATGATATGTCCTCTTAGGTCATAACAGAGGTTTATATAACTTCTAAACTGTCAACATGTTTTTGTTTTGCTCACACATTTTTGGCCAATACTTAAAAATCAACATTTCTCAACCTGTTCTGAACCTGCAATCTGTCTGGCAGTAGTAGACAATAACTGAGTTAGCAGAGGCTACTTTTAGAAGGGAGTAAGTGGTTTCAAGGGGAACTTAAATGTTTTTAGTCCTTGTTTGGGGAGAAGGTATATAAAACTAATTTTAAACTTTTATAAGTTAAGACACAGTCCAATCCTAGGGATATTCAGTCAAAAGATTTAAAAAAAAATAGAATATAAAATTTACAAAACTAGTACAATAAAAAAATAGAGAAAGGAAATGCTTCAAAGGACAAGAAAGGAGATAAAAGGAGATAAAGGGAAGAGAAATATTTAACATATACAAATGAATCATTGCCATAAATGCAATAAAATAAATGTTACACTTAAAGGACAAAGGTTGACTGACTGAATTTTAAGGATTTATCTATATTACTAGAGAGAGGTTGAAAGTATTATCATTGAAAAATATATGTATCACACAAACATTAACTGAAAGAACGTTTGTTTAGCTATATCAAACAAAATAAACTTGAAGGATCACTAGTGATAAAGAAGGTCACTATGTAATAAGCCTCATTTCACCAGGAAAAAAAAAACAAACTTGTACATATATAATATCATCTCAGAAAAGTTGATAAAATTTCAGCTATAGAGAAATTCATTACCAGAGTGAGATGTTCTGAAAAACTTCTCTCTTAACTGATAGATCAAGGAGGAAAAAAAACTCAGTAATGCAGCAGATTTGAACAACACATTTGAATAATTTGATCTCAGTTGTTTAACTGCCCACAGGGTTTCTTTTAACAAGAGAAATTTGATGCCATACTTTGTTCCTCTGCTTTTTTAAATCTATGGCATAAGATTTTCTTTTACTGGCCTCAATTTGATTATGTTGACTTTCTGTGTTTTCTTCATATATCCTCTACTTAGGGGTTCTTGAGCTTCTTGGATATGTAGGTTTGTAATTTTCAAGTTTGGCAAATAATAGCTCTGTGTTTTTCCCACAGCTCACTGGATAGTTTCTATGTCTTCAAATTCACTGACCTTTCTTCTGTTATGTTTCATCTGCGATGTCTCATCTGCTATTATAATTTTTAACCTCAGAGTTGTATTTTTATTCTCTAGCATTAAATGTGGGTAAACACATCTTCTTAACCTTTGAAAATATAATGTTTTTAATGTCCCATCTTAATTATGACATCTGTCAGTTTTGAGCAGTTGCTTTCCTCATTATGGGCATGCTTTCTTCTTTTTTTGTATACACGGTAATCTTTTAATGGATGCCAGATCAATACTGCAAATCTTATCTTTCTGGGTACTTGACATTTTTGTATTCTTGTATATCTTCTTGAATTTTTTCCTGGGATATAGAACACTTGTGTAGAAATTACTTGTTTCTTTCAGTCCTTTGTTTTATTTTTTAAATTTGAAAGAGCAAATCTGGGTGAGAGCAGTGCTTAGTCCAGGACTAATTATCCCCATACAACTGAGGCAAGACTTTCCTGAACTCTCTACCCAATGTTCCATGATTTATATATTTTTTTTATTGTTTGGTACAAACATATACTGTTTCTAGAGCTATTTTAAATATCTGGCACGATTCTCCCCACGCCTTCAGACAGCTGTTTCTCTAGCCCTGGGTAATTTCTTCACATACAACATAGTACTCTTTGAGCAGCTCTCTCTTTTCTAGACCTTGGTTCTACGAGTTCTAACTTCCTTGGACTCCCTGAACTCTCAGGTCTATCTCTTTAAGTCAGAAAATCCCCTCAGTTTTTGCATCATTTTCCAATGCCAGTGCTATGGCTTTCAAGGAAGTAAGTTTACTTCATTTGTATCACATGGACAATTGTTTTTCAATTATAATGTCACTGTCTTAAAACCACTATTTCATGTTGCCCTCTTGTTTGTCTAGGGAGAAGGTAAATAGGTGAAAAGTAAAATTTCTAAAGTGTTTTTTAAATTATTAGAGTAATTCTTTAAAATTCCTAGGGAGGCTAATAAAAGTTACACTAAAGAAAAATTACTATCTTGCACAGTAAAAGACAGGGAATACTGACACAGATCTGTGAAGATTAGAAATTTCTGAGATCCTTAGGGACTGACTGAAAAGATTTTCACCATGTTATTATCAACCAGGATGGGTTAGAATTACATTGTAGTAACCACCCTTAAATCTCAACTAAAATCAACAAAGGTTATTTCACACTCATTTTAAAAGTACATTGCAACTGTTAGGGGGAAAGACCCTCCTGAATGGATTATACAAATAGGTTATGGACTTCAACCCCATTCCAGACCTACAAGATCCAAGGACTACAAATCCTATAAGGTCATTATCGAAGAGCGGATCACTGGGACCTGAGAGTGGAGTTGAGCAGCCAGGCTGAATATAAAAGCAGAGGAATATAAAAGCAGGACCTTGGGGGGTCGCTTTTTCCTTGGGAGTCAGCAATCAGCGCACCGTTAGGTTCCAGCTCCAAGGAACTGGTAAGATATTTACGGATCTGTATCTCTCTCTTCCCCTTGTGTTATTCACTACGCTATTCCTCCTTCCCTTGTAAATAAAACCCTTTATTAACCTTTTTTTTTTTTTAAGATTTATTTATTTATGCATACAAGAGCTGGGGTACAGGCCAGAGGTGTGGGGGGGGTGAGAGGATTCACCACAGAGAGCAGGGAGCAGAACAGGCAGATCAACAGAAGTACACTGCTGAGGGGAGCAGCGGGCACAGCAGGAGAGGTCTGCTGCACCATGTGGGTCCCCGCCCTGGCCGGCAGCAGGGATCGAACTTGTGTTGCAGTGGCCGCGGTCTGCCCCACAGTGCGTTGCTTAACCCACTGCGCCACCAGGGAGGCCCCCTTTATTAACCTTTGTTGTGTGTGCCTGCAGTTGGGGCATTATAAGTGCTGTTCAAGCGCGTGGGTGAGGACCCAGTCAGGCAAACCCATTTTATATTAAGGTTGCCCTGTACCACCTCAAACATTAGCAGAAAAAAAATGAAGACTCGAGTTTAGGTCTCAAATCAGAAATTCAATACTTAACTCAGAAGTAACATATTAAAACTGCCCACAATTCATGCTAGGAGCAGACAAATGACCCCAGCTAACCATAAGGGAATTGTAATCCTACTATATGTCTGGTTCTCTGGGAAAAACCATAACTATGTGATGAATAATCATATCTGACTATCACAGACCATCATTTGGGTCAAAAGTTACTTGACATACCTTCCTTCATACAGTCAAAATATACACTCAAAATTACCAAAAATGACACTCAAAAATCAATGGCACCAATCTCAAAGGTCAGTATTTCCCAAGGGATGGTAAAAACTAATGTCATTTTAACTTGGTGACTTAAACTAAAACATTGTCCAGTTCCTATATATAAAATATTAACACAGAAATTAAAAAAAATAAACTTGTAATAAATACTCTTATTCAGAAAGAGAAAGATGGGGGAAACAAAAGCAGTCCTCAGTCAAAACATGTCTCTGCTACAGGACCCTCCTCTCTGGTGATACAAAAATATTCCTTGATTAGAATCTGATTCCATTTGCTGGGAAGGGATCCCTACCCTAATCCATTACTGGCAAGGTTATTATTCCCACTACTGAGAGGTCATCTCTTTTATTCTTTATCTTTCTTGACCACAACTAAGGTGGATACTGGGGACTATGTTCTATCTGAGGATGAAGTAACTCCTCAATCTATTAGCTCACAGAGAAAGTCTGGGACCCAAGGGTCATTTTCAGTTTTGTACAGTTATAAACTTTTAATACAGGCTTGTGGTTTCTTTGAGAGTACAACTTTCTCAAAAATTTTGCTTATGAGTCCAGTCAGCAATAAGCCAATAGTCACACCTACAATTTTAAAGACATGCAAGCAGATCCTCTCCACACTTGGATATCTTAAATCCATCAGGGATTAGTAGAAGACATACTTAAGGATCCATTTCCTAAGCCATTTTGTCCATGTAAACAGATATGCTGGGCACTGACATTTCCAATTCATGATATTAATATTTAGAAAGTGGGATTGAGGAATCAAATTTTTTGATCATTCTCAGGAATCACTACTTTATACAATATCATCATTCTGTATTTTTCATAATTCTAAGTATACTTAAGTGAACATAAGTGATCATAGTAAACACAATTATTTTACTATGATTATGATGTTTAAGAAATTTTCTGTTAAAAAGCCAAAATAGAAATATATGGTTTATTATTATGAACCAGTGTATTCTAGGAAAGCATGTATTTTAGTACTATCTCTACCTGACATATTCATAATGGAAAACATTAAATAAAAATTAACATGAGTGTGAAATAAAAATCACTTTAAAAGTTGGAAGTACTAAAATATTTGTTTGAAAGTTATTCTTAAAATGAAATTTTAAAATATACAATGCATTAATTTATCAATCCAATAGTTTTAATCTTTATTTTGTAACATATTTCAGACAGAAAATTTTCTCTTATTTTGCATTGCTATTAATATAATTTTCAGGGATTATCAAAAAACATTTTCAACCTGACATTAGGCTATGTTTTGCCTCATACAAACTCTTTTTTTCTTCTTAATGATGAGTTTTTTGTTTCTGTTTGCTTTGATTTCATTCTTGCTGTTGAAACTGATAATGCTTTTGCTAATTCAGTTTATTTAGATTGGTTTCTGATTTCATTTCAGAATCTTGCACAACAGTTTTTTACTTTGCAAAGAACAAGTCACCTTTGGCAAATAGGTATACACTGAGAAATGCCAAAAAGTTAATTTGGTAGTAGCTTTTTAATGTCACATTTGAATCTCCTACCCTTTATTCTACAAGAATCACAAGTCAAAACTGCCAATTTAAGGAGTTATTTTGCTTCCACAACAGTGTAATTTCTTAGAACACCATCAATAGAAATTACATAAAACGTACTATGCATATAAACCAATTAATGTTTATTTTATTTATAAGAATTACTCACCATAATCTGCAGACAGGGCCATGAACACACGCATAACAGAGCATAGCTACAAGGAAGACTGACTGATTAGAAGTGACCACTTCTCTTCTGTGTAATCTACTTTAAATGAAAACATTGACCCTGCTCTTGGACTTCAAATGTCAGCATTAGGCTCTTTAGCCTAATGAGAAGTCTAAATAATTATATGATAACATCTTCTTTTATTTATTAAGCTTTATTGCCTAAGACCTCTCTTTTTGCTGGTGGTGAATAAGAAGTTGTCTCAACTCTACAAATATCTGAATTTCTGGACTTTTCTCCTTGATACCATTAGTATCCTACCATTTCTCACTGGAGTTATTTTTTCTAAAAATACCTTGTCAAATCCATCTAATATTATAAGCAAAACATGTTATAAACATTCTGTTATCCAAACTCTAGCAATGGAGATTCAACTGAAGTGTGTAATTTGTGCTTAATATGTCCAAGTATTTCTTTACAATACTTCTAAGCATTGCAGTCAAATTTACCAAGTCTTTCACCACAGTACAAAGTGATGTTGCTTTATAATATAGCTTACTTTAGGTCAGGCTTTGTTTATGGCAGCACTCCACTTTTAAAATTAATTCTGGTATCAAACAAGGTATGCTGTAGAAACAAAATTCCCTAACAAGCTTAAAAAAAAAAAATGTTTCTCTCTCCTACATTGTCATCTGAACAAAGATGGAGGACCCGTTGACAGACCCTCAGTCACCTAGACTTATGGAGCTACCACTATCTCAAATATGACAAGTCACAATGCCAGATGGAAAAGAAGGTTTTAAAGGGTCTTAAATAACTAAATGGTCAAAACCAGAAGTCACTTTTATTCACAACTAATGGGCCAAGAACACACGGGCCACACACTAGAAATAAATATCTGATGAATAGCAGGAATGAAAATCACATTTGGTCAAAAAAAATAAAAGTTGAGTTTGATTAAAGAGTCAAGGGGGAAAAAACTAGATGAATAATTCTTAAACTTTTAGGACTTCACCCTGAAACAAGCAGCTTTTCATAAATATTATGTTAAGAGAACGGAAATAAGTATGGGTATTTATTTTTCCAATTTAAAAACTGAACACTCCTCAATCAAATAAAATGTACAGTTAGAATTCTAATACAGGTAATAAAATTTGTGGAACAAAATTTATGGACCAAGAGCTTTGCTATAATGTTTATAACAGTGAAATAAAAGAATGAATTATAAAATTATGATATATCAGTAGAAAAATAGAGGACAGAGATTGACAACCTTTTTCAGAGAATGCCAGATTGTAAATCCTTCAGGCTTGTGGGCTATATGGTCTGTTGTGTATAACTGTATAGTTGTAGTGTAAAAGCAACAATAGACAATATGTAAACAAATGATATAGTAATTTTCTAATAAAATTTTGTTTATTTTGTTTATAAAAACAAGTAGCCAATTTTGAGTCACAGTTCACTAGCTGCCCCTAATAAAAGCAATTAAGGTGTGTTTTTAAGGCAATGAAAAAACTTAAAAAGTAAAGTTTAAAACAAATGTAAAGGAACAACAACTACAAAAAATATATAGCAAGAGAGTTCAAGGAAATGAACAATTACAGCCAAAAACAAACAAACAAACAAACAAAAAACACAACAAGAACAAAAGGACAAAGACAAACCAAAGGGTCATGGGTGGGGAGGTAGAGGGTAGAGACTGGGAAGAGGGCAGAAAGAGCACAAGGGACTGAGGTGATGGTGCACGGGCGAAATGGTGGTGGGAATTCCCTGGGGACTACAAATGATGTCAAATATAATTAAATAAATCTTAAACAAACAAACTATAGTTAATATAGTCTCTACAGTTCCTATAGTTCCTACAGTGTCCACAAATGACATGCTATACATTAATGTTTAAGAATAAAGGTCATTTTGAAAAACAAATTGGATTGGATGAATAATGCAATCAATTTTTCTGTTCCTTTCTGGAAAAAGAAAATGATCTCAAATTTACCCAGGACATTTTCTGGAAACCAAAATTCAAGATAGTATCTGTGATCAGTAATTTTTCAGGCCATTAACAATTTCAGGCCTTTATAATTTCAATTACAGTTTGGTCCAAATCTTTGCAACATCAAAGAAAACTAAATTATACTTAGTATATACTTTAAAATAATGAAAGCGAATTTATAGTATTTTTAAAAAGCATTTAAAAGTTATCTTTAGTTAAGTGTAATTTCACCCAGGATTGTTAAATTTATTAATGACAATTGTTGCTAAAGGTGTCTAATGAAATATCTTTTATAGTTTTAAGTTAAAAACTAATCATTCCATTACTTGAAAACATCTATTTGACTTTTCACTTTGTGTACAAGAGTCTGCAGATGTGCCTGATTAAAAAAAAATAATAATGACTTTTTCTATTTCAGTGCTTAGAAATAGGTAGAGTGTTCCATTTCTTAGATAATAAAACAACTCTTAGTGTTATAGTAATCTAGTAAAAATGAAACACTTAAAATTATTTTTTACTGCCTACACACACACACACACACACACACACACACTAAAGTCCTACTTTATCAAAGTCAGTACAAGTTAATGGCCTAGCAGTAACAGTTTCAAGGAAACTAAAATGACTGTATCAACTATGAAATAAAAAAATGACATTACAAAAGGTTAGAAAAGTGTAATGATGCTAAAACTTATATAATTATTATATAAAGTACATCTTTAAATTCCATGCTATTTATCCTATTATTCAAAGAAGTCTTAATTCTTTCTGGAGGTAAAAAAATCTCAAAATAAAAGAGATCACTAGGTTTTCTTCTTTAAGTCCTCCATTTCATATGTATATAATCACTGTAAGAATAATAAATAAACTACAATTAGTATTATCAATAGAAGGGGTATTTGCAAAAAGTGATTTATTTTAAAAAAGATCATTCGATATAAATGCTGGGAATGATAGGTATGGTAGGACACTAATTTTAGATTCAGATTAAAATGGTTCAAATCTAAGTCCCAATTTAAACTAAATCATGTATCAATTAAAGAATACAGAATAAAATATTACCATTAACTTTAACATGAAACTTCCTTAACTATACAAGAATACAATTTCTAAATGTGTCAAAGATTTTCCAACGCAAGCCATTTTCTGAAAAATAAAAATTATTCAGGGACAGATTTTTATTGCAAATATTTACTCAAAAACTACTATATACAACAAGTTTTCATAGCCACATAAAACATTTAACATTGAGTGAAACAAAATTTAGGAATTCATAGCACATTTTAAGTAAAAATGTAGCATTTAAATAATATTTATTAGTACTTCAAATCAAACTATTGCTATTCATATTATTCCTTTCTATATCTATTATTCTGTAAGTGATAAAAAAAACAACTGAAAAGTCAATTTAGCAGCCATCTTATGGATAAATTAGGCTAACCTATCCCAAACTGACTTTTTACATTACTCTTTAGGCCCCATTTGAAGTTTCTATTTTACAGTTAAAGAAAAAGTCACTTAAATATGGCTGAGTTCATGCCAGGACATATTTTCAGTTTACAGCTTTACAGTATCTATATCATACTATACTTTGGTTTGGTTTCTAGACCATATTTTGGGTCTATTTCTAAAGATGATCAGTAAAGCAATATTGAAAGCATAAAGGCTACAAGGAGTTTCAACAATGGGTTTCTACTTAACACAACTTGTATATCAAGGGATTTTTGCACAGCTTACACACTGACGAAAAGCACAAATATAAATTTATATTTTAATAATTCACTTTCACTGAAAGTTTAATTAAGGTAAGCTTACAGCCTGGCAGGCTAACACTTGTATGGAGGTACACAGATTAAAATATTCTGTTTACATGCTTCTGATAGCCTGGAATGTTATACTAAATCCAAAATTAAGTTAATGTTCACATGAATTCTCATTATCAATTAGTTTTATATCCTCAGCATGCTCCATTTACCAGCATCATATTCTAAAGAAAGATTTCATTAACAATGCCAATCAGCCATTATTTAAAATAAAAAATTCTCAAAAGGTATCTAGTTTCCAAATCTCTTCCTTAAAGTTAACTGAAAGGTAAACAGGAATTTTAGCTTAGAACTTTTGGAAAGTTTCAAAGTTTTATTAATGTAACATATTCTAAAATTAGTTCAAAGTGACAAAAAAGTTGTTTCCTTGAAAACTGTTAAATGAGACTTTTTCATTGCAAACTTAACTGATTCAAATCTTATTCATGTTTTAAAAACTTCTTGGAAATCCACAGTAATCATGTTATTAGTGGTGAACTTATTTCTCTTATAACCTAGGTTTAACATATAGGTAAAGTATAAACAACCTCCCTCACATTTTTCTCTCTGAACCCTCAACAGAACTGCTGAGCTCACCTGATAGCACTGTTGCAAATGCTCTTACCACTAGTGTGCTAAAATTCAGAGTGACTAATTATTTTCAACTTATTTCTTTTTCATCTGCCAGGTCTACTGTTGTCTCTGTTGTGCTAACGTTATCTTCTCCAGGAATGTCCTCTGTTTGATCAGACACTACTTCATCAGTCTTTGCTGAGGGATCACCACTACCTTTCTGAAGAATCTCTGTGGCTTCATACTCAAGTACTTCTGATGGAGTTAAAGGTTCCAAATGAATACTGCCCTGCTCACTAATGTCAGAACTACCAGATTCAGGTGCATCTCTTTTTCTCAAAAATTGATCAATGCTAACATCACTAGATGTTAATTGCAAATCCTTAGTATTCTTCAAAGAAAAGCTAGCTTCACTGTAATTGTGATCTTTAATGTGATCACAAGAACTTGTGTCTTCTGAACTTTGGCACTTCTTCAATTCCATTGCCTGACAAATGAGTTCTATTTGTTTTTCCTTTTCCACTTTATCTGCACCAATATTTGAAACTTTGTTGAAGGTATTTTTTGAGTCAGCTTCCTGATCTTCAAGACAAGAATCATACTCCTTACTCGAAACTGTTAGGGTTTCTTCACTTATTGTTGATGTACCTTCAAATGAATTTGTATCACAACCATTTTTTTCTTCCTCTGAAGCTTTATCTTGTTTACTGAAAAAATAATAGAGTCATTTATTATCTATTCTTTCATAATACTATGGATTAGAACACTATCAAAATAAGACATGCTCTAAAAAATTTTACAAGTCAAGGTACACTTGCTCACCAAAAAGAAAAAAAACTTCAGGTTCCCAGTTCTTGCCATGATATTATAAGTTAGGAGACAACCATTCTCTTTGGTAAGGGAGTAAGAACTCTATAATCACTTTATCAAAAGGAGACCTGAAAAATCTACAGACTAGTTTTAGTTGTGATTATCATTATTTTCATTTGTTCAAACCCTTTCCTTTTTAATAGCTTAAATTAGCATGTGCTCTGAAAAAAAATAAATCAGGTCTTCAATAACATTGTTTTGTTACAATGTCCATGAAAAAATTAAAATGTCAGCCAATATTAAACAGAACAACATTTTTTTGAGGACTTGTTATAACTCATTTTGCTTAAAGTTGCAGTTTTCAGGAACTCATCCATGTTAAGTGAACACTTAGTATGTAAATATATAATGTGCATACATACAGACATAACAATATGAACATATACATATTATGTGAGTATATCTACGTGCTTACTTTTACCTCGGTATGTTAACAGAACTATTTAAAGAATCATAACATTAGAAAAGGTTTCTAAGAAGATCTCCAATGATTATATGTATCTTATTTCTTCCTATTTCTTTTGTTCTAATCTGTCTTTTTTTAAAACGATTTATTTATTTATGCATACAAGAACTGGGGTATAGGCAGAGTTGTGGGTGGGTGACAGGATTCACCAGAGACAGAGTGGGGAATAGAATAGGCAGATGGACTGAAATACACTGCTGAGGGGAGCGGCAGGCAGACAGGAGAGGTCTGCTGCACCATGTGAGTCAGCTTCCTGGCCAGGGATTGAACTGGTGCCGTAGTGGCTACAGATGCTTCATTGTGCGGTGCTTAAGCCTTGTGCCACCAGGAAGTCCCCCTAATCTGTCTTTAAGATGATTCTTGGCCCAATACCACATGTTTTTAACAGTTACTATTAAATAGAGCAAATTAAGTACATTCTATTAACTCTTCTCCCTAAATTTAATAGTTTAAAATATAATTTTTTTAAATGTTAAAATAGTGAATATTAAAACAACCCAGTATCTAACAACAGCAATGGTTAAATAAATTATATTAATAAATAGAAAAATATAAACCTTACTTTAAATTCTGTCAGTTTCCAAACCAACTCCCATCAGTTTCTACTAAATATTCATTAAACCCTTAAGTTAATATGTAATATGACTTATGCTATTAACATATCATTTTTTACCTCAGTAAATTTTTGTTTTTCTTCATTTGGTCCTGCACATTTCTAATTTTTTTATTGTGAATTGATTCATCCATTATATTTTGTAATCACATGCTATTCGTATATTCAAAAGATTCTGATTTTTATGCTAACCTATTTTAATTAATACTCTCACTTATTTCAATCATTCTTAGACCACTTGATTGGATTATATCATATGCGAACATTTATAACACTTTCTTCATTTACATTTGCACAGTTCTTGTTCATATTTCATTAGACAAACTACAATTTACAGAAAATGCTGTATTATACAGCAATGACTAGTGTGTTTTCCCACCTATTTAAGTTTTTGTTAACTATTTTTTTTCCCCACCAGAATTCTAGCAAAAATGCTAGATGAAGGAAAGGCTACATACATTTTCTAGTGAATTTTAAGGCATACCTTCATAAGACCTTATTTGATAATCAGCTCTTTAGGGATAACAGATTAATTTACCTCACCAGATAAACAGGTATCCTACTGCAAATTATATAACAAAGATAGAAATGTGTAAAATACTTAATTAAAAACTATCTTATCTGGAATAAAATTCCATAAAAAAGGATTAATTTTTCCCATTTGCAACATCATGAATAGAACTGGCAGAGATTATGTTAACTGAAGTAAATCAAAGGGAGATAGATAATTATCAGAAGGTTTCACTTACACGTGTCAAACAAAACAAAACCAATAACAAATCCTAGAGTTTTACTTATTTTTTGTCTCATTGATCTATCCATTGGTGAGAGTGGTGTGCTGAAGTCCCTACTAAATATGTATTTTCTCTACATCTGTTTTCAGAGATGTTAATAGTTGTATGATATATTTTGGTACTCTTTCATTTGGTAAGTATATGTTGATGAGTGTTATGTCTTCTTGATTTACTATCACCTTAAATATAAAGTAGTGACCCTCTGTGTCTATTTTAACTTTTTCTAGCCTATTTTATCTGATGTAAGTATAGTTGTTCCTGCCCTTTTTTTTTTTTTGGCCTATTTGCTTGTTGAATTGTTTTCCATCCTTTTACTTTCAGTCTATGGTTTTTGGGTTTTATTTATTTTTTAGTAGTTAAATGTGTTTCTTGTAGATTGCAAAAGGTTGGGTTCTGCTTTTTAATTCAGCCAGCTACTCTGTGTCTTTTTACTAATGAGTTCAGTCCATTTACATTTAGGGTTAAAATTGATACACTGGCATCTGTAATTGCCATTTTGTTTGCCTTTTTGTGATTCTATTCCTTAACTTGTTCTATTCTTCCTATTCATTCCTCTGTTTGTTTTCGCTCTACGGTTTCTTGTAATATTTTTTGGAGTGGGGGTTTAATAGCAATGAATTTCTGGAGATTCTGTTTGTCTGAGAAGGTTTGAGCTCTAAACAAGGACGTAGACTTCATGGGTTTAACAGACATCTATAGAACACTACACCTAAAAAAATCTGAGTAGACATTCTTCTCAAGTGCCCATGGATGATTCTCCAGGATTGATCACATACTGAAACACAAGACAAACATGAGCAGACACACTAAGATCGAAATCATACCAACTATCTTCTCTGACCATGAAGGCATCAAACCAAAAATAAATCATTAAAAGAAAGCAAGGAATCCTCCTACTACATGGAGATTGAAACCAACACTACCAGGAGACCACTGGATCAATGAGGAGATCAAAGAAAAAATTTTAAAATACCTTGAGATGAATGACAATGAGGACACAACTCTTCAGAATGTATGGGACATAGCAGAAGCAGTTATAAGAGGAAAATATCTAGCAATACAGGTTCACATCAAGAAACAAGAAATAACTCAAAGAAATAACCTACTCTCCACCTTAAAGAACTGGAAAAAGAACAACAAAAAAACCCAAAAGCCAATAGAATAATAAAAATCAAAGTAGAGATAAATGGAATAGAAGTTAAGAAAGCAATCCAAAAGATCAATGAAGCCAAAAGTTGGTTCTTTGAAAAAATAAACAAAACAGACAAACCTCTAGCAAGTCTCCCAAAGAAAAAATGAGAGAAAACACAAACATAGGATCATAAAGGAAAGAGGAGAAATGATCACAAACACAGCAGAAATCAAAAGAATAACCAGAGACTATTATGAACAGTTATATGCAAACAAATTCAACAATTTAGAAGAGCTGGACAAATTCCTACAACTTTACAACCACCCAAAACTAGATAAAGAAGAAATATAACACCTAAATAGACCAGTTACAAGCAGTGAAATTGAAACAGTAATCAAGACCCTCCCCAAAAACAAAAGCCCAGGACCAGATTCACAAATGAATTCTACCAATGCTCATTCAGAAATGAACTAGTAACTAAAAACTGGGAAGGAAGAGAGACCCTAAAACCAAAACCAAACAAGGACAACACAAAATAAGAAAACTACAGACCGATATCTCTAATTAACACTGATGCAAAAATTCTCAATAGACTCTTAGCCACTAGATTCCAACAATGCATCAAAAAGAATTCACCATGACCAAGTAGGAGGGAGAAGGATTAGGACAGGGGTGGGAAGAGCACAAGGGACTATGGTGGTGGTACATGAGTGAATTGGTGGTGGGAATTTCACAAGGAAATCATACATTATACAAATATGAAGGATGATGTAGTAATTATATTTTTAAAAATCCTAGAAATCTCTGGCTATAGAATTAAGGTTACCAGAGAGGGAGGGTGAGGGTAAAGAGTAAAGTGTAGAGTGAGCACAACTGACTATGGTGGAGGACTATGGTGGTGGGTGTAGTGTGATAACATACAACTGAAGAGGTGTAATCCCATAACCCTGACTCACATACAGTGTTATAAGCCAAAGTTGCACCAATAAAACAACTTTTTATATGTGAAATGTCTCATATTCTTTTGTGTTCTACCTGAGCATTAAATTTTCAAAAGTCAGTCTCTCAATTTTTAAACTTTTATGTTGAAATCCCACCACAGATGTACCTTTATAGCTTTTTGAACAAAAATGTTTTTTAAAAATTTAAGATTTATTTACAATAACTGTCCCATTCTTTTAACTTTTCATTCAACAGAAGCAATCAAAATGTTAATGTTTTACAAAATATTGATAGTAAGTAATTTAAAGAACTTAAAAACTTATAAAATGTACACATTTAAAAGATTTCAGAATTAAGGATCTATAATATATTTTTGTTGTATTAAAATATCAACATTTTATTTTTGATTGTCATTACTAAATGCAACAGTAAATAGCCTATGTCGCATAACTGAAATAATGCAGCTCAAGTATCTTTTGATATACTTGAGTTTCAAGAGATTCAGTAGAGTTTTCCTTACCTTTCAGAATTTGATGTTTCTGTTTCTCCTTCAGTCATATTAGGTCTTGCAATTTCCTGAAATAATAATATTTTCTTTAATTTTCTTAGCTAAGCTTAAACTTTTTATTATACTAAACTTTCTGAATTAGAGGAACTTAAGTGTATAACTTAACAAATAGAAAAAATGTTTCCATCTAAATATGTTCTATAATAATTCTTATAATTAAAAGCAGGATTTTTAAAACACTTTTTGAAAAACTAAGAATTTCAGTGTAACAGTTTTGAATTAAGATCATGAAGCAGTTATCTAGTTATAACAATATCTGCTTTCTTACACTTTTTAAAATATGAACCATAATCACAATTACTTGAATAGAAAACTAGTAAAACACAACTGGAACTTGAATAACAAGCTGTATCTACAGTATTTTATACAAACATATTAACTAGTGTGGACACCTAGATAAAATGTTTCTGAAATTATGATTTCACATTGGGAGTCATGGTAACCCCTCCACTGTTAAACAAGTAATATTAAATTACAGACAAATGATAGTTTGCTTATTTCACGTTTTATGGATTAGTAAAAATTGCATTAAATCTCAGTATGCCATAGGCCACACTAACAGACTGTTAAATGCACTTTCCTCACGTCACACAACAGGTACCTATCCTTTCCCTACCACAAAGGCTAAAGGTTAATTCCTGAACTAGAGACAGTCAAGATTTGTGAACATCGGGAATGGTAAAAGGCAGAGACAAGGTACAGAAAGAAAACAACAATTTAGTGAAAGTCCATAAAGTAAAAAAAGGGTCCCAACTCTCTCTCTCTGCCTGCATCCCAGAATTTCGGCAACCAGAAGAATCAATCTACCCGCCACTCCTAGCTGAAATCTAGACAATTACTCCTTGGGGATAATTATCAACTCCAAAGATTTTCCACAATGACTTCAAGCACATCCTCCCCACCAATCAATTGGTGATTGATTGGTCAGCTCAACACCTGATTTTCCTATATAAAGTATAAGCAATTTCCATGCAGACTCTGCAGGTTTTATAGCACACTAATTCAGGAGGCAACCTTCATATTATAATCTGTGTCAGCAGTTCTCCTAGTGTGACACCTGGGGTCTCCAAGACATTTCCAGGAAGTGAGGTTAAAATTCTTGGTACAAAAGCCAATAGTGAGTGAAAAATGCAGTTATCTTAACATGGAATGAAAGCCATAGTAAAATGCAACATTTTGAAAAAAAAAAAAAAAAAAAAAAAAGGTATTAGTGCACAAAAAAATTTTTTAATGAACAAAAAAGATATATTTTTTTAACTTNAAACATTTTGAAAAAAAAAAAAAAAAAAAAAAAAGGTATTAGTGCACAAAAAAATTTTTTAATGAACAAAAAAGATATATTTTTTTAACTTCAGAAATGAAATAAGGTACAGGAAAGGAAAATAAATCACTGCACACTCTTTCTGCGTCAGAAAATAAAACTTGTGCTATAACTATGCTGGGTTCAGTGGAAGAATGTATACATTTAAATGCAAGTTTTGGTACTTTTCTCCTTTTTCCACTGTGGTGAAAAGTACACAACACATCTCAACAACCTTTAAATGTACACTTCAGTGGTATTAAATACATTCACATTGCTGTACAACCATCACTAAATGTGAATTGTACAACACTCACATTGTTGTACATCCATTCCTATAATGTTTTCATTTTGTAAATCTGAAATGCTATATCCATTTAATAATAACTCACCATTTCTCCCTTCCCCCAGTCCATGGCAACCTCCACTCTACTCAGTCGTTCTGAGGCACTCTAAGTGCCTCATGTAAGTGGAATCGTAAGTATTTGTCTTTTGTGACTGGTACATTTAACTTAGCCTAATGTCCTCAGGGTTAATTCATGTTGTAGATGTTGCATAATTATTTTCCTTTTTATGGCTGATTAATATTCCATGGTTTATATACACTGCATTTGCTTATCCGTAGAAACTTGGGTTACCTCTGTATTTTAGCTATTGTAATTTTGGCATGAAAATGGGTAGACGAAAATATCTTCACATCTCTACTTTCAGTTCTTTTGGGTATAAGCCCAGAAGTGGAACTGCAGGATCATACATTTAAAGGGAATTTCAACACTGTTTTCTATAGAAGCTGTATCATAATAGATTCCCACCAACAGCACACAGGGATTCCAAATTCTCCACATCTTCCTCGATACTGTTTTGTTTTGTTTGATAGTAGCCATTCTAACAGTTTCTCATTACCGTTTCAACATTTCCCTAATGATTAGTGATAATGTATATCTTTCCATGACCTTATTGACCATTCATGTCTCTTTTCTGGAAAATGTCTATTCAAATGTTTTACCTATTTTTGAAGCAGGTTTATTGCTGCTGAGTTTTAGAAGTCTCTAAGTACTCTATTAATCCTTTACCAGATATGTGATTTACAAATATACTTTCCCATCATGTGGACTGCCTATTTGTTCTTTGGATAGTGTATTATGATATACAACTTTTTAAAGTTTTCACTAAGTCTATTTTGTCTAATTTTTTGTTACCTGTGCCTTTAGTGTGATAACCAAATCAATGCAAACTCAGTGTCATGAAGCTTTTGTCCTACATTTTCTGCCAAAAGTTTTATTATTTTAGGTCTTTGACCCATTGTTTTAATGTTTGTAAATGGTATTACTTACATAAGGGAGGGTCCAACTTCATTCTTCTACATATGCCATTCAATTTTCCCAGCATCATTTATTGAAAAACTGTCCTTTCCCCACTGGTCTTGGCTATTTCCCTTCTATTGTAGTGATCTATGTATCTGTTTTTACATCAATACCACCTATTTTGGTGACTGTAGCTTTGTATTGGTTTCAAATCAAAGTGTGGTTCCTTCAGTTCTGTTATTTTTCAAAACTGTTTTGGTTACATGAGGTCCTTTGAGAATCCAAATAAATTTGAGGATGAACTTTTTTATTCCTGCAAAAATTCTTTGGGAATTTCAGAGGTGTTACAATGGATCTGTAAATTGCTCTGTAGTAGTGTTGACATTTTTATTTATCTTCCTTAATTTCTTTCAGAAAGGTTTTACAGTTTTCTTGTACAAATCTTTCAACTCCTTGGTTAATTCCTAAATATTTTATATTATTTTAAATGGAATTGTTCTTGTAATTTCCTTTTCAGAGTGTTCATAGTATACAGAAATGCAACTGATTTTTGTGTACTGACTTTGTATCCTTCTACTTTGCTGAATTCATTAATCAGTTCTATTTCCTTATAGAATCTGTAGAGTTCTCTTGATAAAAGATACATCTGCAAACTGATAACTTTTTCTTTTTTCTAAAGATTTATTTATTTATACATACAAGAACTGGGGTACAGACCAGAGGTGTGGGGGGCGAGAGGATCCACCAGAGACAGAGTGGGGAACAGAACAGGCAGATTAACTGAAACACACCACTGAGGGGAGCAGCGGGCACAGCAGGAGAGGTCTGCTGCACCATGTGGGTCCCCTCCCCAGCCAGCGGCAGGGATCGAACTCATGCTGCAGTGGCTGCAGTTTGCTTCATAGTGCTTTGCTTAACCCATGGCGCCACCAGGGAGAGCCTGATAACTTTTTCTTTTCCAGTATGTATGTCTTTTTTTGTTCTAGACTAACTGCTCTGCCCAGAATTTCCACTACTATGTTGACAATATGTGGTGAAAGATCATCTTTGCTTTGTACATCTTAAAGGAAAAACTTTTAGCTTTTCACCACTGAGTATGATGTTCATTTTGATTTTTTATATGTATTTTATTACACTGATGTAGTTTCCTTTTACTCCTAAATTGTTGAGGATTTTTGCATCAATGTTCATAATGAATATTGTCTACAGTTTTCTTAGTGTCTTTCATTTTTGGCATCAGGTTAAAACTAGCTTCCTATAATTAGGAAGGGTTCCTTCCTCTTCAATTTTTTGGAAGAGTTTGAAAAGGACTAATATTGGGTCTTCTTTGAATGTTTGGCAGACTTCCTTATCATCAGGTGGAACCCAACAGGTCCAAAGTCTTTCTTTGTTAGATTTTTAATTATCAGTCAATCTCTTTACAAATAAGTTATTGGTTTCTTCTATTTCTTTCTTTTTGACTTAGTCCTGGTAGTTTGTCTTTCTAGGAATTAATCTTTTTATATAGGTTATCCATTTTATTGTTGTTATTATTATCACTTTGTAGAACAGTTGTAATGTCTGTTCTTTTGATTTTAGAAATTTGAGGGGTTTTATATCCATCTTGCTAAGGTTTGTTAATTTTGTCGATTTGTGATTAACCAACTTTTGCTTTCATTAGGTTTTGCGCTTGCTTTCTAGTTCTCTATTTCTGCTCTAATCTTATTTACTTTCCTTCTGCTCACTTACAGCTTGTTCTTTTTCTAGTTCCAAAAGCTGTAGTTGATTTGAGATTACTTGTTTTTCTTAACATAAATACTTACAGTTATGTTTTTCTATTTGCTCCACATTTACTACATCCCCTAAGTACTGGTATTTGTGTTTTTATTTTCATTCTTATCTAAGGATTTTCTAATTTTCCATGTGATTTCTGCTTTAATCCATTTGCTGTGAAAAGAATGATGTTTAATTTCCACCATCTTGTGTATTTTCTAGTTTCCCTTTTGTTATTGACTTTTAATTTCACCCCAAAGACAATTTTTATGGTGTCTTTTTAAATCTATTGAGACAATCTGTGGCTTAAAATTGGTGTATTTGAGAGGAAAGTAAATTCTGTTATGACTGGATAGAATGTTCTATGTCTGTTAGATGAAGGTTATTGTGTTCTTTATTTCCTATGTCATATTTGAATATTCTGTCCACTTTTGCAAGTAGAATATTGAACAGATATAGAAAAATGAATGTTGCCAACTATTACTATTTTCCCATTCAATTCTGTCAGGTTTCAGTTTACATATTTTGGCAGTCTGTCATGAGATATGTAAATGTTCATATTTTATATCTCCTTGCTGTATTTTAATCTATTATTAATAAGGTCATGTGACACATAATTATGTTTTGATCAATATTGAACCCTATATATGATGACAGTGCTCTCAAATACAGCCTAGGCATACAGGAAACTACATGGTTTAGGTAAGTACACCCTATAATTTCACACAACAAAAACACCTAACAATGCATTTCTCAGGATATATACCAGTCAGTAAGTGACACATGACTGAAATGTCCTTTTTCTCTAGTAACCTTTTTTAATTTAAAATCAATGTTGTCTGATGTTAGAAAAGTCACCCTAGTCTTTTGACCCCAATATGAAATATATTTTCATCCATTCACTTTCAATTTATTAAGTCTTAGGATCACAAGTGAGACTCCTATAATTGTATAATTGGACCCTGTGTTTGTAGTCATTCTGCCAACCTTTTGCAGTGCTTAATCCATTTACACTTAAGTTAATTACTAGTAGGAGGGATTTCTGCCTTTTTTTTTTTAGTATGTCTTATATAGTGTATTTGTTATTTACCTAAGACATACAGCTCTTTGGGTGGTGTGCTCATTTCTGAATCATTGACTGCTTTTTATGTTTAATTTTTTGTAATGAAATGTATCAATTCCCTTCTCAGTTTCCTTTTTATATATTTCACAGGATTTCTTTCTTTGTAGTTAGGGGTTAAAATAAACATCCCAGAGTTATAATGTTCTAATTTGAATTTACTCTGGCTTAACTTCAATAACAAGCAAAAAATCTGCTCATTTACAGCTCCAACCCTACCACTTCCTATTGCTAATATTACAAAATAACAAATTTATACATTCATAAAACATAAACTTACACCTCTTCTAAATGCACTGGCCTTCTAAATTATATAGAAAATAAGATTTGGAATTACAAACCAAAGTTACAGTAATACTAAGTTAACACTAATAATTGTTTTTTTTCCCTTTAAATGTATTTATCTCATTCAAGTAAAAACTAAAATATACAATTACAGACATTTGTTACAATAATACCAGCTTTTATAATTGTCTAAATACTTACCTTTATTGATAACTTTATTTCTCCATTCACCTTCAAGTTACTGTGTAGTGTCCTTTCACTTCCACTTTCAGAACTCCCTTGAACATTTCTTGCAGGGTAGGTACAGTGGATACAAACTCCCTCAATTTATATTAATGAGAATGTCTTAACTTCTCCCTTACTTTTGACAGAGTCTAACCAGATATAGGATTCTTGATTGAGTTTTTTTCCTGTTAGCACTTTGAATATATGAGCCCACTACCTTCTGGTCTTCAGTTTTTGAAGAGAGATCTGTTGATAATATTGAGAATCCCTTGTATGTGATGATTCACTTCTCTCTTGCTGCTTTAAAGATTCATTATTTTGGTTATAATGTGTCTCAATGTGGGTCTCTTTGAGATCATCTAACTTGGGGTTCCTTGTTCTTCATGGATTTTTAATATTCAAGTTTTTCATCACATTTGGGGATTTTTTAGTTGTTATTTCTCCAAATATTCTCTTTGAACCCTTTTCTTTCTGGAACTCCCACAATGTGTATATTGGGTGTCTGATGGTGTCCCACAGCTGCCTGAGGCTCTGCTCATTTCTCATTAATCTGGTTTTTTTTGTTTCTCAATTTTAATAATTTCCATTATACTACCTTCCATTTGCTGATTCATTTCTGCCTCTCAAATCTGCCTTTGGATTGCTAGTGGATTTTTCATGTTTAATTATTGTATTTTTCAGCTCCAGAATTTTTTAGTTTTCTAACTCTTTATTGACATCTCCATTTTGTTCACATTGTTTTCTTGACTTTCTCCACATATTCCTTTAGTTCGTTGGGCATTTTTAAGACAGAAGTTTAATATCATTGTCTAGTACATCTGCCACTAGGTCTTGAACTTTAAGCTTTTTTTTTTCCTCTGAATGGATCACACTTGCCTGTTTCTATGTCTTGTGATATTTTGTTGAACACTGGACATTTGAAATTAATCATGTGGTAACTTTGAGAATCAGATTCTCCCCCTTCCCGAGTGTTTGCTGTATTATTAATTTTGTTTTTCTGATTGTTGGAAGCTATCTTCTGTTCTCAGGATCAGCCTGAGGTGTAAACTTAAGGTCTTCTCAGGTCTTTTGAGTCTTAACCTGGGCACGTGTAATATTTTCTAATTTTGCCCATATTAAGCAGTTGTTTTTGAATGTACTAGTCTTTAATGCCTGGCTCCTGAAAGGGGAAAAAGCAAACAATTGAAGTGTGAGGGCCACTGTCCTTTTAAATCTTCTAGAACTCACTTCAGATAGAGAGGGAGGTACTTGACATAATGAAGGGAAGTAACTTTGTCTATAACTGTGATCAAAAACAACAATTTCTGATTAGAGCACAGATCTTCAATACATAGAGGGAAGGATCCATTTTGAGAACCCTGGCTCCTATAAGTTTTATGTAAATTGCTTCAGGAACAAATGCACAGCTAGTTGTTATGTGGTTGGGGTTGGGACACAGTAGAGGACAGTAGCACTTACTGCAATAAGAGTTTAAACTGACCAAAATTAATTGCAATTTACAATCCAAGTCTTTCTTTAAGAGTTGGAAGCCTTCAACATACTAGAGTTCCAAAACAGTTTGATTAGATAAATTCTGTCTGTGCAGCTGCTGTCTACATGGGAAGACATTTAGTGATGTTTCCTTCTCTGCCATCTTTACATCTTTCCCCCAGAATAATATAGTAGTTAAAAATTTTGAAAAACTTAAAAGCAGTTGTATTAAACTTACAACAGTAGTTTGTTTAAATATTTCATTTCTACACAAACAAGATCTACTATTTAACTTTTCTGGCTTTAATGGAACCAAAACATTAATAATATTTTCAAAATTTAATTCTTTTCCTATATAGTTTTTTAATAACCAAATAACTATGTTTGATAATTTCTCTTCACCAAATGACAAGTATAAATAATTTTCAATTAACTTCACCTTACTTAAACCTCTTTTGCAGAATGCTGCTGTTGACTGCTATTATTTTAAAATTCTGAATACCACTTTGTTAATAAGTTTTAGAAGACCTAAACATATGCTTATTTTATATACTAAGCTATTAATATTATCTGTTGCTTTAAACTATTCCACATGAAAAATTATAGAACTTAAATCATCACAATATGTAAGAGGTGAGTCAGTAGCACATTTCTGTAAATCATACATATTTATAGAAAATAACTTCTCTAGTTTAAAAATTCAAAATCTAACACTTCATTTAATTTTTATATACCATTTCAAATACAAAATTAGGGTTTTTAGAGTCTTACTATCTGTTTGATAAGCTATTTCCCCATAATTATTGATAATCTCATTCAGTGACACAGGCATTCACGATTTCTCTATTTTTATTTTTCACTTATTTTCAAATTCAGGGAGAATATTTCACATTTCTTGCTTAAGTTTTACATTTGTTGAACACACTTCCAAAATTACTGTCTCTCATTTCATTAAGCATGCAGTTTTATATATAGACACATTATCTTTGACTAGAGCTTTATTGAATTTTGCCACTGTTTTGAAATACTATCCCATACAGATAATTGTGTTAAAAATTGTATATATTTGTACCAAGATGTTTGCAACTTCAACATAATGTATTTTGATATTTGATATTATATCTTTTCATATTTGATAAACATCTTTAATTTGTGTGCAAAATGTCTTGATTACATTTAATCTATGCCCATTAGTTATCTGTATATAATCTTAATGTTGTTTTTAGCGCAGACAAGAGCATTCCATCTGCTTGTTGAATTACCCTGCTCCCCAAAATATTTATCCTTCCTACAATACTAAAAAAGATGATCATATTTGAATTCATAGATGTAGCATTTTTTATACTAGATTATGATTATGAACTGAGCAAGGCACAAATTTGGCATAATTATTTTTTGGGAAGAAATATTGACTTGTACACATTCTTGTATACATCTGCCATATTGTCAGAGTGTCAAAAAATGACAAATCAAGAAAATAAAACATGATTATATTATTTAGAAATATGAAGATAAATATTAGATCAAACAGCTAGAGGAGTGGAAAATAGCTGCCTCTAAGAGTTGAATAGAAAGGGATGGAGCAGATGAATCACTATTTTTATTATAAATATTTTTGTACAAATTGTTAACTTTTAATTTGATAGAAGAAATAATATTACAAATGCTGAAATAATATTACAAATGCTGAAACTGTTACTTGAATTTTCAAGTAACAGGTAACCTCTATTCTTTATATTTATATAGCAGTTTGAATTTCAAGAAAAATACTAAGAAAGAGAGAAAAAGTCATAAAGTAACACACACACATATATACATAATACACTTAGAAAATGGCAGTTATTTTACTTGATTAAAATTGTTTTGTGTCTAATTATCCTACTAAATCTTGACCACCTTGAGGATAAGGAAACAATGTATTTTTGCTCCCCATATAAAGATTCCCAAACTTACTATCAAGTATTCCCTAAAATTTAAGAAAGGGGAGAGAGACATTTTTACCTACTCCTATCTTACCACCTACCTTAGTTATAAGGAAACTACATTTAACTATCAGTCTGGAGGGGAGGTATATATACAGTTAACAGAAACAAAAATAAGACAATATTGCAGTACATAGAATATATGTAATAGTATAACAAAGATTGTTTCAGGAATGATTGTATAATATGAATTCAAAATACATCTAGTGACTGAAAGGTATTAATTTTCAAAGAAGAAATGTAAAGAAATTACAAAGTGGTAGCAGGAAAGTATTAATGGGGCATGATAACAATGACTCCATTACAATGTATCTGTTCAAACTATGCATCATATTACATATGTACTTAAACAGCTGAATTTATTCAAGGTACTACCCACATCACATATATTCTCAAAATAAATACCTGCACCAAGGATTATACTGTGTGGTTTTCCATTTGTTATGGCTTCATTTAATTCTGCTCATAGTCTGCTAAATTTTTTCTTTTTTCTTTTTCTTTTTCTTTTTTTTAAAAGATTTATTTATTTATGCATACAAGCACTGGGGTACAGGCCAGAGGTGAGGGGGGTGAGAGGATTCACCAGAGACAGAGCCGGGAACAGAACAGGCAGATCAACAGAAATACACTGCCGAGGGCAGCAGCGAGCACGGCAGGAGAGGTCTACCGTGCCATGTGGATCACTTCCTTGGCCGGCAGCAGGGATCGAACTTGTGCTGCAGTGACTGCTGTCTGCTTCATAGTGCGTTGCTTAACCCACTGCGCCACCAGGAAGGCCGGCTTTTTTCTTTTTAAAAAAAAATTAAACTGAGACTCCCTGGTGGCACAGTGGATTGAGCACTGAACTGTGAAGCATCTGCAGCAGAGTAGCACAAGTTCAATTCCTGGCCAGCAAGTGGACCCACATGGTGCAGCAGACCTCTCCTGCCCCTTCAGCAGTATATTTCAGTTGATCTGCCTGTTCTACTCCCTACTCTGTCTCAGGTGAATCCTTGTCACCTCCCATGCCTCTGGCTTGTACCCCAGTCTTGTATGCATAAGTAAATAAATAAATATTTTAAAAATAAACTTAGGATGGTTTCAGTTGACACAGATGAAACAAGGCAATCAAAAGAATGTGAGAGTTTGATAACTAATTTTAACTAAGTATGAATGCATAAGGAAAGAATCAATGGACGATGAAATTTTTATTTATAAACTAGTTTTATGCTCAAGCCTTTACATATCTGGAAAGAAGAGCAGTAAACCATGTTATCCCCAGGGACAAAGTCTGCTGGGATATGGAAGAAAAGATAGCCAGAAGTACAGAGTGATCTTAAGAGTAAGACTAAATAAGAACAACAGAGAATATCACTCTATTCTCCAGCATACACCACTGTGCTAGCAAATATCAAATGACAAGCAGTAACAGTACTCAAGGAAGAAAGGCAAGAATGTAAAGAAATAGAAGTTCCTGCTGAGGCTCAGTATCAAAGGGGAAGTATAAAGTTGAGTGTGGTGCAAGGTCACTGAGAGAAAAATCTCTAATAATATTAACTCACCCAAAGCACAAGGCAATCCTAGAGGAACTGATCCTAGTGTTATAGTGTGGACACCACAGGAACAAAAAAGCCAGAATCCAGGATAGTACCTTGTTAGGTAAACCCAAACCCCACCAGTAGTCTAAACAAAAGGAATGTATGTCTATATTTAAATACAAGTACTGTTTATCTCAGTCCTCCAGGTAATACCTCACATTCAACTAAATATTATACAACACAGAAAATCAAGGGGAAAAATATACTGTCAGGAGACCAAGCTATCAGCAGAACCAGACTCATATGATCTAGCTGTTGGAACTATCAAGATAGAAAAATTTAAATTTCTATGATTAATACTTTAAATGCTTTGGTAGAAAAAAGGAGGACAAGAATTTTATGACAAAAGTGCAAATTTTAGCAGTCAGAAATGATAAGAATCATTGCAAATGCTAGATTAAAAAAATCCCACATAACAACAGATGAAAAATGAATTTGAAGGGAGCCATCAGTCTACCTGACACAAATTACTGAAACTAAAATTAAAAAAATAAAAAAGGGTGTGTGTTGGAAACGGAAATCAGAACAGGGTATTAAAGAACAGGGCTAACATCAAATGATACAACATAGGTAAAATTGAAACCCAAGAAGTAGAAGACAAAGAATAGTTTAGCAAAGACCAATCAGGATAAATGCCAAAATTTTTTTTTAAATTACACGAATAGAAAAACATACCAACAAATGAACAAATAAAACAAGCTTATGGACAAATCAGTAAGAACTAAGGATAAAATATTGACAACCAAAAGAAAATGATACATTATATACTCATATAGAAGTAAAGGTAAGAAGTATAGTAAGGTATTTCATTAGAAAATATGCAAGCCAGGCCTCCCTGGTGGTGCAGTGGGTTAAGCAACACACTATGAAGCAAACCACAGCCACTGCAGCATGAGTTCGATCCCTGCTGCTGGCCAGGGAGGGGACCCACATGGCCCAGCAGACCTCTTCTGCTGTGCCCACTGCTCCCCTCAGCAGTGTGCTTCTGTTGATCTGCCTGTTCTGCTCACCGCTCTCACCCCCTCTCACCCCCCACACCTCTGGCCCGTACCCCAGTTCTTGTATGCGTAAATAAATAAATCTTTAAAAAAAAAAACTTTCCTTAAAAAAAAAATATATGCAAGCCAAGAAACAATAAAATGACTTCCTTAAACTGCTAAAAGAAACAAAACTTTCACCTAGTATCCTAAATTCATCAAAATATATCTTTCAAAAAATGAAAAATAAAAGAGTTTAATGAAATAAGGAAGACTTCATCACCAGTAAATCTGCAACAAGAAATATAGCAAAAGAAGTTCTCTGGGCAAAAGTAATGATACTAGCCATAAACCGGAAAATTATATAAAGAAATGAAGAGCACTGCTAATAGTGCAAAGTGAAGGTCAACAGGATTTTTTTTTTGGTTTAAGTTTCGTTCTTAAAATCACTAAAGAAAAATGCAGTCACACTGTGTAATACATTTATAACCTTTGTAAAAGGAAAATATGTAACAATAGAAAAAATTATCACTATCAGAAATGAAAGAGAGGATTATCATTAAAAACCCTGTATATTAGAAGGATAAGGGTATATTATAAAAATTCTATACATATATACTACAAAAATTCTATACATATAAATTCAACATCTTTAATAAAATGTACCAATTCCTTGAAAACTACAAACTATCAAAACTAAAAAATAAATAGGTAACAACAACAAAAACCCCATACCCATTTAAAAATTTTTGTGCTTTAAAAACCTGAAAATGAAAGAAATTTTTATGTGGTAAATAAAAGCTGCATGGAAAAAGGCTGCCACTTCTATCTAGATTTCATTTACTATACAAGACAGAGATGCTACTCATAAAATAATTGTCAATCTGTATCACTTTGTTGTTTCAGAAAGAGACAAGTAATATTAAGTAAATATTTTAAAAACTGACATCAAGAAAACAAGTATGTGAGCAAAACTATTTCTACACTCATCCATTTAGAGCAGGTAAATAACATTTATACTATAACCCTGTGTGTTATAGTCACCTGTTGTAAGTCTCGTATAAGTTAGCTGAAACATTTACTATACATTAAAATTATTTCTATTTTGAAAATTAGTTAAGTATTCTTGACAGTCTAATTGACCCAGAAAATTAAATCATCTAGAAAGATTAATTTTCCAAAGTACCGAATAATGGATGTGTTTATTTATTTCAAGATGTTTAAAGAGTAAATATGATGTCTTGGTCAAAACAAAAGCAGCTTACAATTTTACCTAAGGTTACATATTTCTGAATCTGATCATAACAAAAGATAAAATCTAAATTTTTCTTCCATCATAACAATCCAAAAATTTTTACTAATGCATGCACACTGATTTCTCAAAATATTAAAAATAGATCTACTATACGATCCAGTGATTCCACTCCTAGGTATGTACCTGGAGAATGAAAAAATTGTATGCAAAGGGATATGTGCACTCCTATATCCACTGCAGCACTATTCAAAATATCCAACCTAAGTACCCAATGACAGATGAGGGGATTAAGATGTAATGCCTGTACACAATGGAATACTACTAAACTATTTAAGAGGGGAAAAAAATGAAATCTTGCCATTGCATAGTTGGAACTGGAGAGCATTATGCTAAGCAAAATAAGTCAGAAGGAGGAAGATAAATACCAAATGATTTCACTCATATGTAAAATAAAGAGAAACAAAACAAAGGAACAGATAAAACTAAACCAAAACAAACTTTAGAAATCTGACTCAAGTTGAAGCACCAGAGGACAAGAAGGTAGTGAGGAACAAAGAGGGAGGGGGCACAATGGACTAGTGTTGAGGACTATGGATGAGTTGGTGGGTATGGTATGGTGACATACATCTAAGGAGGCATGAACAAATACATCTGAAGTTATATCAATTAAAAAATATACAATTAACAAAATGATTTATTTGTACTAAAATGGGGGAAAAGAATTTAAATGTTCTCAAATTCATACCAACAATAATATCAAATGTACAAAACTTTAAGATATGAATAAAACAAACTTTACCTCAGACACAGGTTCTTGTTCCTTATTGGGAGCTTCATTTTTTAATCTTAAAAACAAAATAAGTATTGGATATTTTATTTTACATTTACAATGAAAGGTTTTACATGTTTAAAGTGACTGAAATGTTAATATAAATTAATATATACTGTATACTATAATAGTATAGAACCTCTGTAAATATTTTAAGGGAAAATAAAATGCATGAGAATAAATACACCAAAATGTGCTAAATATATACAGACATATATTCCCTTCCCTAAAACCAAAAATATTTAACAAATATTCTCAATGAGAAGTATAATTTAAAATAAAAGAAATAACAAATAAGTAAAATAATTTAAAAATAATTATTCTTTACAATAAAAACTGGTTATATGCTTTAACATAACTCATACCATTATTTACTGTTACAGTACTTGAAAACAGAAGGTATTTACCTATATGAAATTCAATATGATAATTCAATGTGAATATATATTACAATTTAATTCACTCTACAGATAGTAAAATCACAGAAATAATTTTAGAATTTTGGAGTGTATATAGTCTCTAAATTTTCATAAGCATAATTCAGTATTATCTACAAATTTTTTAACTTCTTGATTTCTAAAAAATAGTAACAAAAAAAAAGCCATGCATGAAATCTTTTAAAATATTCAATTTAACATAAAAGTGAACTTTTCCAAAGAATCTTTGTTGTACAAAAATCTTCGCTGGTGACTATTATTTGCTGATCATATAAATTAAACTCAATTTTAATCTGCATAAGTAGAGTGCCTACCTGATCTGAAATGCAATTAATGAATAGTTAAGTGATTCACAAATTTATAAAGCCTTAAAAGCTATAACAGATAAGCACATTTAAAATGTAACAACTATGCATGATTTAAATTTTATAGAATTTTATAGAAAAAAATGATGACATGTAGTAGGATGAAATGTCAACTATTCAAAAGCTACTCTTGTTAGTCAATGAAATTGAGAGGAGGAAAACATTCCTCTTAATCCAGTCTCCTAGGGCATTTTGAGGTTAAATACTTTGTAACTTTCTCAGGCAGTTAATGTCAAAAATATTCATACAGATGAAACAACATGAAGTGTACAGAACAACTTCAATGCTTTAATGGTTTATATGGGAAAATAATATCTTTTAAGAATAACATATTAGAGTAAGAAAACAGGGAAATTTAGTTTGAAAAAAACAGCAGACATTAAATTAATGAAATTTTGAAACAAATTTGTATATTACAATTGATTTTTATTTCTAAGCACTTAATAATTCTATATTCAGTTAAAAAACAATTGAACCAAACTGATAATAAAATAGATTTAGAATACTTTATAAAAGAAATTTTGTTTTCAACTTACTGCTGAAAATATTATCAAGGAAAGACATCATATTCTTACAAAAGAGATATTACTGTTCTAATCATTTTTACATTATGGTTATTCTAATAAATTTATTTTATGCAGCAATTAAAACAAAATCTATTAAGCATGATTAATATTATTATTGGTGTTTTAATTAAAGAAATTGAATTCTCATACTATATCTACAAGGGAAGTTGGTCACACACTAAGAAATTTCATTTCACTAGTTAATAATTAGCTAATAGGAGAGAATAAAATATAGATTTAACATTAAGAAGCCTGTTATCCCAGTCCTGTTTTATGGCTTTACCCATACAGGTATTCTATTTAAGGGAAAGGACTGTAATAAACAATGAAAATATTTAGAAAATAAATCTAGAAAAAAAATTTGAAAATCACACTATGAAATTTCATTGAGGTATACATTTATCACTAAAATGTATATTTCACTTCTATATACAACAGCAAACTTCAACAAATTTTAATACAACTACTATTACAATTCTATTAATTTTGGAAAGAAAAAAATATTTTCTTACCTGTAATTCTTATTCATTAAAGATACCTGCTGAAATAGTCATCATTTGAGATATTCATGGTGGAAGACAGTGAAATTTGCTAAGCTCAAAGTTCTGAGCTAATGACCTGCCATTAAGTGATTATACTCTTCACCTGTGAATGTTGCAATCATTTTTTTATAGAAAAATGTAGGACAGCATTTAAAACAGTCTGTAAGATTTTAATGTAAAGATTACAGAAGAGTTATCTGGGGATCAATTTTAATATTAAATCATTAGAGATCAATATTGTAAATCGCTAATTTTCCTTCAGTAAATATCTCTATATCTATCTAAATATATATCTATATATTTATATCTGCTAAAATAGATCTTTCTGATATATTTCTAAGGGGTAATCCTTTCCGCTAAAGCTTGAAATGAAATAGATATTCCCCTGCATATTTCTGTAAGTTACATGTCCAATTCAAGGTTATGTATAAAATGTGCATTTTGGTTGAATTATATCAGTGTTCATTTAAGATTTTCATTCATACTTAAACCATGGAGGCGAGGGAGGAACTGTAAGGGAAAAAAATGTTCAGATTCATTTCAGTCAGATCACATACTTTCTTTCCAACAACATTTAAAATTCTCAATGCTGATTTTAAAAATGTAATCTTAAATTTAAGAATACTTGTAAGCATACTAAAAAAGCTGAAAAGAGTTTGTGCAACTTGCTAGAAGTAAAGTCAACTAGTTCTTAAGATCTTCTACTAAGACATTCAGGATTAAATTTAAGATAGTAATTTTCAGACTAAGAAATAACAGTAAAACATCTAACCATTCCTGATTATTTGTTCTGGAAGATGTGAAAAGGGTAACTGAACTAAACATTTACTGTGTAGCATACACATTAGGTACCATGTGAAGAGTTCTAGTCCAAAGTTAAAAAAATAGTCCTTCCAAGCCTCCCTGGTGGTCTAGGAGCTAAGTCTCAGTGCTATCACCTCCACTGCCATTATTATCCCCAGCCAGGGAGCTCCTATATGGCACAAAAGACCTCTCCTGTCTCCCCCACTACTACCTTTACCACTGTATTTCAGTAAATCCGCCTGCTTTGCTCCCCACTCTGTCTCTTGTGAATCCTCTCACTCCCGCATATCTGACTTAAACCCTACCTCTTCTTAGCAAAAACAAATAAAATCTTTAAAAAAGCGAACAAACAAAAATAAAAGTCCTTCCTTTCAAGGAGCTCACTGTCAAGAAACATCGAAGCTGTTTTATGATGCAATAGCATACAAAGGACAGAGTCACTATGAAAAGGAAAGAGGCAAGTAGTGAAGATACTATAGTGAACTTGCTCTTGCAGCAAGAGAAGGAATTATCGAAGCAGGAAAAGTGGATTCAAGGCAGAGTAAAAGCAAAGAATTATGAAATAAGATGATAATGGTAGGAGACCCTGAAGGTCTATTATAGGTAGGTAGGACACCATAGGGAGAGTTGTTAACGAGACAACTAAAGAGATAACAAGGGCACTCCATACTAAAAACTCTACTGTAAGGTTAACAGGAAAGTATGATCAGATTTGTGCATTAGAAAAAGAAAAGGAACTGTTAGAAAAGCACAGGCTCCAGTCAGGAGATCCATTCAAAGACAGTTAATGACTGTCTCAAGGAAAGAAGTAGCATTATCTATCAAGAGAGAAAAGGAAGGATTAGGAAGATTTTTTAAACAAGGTAAAACCAACAGAATATGAGCACTAATTGGATAAAGGTAAATGAATACAGCAAATATGTCCCCCACAAACATATGCCTTGAGTGGCAAGAGGATGGTAATGCCATAATCAAAACAGGAAATTAAAGGGAGTGGGGAGTGTATTTTGCAGAAAATACTGTTCTGAATATATTGAATTTGTGAAGCCTGAAGAACATTCTCATCGAAACATTTAACAGAACTGCTCAGTCTTGTGTATCTCAATACCCACAATTTCAACTGTGACTAGTATTCAAATAAACCCCAAATCACGATCCAAAGTATGACCCTTTCACTTTTATTATTTTTCAACAATTCTGTTCTGAAACATCACAGTATATTAAAATATTCTCAAGTTCCAAGCAATTACATTACCCAGTTACTCCATCTTGGAGATAAGACATTCTGAGGCCTAAAAATGACGAATAAATGGTTGATAAATTCATTAAACAACAGAACCGGATAAAAAGTAATGGTTCCATTTTAAATTACCACTGTACTGCCTCAGAGCCAATTCCTTTCTTATGACTTAGGCTCCCTTATAGTTATGCCAGGAAAAGTGTAAAGCTTAACTAATCTCTCTGCTTCTAGATGTTTTCCACCCTAAAACATGTGAGCATGATTGCCAAACTATTCTTATCAAAGAAACCAAATATGCCTTTGTTTGCTGAAATGTTCTACTGCTTGCATATCAAGAAGTACAGCTATGTGACTGTGGAAGCTGGATTCTGGTCCCAAAGCTACAATTTTGTCAGTTGCTTCCTACCCTCTTCTTGGAAACAGACTTCACATTAAAGCTCAGATCCATCCAGTTCCTGGTCCAATCATAAATTGGGAGAAGTACATTTGGAATCACAGGCACGACCAATGAAATAAAAATACACTATTTATTTACTCTATGAAAACAAACTGCAGTAATTTAAATTGAGACTGTATGCTTAACAGCCATGTGATCTTGGGCAAATTATGTATATATCTCAGCTGTCTCATCCATAAAATTAAAAGTGCATGTATCAGTTTGTAAGAAGTGAGTTAAAAAATGTAAAACACTTAGAAGAATGTCTGGTACACTGTGTGTACTCAATAAATGTTGGCTATTGTTACTGACATGAATATAGTCAGGAAATCAAAATTACTGTCCAGAATTTCCTTGACCATGCCACACAGGCTTTTATAGCTTTTTATTACTAAAAGATTTTCAATGTCTTAAGATTTTTCTGTCATTTTTCTCACCCTCAACACAATATATTACATTTTTATTGCTGGTATAGTGATCTAGAAATGATGTACCCATTTCTAAACAGCTGGGTATGATTTGGTTATCTACAGTTAGGGAAGATAGAGAACAAAAAATTATTCTATATGAATGAGAGAATTAAGATGGAGATAAAGAATTAAGAGAGACAAAGTATTCATGTATTTAAAAATGAAGTAAAAAATAAGATAATGAAAGGAGAGAGATTTCAATGCCAGACTAGGGCTCTATTTTTTCCCTTATCATTGCTGTCAATATTGAATTAAGCCCTAGATATTTAATTTATAATCCACATAGCAACTACCCTCAAGACTAACAGACTGAAAAATGGTAGCAACCTCAGAATCACTGGTATAAATTGGTACAATTTTCCCTAAAAGAAAGACTAAAGTTTTGTTTACTTTTCCATTTCTCAGGGTCTCTCATTGTTCCCTATATACCTTATCAGATATCAAAAACAGAGATTGAAAACCACCATAGTTCCTACCTGCTGGGTACAGTTACATAACAGGGGCAAATATATTATATTTAAAAGTTCCTAAAGATTTGGTTTCATATGTTAAAGTCTGGTAAGAGAGAAAAATCTAAGGGTGATTTCCCAGTAATCTAAGGGTGTAATCCCAGTTAAATTTCACAAGTTTAGAGAAAGAAACAAGATAAAACAAGTTTAGAGAAGGAAAGATTTCATTGGTGAGCTCAGTTTGCTGTTTTGTGTGTGCTAAATAAAATATATGAGAAGAAAATAGTATGACCATTTTGAATACTTAAGACTTTATAACTATGACCAGAGACTATAATTCCTTCAAATTCACAATTTCACACAATTTCACAAAAATAACAAACTGATTTCTTATATATTCTTCAATGGTCATAGATTCAATGAAAATAAATATTTTTTAACAGAAATAATATTTTTAAGTATAAAACTTACAAAAAAAAACAGTTGCCATTCTGCTTCTAAAGTATAACTGCTTGCATTTATGAAGCATAATGACTCAGTGGTTTAGTGGAAAGTGGTATAATAAAGTAGAATTCTTTCTTTGGGGATAAGTCCAGATTGTTTTCTGGTACAGCATTTCATCAAAGATACATAATGTAATGTATACATGGTGTTAGGTTTAAGTGAGTATAAAGTCATTTGATTCTGTGGCCCAGTGAAGATGTGGATTCAGTGAATACATATTTGACTGCCTTATTCCGTAATTACTGTGACATAAAGCATGTCTTTTTTTATTCATGTCTCCATTTCTAGCACTTGATAGACTTACACACAGAGGATAAGGAATCACTGTTCCATGCCCATAAATATATGAAATGGTTATTTATATTATATATACTATGACAGAGCAATGTAATTAGTAGTAGAGCTAAGTATGTCTTACAACTATTCTGAACTATGAAAGAGGAATTCAGTTTCAATGAAAGTAATTGTGACTCTTAGGATGTTTAATACAATGAATAAAAAATAATACTGGTTAAGCATCCTGTATTTCCAAGCTTAAATTACTATGGGTTTTAGTATTGATTCTTATGCTCTGAAGATATGCTAGAGACAAATATCCTTATATATCAACTTTGTCAAGAAAATTAAACTTACAAAACCTAAAATTTCTAAGTTGATCTAGTCAGATAGAGAAAAGGGAAAATATAATTAAGGGAGAAATAGAAAAGAGCACTTTCATGACTGAGTTATAATCTTCCCAACATCTGAGAAGATTTTTTTAAAATCATTCCAAGGGTCTACAAAAGACACATTTACTCTATCATTGTTAACTAGCACAATTATGTATTAAAATTTTTATTAGTATTGAATAAGTAGTCAGACGACTGGAAATGAATGGTAGGTAATAATAAAAATTTTCTATATAGAAGGGATATAACCTCAAAAGGGTGTTCTCCTCCTAAACAGAAAGGATTTATACTAATTTGCAACCCAGGCATGTTTTGTAATCTCTATAAATGAAAACTCAGGACTACCCTCAGTTCTGATATTAGAGAATTATATGAGATGCAATTTAAGCATTGCAATAAAATGCTATCCAACCAGCAGTTTGGTGGAATATACTGTAATACCTATGAATGATAAGCCAAAATCACAAATAGCTACAGTGTAGAGTGCTATGAAAATATAATAATCAGAGTCTACTGATAAGTAGTTCTCAGAGTCTCTTATCATCATTAATTGTATAATAACAGTAACAGTAGTCAATAGCAGTAACACTTGAGAAACAATAATATAGTGACATTAGTAGCAATTAGTAGCACTGACATTTTTACTGACAACTTATTACAAGACCATCATTAGATAACTTTATTTATCTAAATTAATAACTACTAATTTCATTTTCATGTTACCTCTATTTTTTACAGTTACCCTACAAAGAATTATTATAGACCTTTCTCTGAACTGATGTCCAGCCGGGTGAAGTAATTTTCTCAAAGCTACATAACTGGTTAGATATAAAATTAGGACTTAAACTTCAGCCTGCTTATCTCAATGTTCCATTACCTTAAAAACACCATTTATCACAATAGTAAAGATATTTCAGTGTACAGTATTAAAACAATAAGGTACTATGCTTCAACAAATTATATATAAAAGGTGATACACACTAGTCTTTCCAAGTTTCTAGAAGACAGTAAGCTCTTTCAGTGCTTAGAGTAGGCTACAGGAGGACCTCAAAATCAGAAGTAGGCCAAAAATATGGGCTAAAACACTGTGACCAATATAAGGCAGTATAATTTGGAGGAAAACACTGTATTATTTATAAAGGTAGCTGCGACTAAAATGAACCTGGGGGTATACACAATCTCTAAAAAATTTAAGTTTAGTGAGTTTCAGAAACCAAAATTCTAATGGTATGACAGACAAAAATACCTAAAGATACAAGTTTAAGAGAGTTAACAAAAATGTTAGGTAAATGGCATGGGAAGGTTAATGAAAATAAAGCCAGAAATTAGAGTAATTCTATCTGAATAAAATGCAGGTAGAAAAAAAGTCACTTAGAGCATTAATACAAAAATAGTAACAATGATAACTTTATACAACTTTACAATTGCATAGTGCTTCCCATGTGCCATTTTGCAAATACATATATACAGCAGCTCACTTAATTTCAATATCAGAGCTTGTGCTCTTTAACCACTAAAACATATTGTTCCTTTAAGTGTCTGAGAGTCTTTAATGTAGAATAGGGTATCAAATTTTATAATGTTATTATCAACAAAGATCTCCTGATACTGTTTAAGCAGGAAGTAAAACTATACAATAAGAATATTCTTAACAGATAGTAAAAGACTAGAAATAGTTACAGTCTCAAGAAAAGTAGGTAAGTTGATAGATCAGTAAGATAAACAAAGGGTTACAGAGAGAAAACAGAATTATGAGTTATCAACCATTTGGAAATCTTGGTGTGAAATCATGCAAAGTAATCATATACTCCAACAATAATATCCCCTGTTGCTATAATCAGGCAGAATAAGCTAATAACTGGTCTGTTTCTATGATGTAATTTATTGATTTTTACAAACACCATTAGAAGACAATTTCTCTTTATGTAACTTCTAAAAATGTAAATTGTGCATTGTTAAAACTCAGTTATAAACTGTGCCTTACAAGTGATTCTGAAACATGAGTGAAATGTCTAGGAGTTCATTCTAGACAACACTCTGCACAACTACTATTTATTTCCCAATTCAGAAAATCTGAAAAATGATTATCTAGATCCACATTCCATTCACTATTCTCTGGAGATTAAAATTAAGAAATTAATAAATACTAAAAAAAAGTTCTAAAGTTAGATATTCACAGGTCATATGTAGCATTAAAAACCCATATTAAAGAACCTAATTTTAGCTTGCATTTCTTGAATTTATTTGACTATGGAAACCTTCCCCACTTCCACACCCAGAATACAGTGTGGGAAACACTGATCTAATTGCCTTCTTTTATAGAAATGTAAGAAAATTACTTTTTCAAGAGAATGTTTGTAGAGAGTTAAAACCTGCTGGGTAACATGGATATTTTTCTCAAGAGTCTGTTTTGGCTCTTGGTAATAAACTGATGTGGCATTCAGAATTTATCTTCTCATAAGAACAAATCATAATATGCAGGTATAAAGAATAGTGAGTAACAGACTCCCAGGACAAGTTAGAGCCCACATTTTACAAATAGGGTAACTGAGGCTTCAAGGACACAGTGGTTTTCGTCCCCCATCACTGGCCATTCTTTTTGTTTCCTTTGCCAATTTCTTATCTTCCTTACCTTTTACTATCAGCTCAGTCTGCAGAACTCTCCCTTTCTTTTGTCTCTTCTATATCCATTAGTGATCTCATATAATCCCATTACTTTTAAAATGCTATCTTTTGAGACAATAGCATATCCACACACCGTGGTAAGAAGTAACAGAGAAGGCCCAAGTCCCTTTAGTTTTCCCTAGTGAAAACATTTTACAAAATGATCCTACATAAACATCCTAGCCAAGGTATTGAGAGTGATACAACACATTGATTTCCCCAGTTTTACTTGTATTCATTTCCATGACATTTTAAAATGTTAAATGATGTGCATAGCCTAGAACATTCCCCTAAACTCTTACAGGCAAATGACTAATAGCTAATCAGTATCTCAAACAAAAACATCCCAAATCAAAATCCTCAATTTCTCTTCCAGATCTATTCCTACTAGTCTTCCCCAACTCAGTTAATACCAATGCCATCTTTCTAGTTGCTCAGACTAAAAACTATGAATCATCCTCAGCACTATCTCTCACACTTCATATCCAAACTGTCAACAATTTCAAAAGATATCCAAAATTAAACCAGTTACCACTTAAACTGCTAGTGTCCTAGGCTAACCCCCTGGGGTTATTACAATAACCCACCTAACAAGATAAATCTCCCTGATTCTGCCCATGTTCTTCTATATTTTGTTCTCAAGCGAGCAGTTAGAGTATAGTAAGACACTTTTGTATTTAAGAGGTTTTGTTGATTGTGATTTTTACTGAGGTATAAAACATTCCTCTTTTCAAAATCTAATGGCTTATCAGAGTAAGAGTCAAATTCCTTACAAATGTCTACAGGTATACAAGACAGAACACCTCATAGGCCCCACATTACTACTATTCTCCTTGTTCACTCAACTGCAGTTTATTAAATCAGACATAATTACAATTCAGGGGTTTTACAGTAGCTGTTCCTTCCTGGAGTTTTTTGGGTTTTGTTTTTAATATATATAATTTTCCTTATCTCCTTTGTAAGTTTTTACTCAAAACTCTCTCACCTGACCACCAAATTTTATTTTATTTTATTTATTTACAACCGAGGTAACATTGGGGTTTGCTGTCATAGTCATTCCAACACCAAGTTTCCTATACTATCTTTCCTATACTATCTTCCTATATTTTCCCATCTCTGACCACCAAATTTTAAATGGCATGCTTGGATCTCTCACCCATGCTTACTCTTTCTTCACTTAATTTTTTAACCTTTACTTACTTATTCTACTTCATTTATTATCTTTACTCCCTTGCCTACTTTCTTTTTTCTCCATAGCACTGACTACCATCTAACATGCTATATATGCTATATATTTTATATATTTTCTACTTCCCGTCTTTCATGATTAAATTATCATCTCAGTCCATTTTTCTAGCACCTAGAAAGGGTCATACATAAAGTATATGCACAAGAAATATTTGGTGAATAAGTAAATGAGGACCAAAGAGGCAAGGTGCTTTGCCAAAATATGAATGACAAAAATAGGGCAAGAATTTAAGTCTCTGCAGTTTAGGAATAATTTTTCCTAAGAATAATGATGGGATGAATTGAACCAATTTCATTTTTTATTCGTCAGTAACCAAAAGCATGATCAAGTGATTTATTTAAAATGACTTCTGGTAAAGAGGGGTCATGTTGAAGATAAAACTCATTAGCACCAAATCAAAATTCAACCAACTGCCTCTAATAAAGCAAATTTTATATTAATTGCCTTAAGTATTTTATTTGACCTTTTTTAAATAGGGAAGTTAATGTGGTAGAACTTTAAGAGTTTAAGCTAAGAAAATAAACATAATATATAAAATACAAGTAGTTTTGTGAAAAAACATAAGGCAGTCTTCTTACAATATTTTATCACATTTTTTAAACTATGATCAAGATAGAGCAAGTAACTCTAAATAAAAAAGGAACATGATTAAAATGGAAAGAGACTGCTGTTTCTGGGCAAATTTTAATGTATTTTAAACATTTGATAAAAAGAGGTGAATAATGTAACTTCTTAGAGACATAAAGGAAATAAAGACTAGTATATCACCAAGTCCAGTTACAAGAAACAAGTCATTTTTTGGAGTTTTTGGAAAAAATCATTCATTTGCAGTAAAAATTAGTTTGGAAATTAAAAAATTCAACTCTGATTATTAATTGCAAAGAGCACTTTACACTTTAGTTATCTAAATCTGCTTTAAGTCAGATTTGAAATAAAATTGAAGAAGTTCTAATTTTAGATGAAAAACATAACTGAATCAGTTTCAGAGAGAGCCTATCCTTATGGCAACTAAAATTATAAAGACAATTTGCTTGACTGAAATTCAAGAAAATAGTATGCATAATTAGTGACCTTTCAATTGTACTGTAGGAAAAAGTGAAATATACACTAAATAGGTATAACTCTCATTTTGCAGGTCAAATAAGGTTTCCATAAAACAAAGCAATGTTCCTATTCATATGATAAAATCTATAGCTTTTATACAAAATTATTACTAGTAAATAATTCTTGAGGCACTTAAACAATACAATTTTTTATTAAGAATAAATAACATCAAAACTGTTTAGATCTATATTCAATATAACTAAAACAAATGTCAAATTTTAAAATATACAAAGTGTAAATATATATATGTTGTGTGTGTATAAATAAATGAAAGAAACAAGTGCATTATAGGTCCACATATTTTTCCATGTTACCTTTACCCGAAAGAACTAAATTTATGACTAAGTAAGTAACATTAAAACTTCTTTTAGGTCTGCAAGAAGAGGGTTTGCCAATTCTTTATATTTTAGAACTCACATTTAAGATACTACTAGTAATAATACTAAAATAAGGCAGAGGATATAATAATGTCTAAAGGTTTAATTTGACTGAACAACAGCCAAATTAAGAAGTTATAAATAGACAGCTATAGGGAATATGAAGAGAATTCTAGAGCATCTCTTGGATTTCTTAACAAAACAAAGCAAACATGCAACAGTTTCAAAGAATATAAAATAGACATCATAAAATAGATATCAATAAATTTGAAAAACAAAATAAGTCATTAAAATTAATTTTTTAAAAAAATAAGAACTGAGAATTGGTGTGATTGAAAAACTAGTTAATATTGGGTAATATATTTTAAATGACAGTACAAATAACTGCAGTTTTAGGACATAATTGTAAAAAAACCTGTTGTTCCAAGGACATAAAAGTAACCATGGTTTATCTAATAACCAATTTTTGTTTTCCTTGAACTGCATTCTAGCTAGAGAAAGATTAAAAGGTATCAAGCAGTCAAGATGACTGAACTTCAACGTGGATGTTGAAGCATTACTCTGATGGGATTTTTCTTGCTTAGAAGTGACCCATAGCTTTAGATGAACAGCCAAAGCCCCCCATTGGGACGCTGTGCTCAATATGGTGGGCTTTGAGGCAACCTCTCTCTGGCTAAATCAGCATTAGCCTTATGGGAGGCCAGCAATGAAGAAAGGGAGTCTCCCCAAGATCTGATTTCTTGAGACCACAACTTAGAGAAGGTCCCACAGTGAAATTATTCATATTTCTTGGAAAAAGAGTACAGGCATCAGTTGTGTCCATCGAAGGGGGACACTGTCTAGGTGTACCCTGGACATTTTTTGAAATCTCTGGGCTGCTTCTGCATCTGAAAAATAAGAAAAATAGCACAATGACAGACAACGAATGAGGAAAAAGACAGTCATCTGGCCTAAAAACTTAAGACTTATAAGAAATTAAGAAAGCAGACAAAACAGACAAAAAGACAAACAGCCATATCATTTGGAATGTATTATTCTGAAGGCAAATACAGCAGAGAAAAACACAAATTATTTTAAGCAAAGTAAGAAATGATCATAGCAACGAAAAGTTATTATTGGAGAGAGCCAACTGCAGAAAAAAAAACATATGTTAAGATATGTCAACCTGACACAAAGATAAGGTGGAATAAGGATCTAGTCCCATTTGAAGCTGAAAAGAGCTGAGTAATGAGAGCTAATGTCATGAACTTGGCTGCTTAACTGCCTTTGTGTAAGAAAACATCTCAGAACTTTGAACTTAGGAAATTCCAACTTGTCTTGCACCAGGTCACGAGCTCCAAAGAGCAGGAACCTATTTCAACAAGCAGCTTTAAAAAAAAAACAAAATACTTTAATATTTTTCATTTCTATTAATGATACATTTTAAAATGCAATAATGCTAAAATCGATCAAAGTAAAATGCACTGAATAAAAATTAAACTTACTCAGAAAGATGTTCAGAAGTTGGGATACAAATAGAAACTGCAATTAGAAGAAAAATTTTATATTTAAAACAGCATATGAGCAAAATCCAAAAAGAAAAAGAAAAATATTGGATGGTTTCACTTATAGGAGGCATACAGAGGAACCAAATAAGGGATCCAAAAAAAACTATAAAAATTAAAAAACAAAATTAATAAGCAACTATAAATCAGACATTCTGAAGGAGAGGCTGTGGGAGCGGGATAAAAACAAGGGAAGAAAGAGCACAAGGGACAATGGTGATGGTGCACAGATGAATTGGTAGTAGGAATTTTACAGGGACTACACCTTAGAGGAGAAGGCATACACTATACAAAAAGGAAGAATGATGTGAAATATATATAAAATAAAATAAAACAGCATATTAAATATGAGTGAAAATAATGATTTATTAAAGAGCCCATATTGTGGGTAACCAAAATACTGGAATAAATTAAGAAATCCACAGTAACACAATTACATATACATACCTTTCTCTAGTACAACTTGACAAGTATGAGTTTCATGTTGACTTAAGTGGGTAGCCATATTATCTAAGCCAAAAACATCAGTTAGGAAATCACAATTAAGGCACACTAGAGTAATGCCCCTACAAAAAAAACAAAAAAAAAAAAAGCAAATAGTATAAAAGGTTTCTATCATTCATTAAAAAATCCATACACAAATTCAATAATTATTTTTCCATGATTTGCTTTTTGTGTTATAATTGTCACTACCATTTTTTACATAATTGAAATGATTCTGTAGAAAATGGCATAGCCATGTCCAAATTACAGCACAATCTATTTATAGAAATTATTTTGGTGTTATAAACTTTTACCTCTCATACCGGTTGCTAAAAGCTAAGAGATAAGCAACTCTAGATATGATCATTTCAACAGTCACAATCTACCTGTGCCTCTGCCCACCAGTAAGGTGAGGGTACAGTATTCATTCATTCATTCATTATTTTCTAAGGGTGTCTCTACCCACACTATACTACTAGATACCATGAATATTCTGATGTTGAAAAACAATCTGTGCTTTAACAGAGTTTACAATCTTGTGTTTGATTTAGGTAAGGAAACAAATTAGAAAAGAAAGGTGAAATTTTTAAAATAGGTCTTATAGCTGTCACCAAATATGTAACATTGGTTTTCTGAAATATTATTTCATTTGATTCTCCTAACTACTATCTAAACTTTAACTGAAGTAGATATTTCACTATTGGAATCCAAAGCTTGAGTTCTTCAACATCACAGGTCCATTTGTTGGGACCTAAACTCTTCTTTCCATTAAAAAAAAAAAAAAATCATGAAGTGCTGTAGTTTTAAATAAAATATATGAAGATCATAAATTTTCAAAAATAAGGAAACAATTTCCATAGTCATCAATATTTTCTTTGTTAATTTCAGAAATGGTTTTTATACTCAGGGAATTAAACTATGTAGCACTTGTTATTGGAAGTATTTAAACATAATTAACATATTACAATATATAACACTGATCCAAAGATTCTAATTTAAAATGTGCATATACTTTTGCCTTTTAGTTCAAAGGTATTCTGAAATATCATTAAACCATTCAAAATATGGAATGCTTCAGAGAACTATAAAGACAATACACAATTTATTATATTTATTAGAGTTAAGCACTTGGGAGCTTGTTGGGTAAAGCACTTGAAATGCCACATAAAACAGTATCAAATATTTAGATAATGCTAAGTTAATGGAAATGTTTAAAAATTTTTAGTTTGTTCAACTTAAATGAATTGTATCAAACATTAAAGACCCACTTGAAAGTTATTAAAAGGTACTATATTTCTAAAGGGAATATTGTTAAATTAAACATTAAAAGTTAAAGAAAGTTAAAAAATAAATAAATAAATAAAAGTACAAATAAGAAAACTTAAGGAAAGTTAAAATTTTAATACTTAACTTTAATAACTAATTATCACCTTTTCTATGAACAAATTGCCCTCACAGACACTAAAAGTAGTGTGAATGTTAAGTGGCAGCTATTCCACTGGACATAGTTAATTGCACTAGTGTTGGGATGCCTAATTAAAAAATTTTCTAAACATGATTTGTAATTGGGATTTAAATATGGCAAAATGTGAGAGGCCAGGAATACTAAGTTTGGGTCATAAACAAAGGAAGCTGATCTACACAGAAAAAAGGAGAATGGAACCCAAGTACACAAAAAATAAAGACATTATCATCCTGACTCAGCAGGCCAAACTAGAGAAAATCCATGTTAGTAACTGTCTATTACTGGTTTCTATTTCCCTTATTTGTTCTGATTGTACCTCCTTGTCTTTGGGGTCCATGAGATTCTTTGGCACTCTGCTATTAAATTACTTTTGCTTAGATGAAAACAAACAAACAAAAAAGTCATGTAAGTGATCATTGCCATTGTCAACTTACTAGCAAAACATAAATATACTTCTGAAGTTTATCACATATTTTTTCAAATTTACATATTTTACCAATATGCAAATACAAACAAACAGCACCTCAGATTTCTTTCTTCCCTGGAGCTCCATTTTAACATTCTGCTGTATGTTTACACCTGAATGTCACAATGGCCCATCAAACCTATTTTCATGAAAACTAAAATGATGTACTTTCCATATCAACTCCTAAAAATCTTTTTTATGATATTTCCTTGGACAATAATGCTCTAGCTATAACTATTTTTCCCTTTTCTTTCTTAACATATATCAAACATTTTATAGTATTAAAAACTTATGGAGTATTTATTTTGTGTCAGGCTAATGATTTTTGACATACAAGTCATCTAAATCTTACAGCAACCCAAAAACATAGGTCCTGTATAATTTATCACCTTGTTTAAAAGGACAGATTTAATTTGTCTAATATACCAAGGGCATACAGTTAGTAAAAGTTAGGACCAGGTTTGAAATTAAGCATTTTGATTTTAGAGCCCATATTCTTCAAGATACTATGATATCACTTTACCATTTAAACAGGTCTTTACTAAATTATTCATGACTACTAGAGCTATCACATCAATCTAGAGGATCCATGCATCTATAACTCATTCTATTGTTTAAAGTGTGAAAAAGGCTGTCTTCAATTTAACCTTCCTTCAGCATCAGTTGATTTTATACAAAACATCAATAGTTTTCTACTGCCTCCAGATTAAGTTCAATCTAGTCAGCCTTATGTTCAGAGTTTTCACAATATGGCTCTAAGTTCAAAACTACTACTCCAGACTTCAATTTTATTACTATTATATAAACTTTATGCTCCATCCATTTTTCTAATAGCTCTTCCCTCTGAAAACTTATACTTTAAAAAAATCTTTACCCTTTAATCATGCTACTTCTGCCCACTCAAATGCCCCTGTGCTTCTACTATCAGTATAAACAATATTCAAGTATATCTAATACTTACATAGATCATTCCAAATAAAGTAATATTTCTCCTCTGAAATAAATAATCCTTACTGCGCCTATTAACATCCTTCTAGCATTATCATTCCTTATCTACTTCCCAGTAAACTTTACATTCCCTGAAAATTGGTTCTAAGACTTCATTACTTCTACATTACAGAAACTGCTTCTGTACATAAGAAACTTAATAAGCACCTAAAGAATGAAAATCCCATTCCAATTAAAAACTGTTATATATGCTATACTATAGAAATTGATCAATTTTCAATTTATCCTGAGAGAAAAAATCCCAGACCTTTAAAATTATGTTTTATTTAAAAACCAAACACACACCTGAGCTTAAAAACAGTGAAGTAAAAATAAAAAATCTCACATGTTGAATACTAAAATATTATTTCTTATGAAAATTTTAGTAACATCTAACAGCTTAACTGATATTCTTTTTTTTTTTAAAGATTTATTTATTTATGCATATAAGCACTGGGGTACAGGCCAGAGGTGTGGGGAGGTGAGAGGATTCACCACAGAGAGCAGGGAGCAGAACAGGCAGATCAAGGGAAGTACACTGCTGAGGGGAGCAGCAGGCACAGCAGGAGAGGTCTGCTGCGCCATGTGGGTCCCCTCCCTGGCCGGTAGCAGGGAGTGAACTCGTGTTGCAGTGGCTGCGGTTTGCTTCATAGTGTGTTGCTTAACCCACTGCGCCACCAGGGAGGCCCCTTAACTGATATTCTTGATTTCAGTAAATACTTTTTTAAAAAGAACTAATATATTTTTAAAACTGAATTAAATTTTTGCTTCTCTGTGAGCTACTGGTCCAACATCATAGATGGGACCTATTGTCCACATATGTCATTTTCAGTATATACATTAACTTATTCAACATGTACTTACTGAACCCCTACAATGTGCTAGGTATTAATCAGTGCTTGGTATAGACAAAAGTGCATGACACACACATTTTAGAGGTCACGGGTGGGAAAAAAAAGATAAATATAATACACTAGATGATGAAAGATGATTTAGAGAAAACTGAAACATAAAAAGGAGACAGGAACTGTAGAATGAATCATAGGGCAGAGGAAACAATTTTAAATCAAGTAGCCAAAGAAAGGTTCACTTATCAGAATAAATAAATAAAGAATCTGACTAATCAGAAACCTGAGGAAGAACACACTTGTCACAGGGACTATAAGTACAATGGAACTGAGATATAATGTCCATTATACCCACTATCCTAAAACATCAATACAAATAGTAGCTAAATTTATCTCTATAAATTAGCTTAATGGAGCAAAGACACTGATATTACAGGTAGCAATGGCAAAATGAACAAAATATATAAACAATGGTGGCCAATAAAATCAGAATATAAAAAAATGGTACTCAGTGGGTACAACCAAAGTTAATTATCAATGTTTTTAGAAATATTCATCAACTATTTTTTCTGTACACTAATAAGTTATAAGCACTGCTTATAGTTTGAAAAAGAAAAATTAAAAATTATGAAGACTATACACAAAGTCCAAGGTTTCCAGGGATTTAATAAATTGACTTCAAAACTGGAAAACTCTTATTCATTTTCATATATATCTTAGGTTACTTTTTTAAAATGTTCAAATATTACTGGAAAGGCTTATTTTTGTTCTCATTTTTGCAATACAAGTGCATGAAGTTTTCATCTTGACACCACTACTGAAACAAATTTACCAAGAAGATAAAACCTAATCATACCTACAGTCTAAGGGTATAATGTGCAGTAAAAATCACTGGCATTTCAACACCAGGTTAAAAAAAAAAGTTATCACAAAACACAGTGAGATACCACTTCACACTCACTAGGATCGCTCAAATCATAAAGAGATAACTAGTGCTGGCAAAGATATGGAGAAATTGGAACCCTCAAATATTGCTGTTAGGAATGTAAAATGTATAGGTATTTTGTAAAAGCAGGCAGTTCTCCAAAGGCACAACATAGAATTACCATTTAACCCAGAAATTCCAATTCTGAATATATACTAAAGAGAAGTAAGAAGACCTGGCCAGATAAAAACTTGTACACAAATGTTTACAAGAGGAATGTTCATAATGGCTTCAAAATCAAAATAATCTAAATGATAAATAAACTATGGTATAGCCATATAATATTCATCAACAAATAAATAAAATTTAACAGCAATAAAAAAGCTTGATATAGTTGTTACAAAACAGGTGAGCCCTGAAAATATAACACTAAGTGAAGGCAGTCAGCCATACTGGATCACATATTGAATCATTCCATTTACAGAAAAATATATATAGAGAAAGTTAATTAGAGATTTCTTAGGGATGGGAGAAAAATAAAAGAAATGAGGATGACCACTAGTGGGTACATTTTCTTCTTAGTATGACAAAAATGTATTAAATTTTAATCATGGTGATGATTGCATATCTCTGAGAAAATACTGAAAACTGTAACTGTACAAGTTAAATGCATGTTACATGCATTTAATATAAACTATTCTTAACAGAGATGTCATATAAACAAATTCACAATTTTTCAATAGAAATAATGAAAAAAATATAGTTACCTGAGATCTTCTGAATGCTTCTTAAAAATACAAAACCTTTTACTTGGACGGTTACTATGAAAGCTAGAGACAAAACAGATTGTATTAATTTTATTATGTAGCACATTATATTAATTTATAGTTATACTTAAATTCTATTTTTAAGTTTCTACTTTGAGTATAATATAAATATTATACTAATAATAATATAAACAAAATGTTTTGTTATCCCTATTTAATTCAACACTTCATCTTATATTCCATTTTACTTATATTTATTTTCTTATGACAAGTATTTTCCTAAGCATATTCTTATATGATCAGTAACACAAACACACTGAGTTTTCAAAAGAACTAAAAGCATATCAAATTCATTTTTTTCATCCGTTAAGAGTTGAAAACAATAAAAAAATTGGTAGTAACATTTCTGCTATAATGTGAATGATTCTCAATAGTAATAATTATTGACTTTTTATCAATTTCCAATTTTAACATGCTTGTCTGGGAAGGGGTATAAAGTGCAAATGATCTTGGAAATAGACAGTACTTGAGCTAAATGCCACTCTCTAAATCTAACACTTAGAGATTTCTTTGCAATTATTAGTAGAAGTTTTATAAAACCAAAATAAAGCAGAATTCAGGGGCTAAAATAATGCTTCCCCTAAGCACAGAACAGAAATCTACTGATTAAGTATTGTAGGTAATGATAATAGCTCTTATAAATCCTTTTAAAAATGATAAGGAGCACAGAAATAAACCTACACCTATATGGACAGTTAATCTACTACAATAGTGCCAAGAACATACACTGGAACAAGGACAGCCTCTTTATTAAGTGGTGTTGGACAGCTGTATACAAAAGAATGAAACTAGACCATGCTCTCATACCATACACAATAATCAATTCAATATTGATAAAAGACTTAGAAGTAAAACTTGAAGCCATAAAATACACAGAAGAAAACTTAGGTAAAACATTTCATGGCAAAAGCTTTAGTGATACCTTTAGGGACTCATCACCAACAGCAAGGAAAACAAGAGAGAGCATAAACATGTGGGACTATATCAAACTAAAAAACTTCTGCACAGCAAAAGAAACTATAACTAAAATGGAGACACCCTACTGAATGGGAAAAAATGTTTACACACCATACATCTGACAAGGGACTGATAAAAAAAGATATACAAAGAACTCATAACACTTTACAAAACAAAACAAATAATCCAACCAAAATATGACATAAGAACTAAACACAAAATTCTCCAAAGAAGACATTCAGACTGTAAACAGGCACATGAAAAATTATTCACCATCACTTCATACTAGAGAAATGCAAATCAAGACCAAAATGAGACAGCATCTCATACCTGTGAAGATGCCCACACTGAAAAGACCAGAAACAACAAGCGCTGGCAAGGATTTAGAGAAAAGGGAAACCTTTTACACTGCTGACACAAATGCAAACTGGTTCAGTCCTTATGGAAACAGTATGGAAGTGTCTCAAAACATTAAAAATTGATATGCCATTCAACCCACTAATTCTACTCCTAGGTATCTTCCCCCCAAATTAAAAAGCACTATTCCGAAAGGAAGCCTGAACTCCCAAATTTATTGCAGCACTACTTATAATAACCAAACTTGGAGACAACTTAAGTGCCCCCAAAAGGATGAGTGGATCAAGATGTGGTATATATACACACAATGAAATTACACAACAATCAAAAAGATAATAAACTCATGCAATTTGTGGCAACATGGATGGAGGTGGAAGGGATGATGATAAGTGAAATAAGTCACAAAAAGAATAATACTGGATGGTGTCGTTAATATGTGGAATATAAGGTAACTAAACTAAGAGTCAGATAAACACCAACTTAAAGACTAACCCTTGATAGCTGACTAAAGAACTGAAGCACCAAGGTGGGGGAGGGGTAAAAACGAAGAGGGAAGAATGTAAAATGGACTATGGTGGTGGACTAGCAGTGACTGGGCTGGTGCACCATGGTGGCAATACCGGTTCATGTACTAAAAAGCCAAGATTAGGTTTACACAGTAAACCTAACTAAAAGTGAAACCAAAGACTAACATTATCAGCATTGCCTGGGAGCTTATTAAGAAATATCAAAGCCTTGTACCTTTCATACTTAGTGAACTAATTTCTGGTAGTGGGGCCCAGGAATTTGTTTTTAAATTTTTTTTTCTAAAAATTCTTATACAAACTAAAATTTGAGTACCAGTACCCTAATTTGCACTAATAGACACAAAGAAGTCAATATACTGAGTGTATATACAGATACAAGGTAACCATCATGTATGTATGGGAAAAGAAATCTGTTGACTAGCTATAATCACCCCAGAATATCTCAAAAGATTTTTCATAGCCATTCCTAATAAGTCACTTTTTCAAGCTGGGGATAACAATTACTAGAGATTTTACAAATGCAAGGCTATATCTTAAAAATAATCAAATGGATATTTTAGAAGGACACAGGAGGAAGTTGGGAAACAAAAGATTGAAAATAAGGTGCAAAAATTTATACACACAACTGCATTTCCTCAGACAAAATGAGACCAAGATTTTATCTGATTCCCCAAAGTGAACAAGATAAATTATTTTTAAAATGAATTTTGAAAGTAACTTTCAAAATTTATTTTCTCTTTCTTCTCAGATCATGTTTTGGTTTATTTATCTATTTGGCAGGAAAAAAGAAAAAAATACACTTGGGGTCTTTTTGATGGCTTCCACTTCTGTTTAAAACTTGCATCTTAATAAAATGTTGGTAAATATAACTCCGTAATTATCTGAATTCAGTTTTAATTTAGGTATCCCTATTTTTAAAGAAAAGATTTGCACTGCCTCTTTATTTATAGTTATTACACAAATTCCATATGTGTGATAGTGAGGGAAAGTGAATCTGCAGCTCACAAATGAAAACAAAAACTACCCGTCTTTGCATTAGATTTTCATAGTTACTAACAATATAGAAATAAGGAAATAGGGGGAAAAGATCTTTATTAAAATACAGTAAAAATACATTAAAACCTAGAATTTAAAAATTTACCACCTAGTTATATGACTATACACAAATATCAAAGCTTGTTTAACTGTTCTCTTAATATAGGTGAATTAGTAAAAACTGTGCATGAATAAGACTGTTGAGAAAAAATCCATTTGACCATATTTTTTTATGCTTTTATTTTTTAAAAGTTTATTTATTTGTGTAGAAGAACTGGGCCTGCATAAACCAGAGGTGTTGGGGGTAAGAGGATTCACCAGAAATACAGTGGGGAGCAGAAAAGGCAGATCCGCTGAAATGCATTGCTAAGGGAGCAGCAGGCAAGACAGGAGAGGTCTGCTGCACCACATGTGGGTTAGCTCCCTGGCAGGGGATAGAACTCAGGCCATGGCAAGAATAGCACTGAGACTTTAACCTCCAGCCACCAGGGTGGCCCTGACCATTTATTGTCAATAATGCTTAATTTCCTAAGCATTCAACAATATTGATGTTATGACTCCCATTTTTAAAAGACACTAGACTAGAGACTGATATAATAAAGAAGGCAAACTATATACTCTAAGGGGGATAAGAAAGGGTAGGGGCCTCCCCTGGTGGCGCAGTGGGTTAAGCAACGCACTACGAAGCAAATCGCAGCTACTGCAGCACGGGTTCGATCCCTGCTGCCGGCCAGGGGGGGGATCCACATGGCGCGGCAGACCTCTCCTGCTGTGCCCGCTGCTCCCCTCAGCAGTGTACTTCTGTTGATCTGCCTGTTCTGCTCCCCGCTCTCTGTGGTGAATCCTCTCACCCCCCTACACCTCTGGCCTGTACCCCAGTGCTTGTATGCATAAATAAATAAATCTTTTAAAAAAAAAAAAAAAAAAGAAAGGGTAGGGAAGGGGACAAAAAGCAGATGGCACAGATAAGTGTTGAATAATTATCTGTTAAACAAGTGAAAACACATACTCAAAAATAATTACCACAGGATAAACATTAATAATAACACATCAAAGCAAGAAGGAAAGTTGCATATAGATGGAGTAGAAACTACCTAATACAAGTTCATTTCAGTTACAAAGGCCCCTACTTCTTTGCTTCAGGTAAAGCAAAGAGCATGATATAGAGATATTTAAAAATAATAAGAATAGTTGAAAGATATTAAAAGGTAGTTAGAAATTAGATATTCTCCAGAAAATTTGAACTGCATCCCATTCATGTTTGAAAGGCAAAGTATTTGCGGGGAAAAAACAATCAGATGTCAGAATGGAAGAGGGTTTGGGGATGTAGGTACGATGTTCCAACTCTTCTTCTAATGAATATTTAGTGTCAATAAATCTATAATTAATATATGATGAATTCAATTATATCTTATAAAATTTAATTCAGAATGCCATCTTATCAATGTTTAGGAACAAATTATTATACCTGCTTTCTTTTTCCCTGGAAAATTTTAAATTATCCTTCAAAGTCTAAGTGAAATGCTACTTATAGAACATCTTTCCTTATTTCTTGTTTAAAGAATATCATCTTTTGACTTCCCCTTTGTTCTCATAGTAATTCCTTTATAGATTAGGTTGTTAGGGAAACACATCTCTCTACTGATAGTTAAAATCAAAGGCAAGGACTTTATTTACTGTATGTAGTAATGACAGCTTAAAAATAATAGCATAGTTACATGAATGCCTCCTAAACTCAAATCATTTTATAATGCACATTAAGTACCATTTCTCTAATAATCACAATAACCTTCTTTTCAAGAAAAGTGTGAGTCATATTAACTGCCCAAAGTCACACAGGTAATATAAATAAATGGATATAAATTCAGATTTTGTCTGATTGTTCACCACTAACATGCCATACTTAAGAAATATTAAGCTCTGATAATAAATATATTAAATGCATATGTCTTTTAATTTAATTCTACTGTATGTAAAGAAAGTCTTACTATATATTATGTTGAGGAATAAAAACACTTGTATATAGCAAGTCATTTGTATTTTTCAATTGACTTCTAATGCTACCTAAAAGTTATAAAGTTGTAGCAAGGAAGATGCAAAAATTTAAACAACCAAACACAAATAATATTACTTTAAAAAAATTAAAAGTTGCATGTTTAATGATGCTTTTCTTCAAAAGTCTTACTTCAAAAGTGCTTATTTCAACAGCATCAAGATTATTTAATATCCTCTTTTGAGATTTTATTTTGAGTCTTTTATAGTTATAGTAAATGATGACTATCATCTACTATTTGTAATGTGTTAAGTGATATGGTGAACACAAAGAACTCCTTCTTAAGAAAATTATACAGACACAAACAAATATAAAAGGTAGAACAGAGGGTGATATACAAGTTAGAGTAAAGAGTGATCCCTGTGAGCTATAATGATGATCAGAAACTGTAAGAATGTAAAATGAGAGGAAGGACTGTGAACACTCCAGGAACTAACAAAGAATAAATAAAAGCCACTGTCAGAAAAAACAGTGAGAGAAACTTTACTCTGGAGAAGAGTAGCAATTTTATGGGGTGGGAGTCTCTACAGAATAGATTGGAGTAGGTGTGTGTGATCAGAGGGCAAAAGACCAGGTTAGGGTAGAGAGGTGCTATGTAATAGAGGTTAAAGGTAGTAATCCTGTGGAGAAAATGAAGCTACTCTACATACAGAACTTGAACCTGTAACAAGAATCTGAACTGGGCAGAGGTAACAGTGGGTCATCAATGGGAGATACCTAAGCTAGTGAGGAAAGGGTACCAGGAAAGCAGAAAAAAATGAAAAGGGATCCTAAAACTTTAAGGGTGGCAATGGAAGCTTTCAGTTTATGAGGCTTATAAAAGAACTCAACATGTAAGAAAGCAATAAAAGGCTCACAAGGAATTGGGAAAAGGATATGAAGGTAATTGGAGTAAAGGGGAATCTTTAGGAATAGAACAGATTTGGAGATTCTATAGGAGAGGTGGGAAGCCAATGATAAATGGAAGTGGGAAGTGCAGAATGACTCTTGGTTTAAGAAAATGAAAAACATTTTCCAGTTAGATTCCTAAAAATTAAGAACAGAATTAATGCCCCATTTGGGTAGCCATCATTTGTCACAAAATACGAGACATTCTACCAAGAGGAAAGGATGCCCGAGGGAATGGAATATAAGTATAAACCATTATAGTAGTTGGTAGGCAGAGGCAAAGTGCAGAAGCCAAACTATATTGTTACAGATCAAGGGAATTTCATGAGCTTACAAAACTTGGGACAGTAAATTATTTCTAGTTGATGTTTCACAGCTCTACAAATGATGGTCCAAGAGAACGTTTGATGGTAGTTGTATAAATTCTGGGCAGTCGACAGTGTTTATTTGTGTTCTTTTTACATACCAGTACGTCAAAAGGTTAAAATATTTAGAGCTGGTTCTCAAGAAAGCAAAGGACTGAAACAGAAAGATTTCGGGTGAAAGGTAAGGTGAAGTATGAGTATGAGTATGAATGAGTTAAGTAACCAAGAAAGAAAATATAAAGAGGGAAGAAGATTTGAAGGAAGAAAAGGTAATGAAATAGAAGAGTACCAAAAAAAAAAAAAATAGGAGTAGTAACAGTTTAATAAAAGCTGAGGAGAATAGTTTTAAAAATGAACAACAACAATGTCACCCTAAAGGAGTCATGGATTAGCGAGAATGGGAAAAAGTGAGTAAATGCAGTCAGTGCATGATAGATACCTCTATGGGATAGTATTAGTTGATAGGTAGGAATAAAACTCAAATCAAAGAGTAAAGAAATTAATCACAAATAAGCTACTAACAAATACAGATGTTAAGGAAACAAGAAATACGCTGCCAGTGGAAATAAATCTCCCTCATCCTAAAAAAAAAAATCCTAAAAAAACGTGTAAGCAGAAGGAATCTGACAGAGTGAAGAGATGAAGTTGCAACATAACTGAATAAGGTTGTGAAAGAACTAGAGAAGATAAGGGATGGGGTTAACTTAAGAGAGGTGAACAGGTTTCATTTGTGAGATCAATGTCTGAACAAAGGCAGACAAGAAAAAAAAATGAGATCGAAAAGATTAATTAAAAGGGGACCTGCCTGGTGCTGTTGGGGTTAAAGTCTCAATGCTATCAAGCTATCTGCAGCATGAATTCTATCCCCCTCACCCAATGGCTCAGCTGACCTCTCCTGTCTGTCTGAAGCACCCCTCAGCAGTGTATTTCAGTCAAGCTGCCTGTTCCGCTCCCTACTCTGTTTCTGGTGAATCTGCACTCCCTATCTCTCTGGTCTACAGCTCAGCTCTTCTATGCATAAATAAATAAAATAAGTATTAAAAAAAGATTAATTTAAAGGATGTCTCCAACTGAGTAATTAGTAGGCCAGATTTTTAAAAGGCTGAAATAAGAATGTTAGAGTACTGAAAACATTTAAATAGACAGTTCAGATAAAAATAAATAAGTACTTAAAGACAGGAATCAATCAAAGTTACAGATCAATCATGAAGTCAGAGCTGACTGTATCAAGCACTATTTGAAAGTCTAGAACTGAATGTAAATTTCAGAAGAGGAAGATATTCATGTTTCACCTTGGTCTTCAGGCTATGTGAGCATAACTAAAGTACAAAGGATCTAGAACAAAAACAAAGTAGCAATCCAAACAGATGACCCCAAAGGTGATGTTGACTATAAAGTTAGATGGGTGCTGAAGGGACTATGGTGACAGTTTATGGTTGCTATAGTGGTAAGAGAACTACAGGGACTACACCGGAAGGGAGAACAATGATTTAAGAAAATAAATTCTTAAAAAATAAAGTTAGAGGGGTGCTATAAGAACTGGACAAGGGAGTTTAAGTTCTAAAAGGTAACAGGAATTCAAAAGAAAGGCTGTAAATGAAAACAGATATGAAGTGCTGGCACTAAAGAAGTCAGGGTTCCACAGGGATCTCTGTGGTGGCCTAGGAGTTAAGTCTCAGTACTTTCACCACTACAGCCTAAGTCTGATTCCTGCCCAGGGAGCTAACACACATGGCTCAAAAGACCTCGTCTGTCTTGCCTGCTGCTCCCCCTAGTTAACCCCATCTCTTAGTTAACTCCTCTCTAAATTAACCCCATTCCTTATCTTCTCTAGCAGTGTATTTCAGTAAATCTGCCTGTTCTGCTTCCACTGTCTCTGGTGAATCCTTTTACACCCTGTACCTCTAAACCCCAGTTCTTCTAGGATAAAAAAAGAAGTCAGGGTACCAAAAGGTCAACTAGTCATTAAGGGGAGAAATAACTGTGAGAGAGAAGCTGAAACAATTAAGAAAGGTGGGAGAATCCTGAAAGGAGTAACTGGTAAGGACCAGAAAGCAATACCAAGGTCATGTTACAATCTGTAAGAAAATCACTTTTTACTAGTTATACATTAACTCTATTTTTTTTTAAAGTGAAACAATCTCACTTTGAATATTCAACCCAACAGTTTTATATCTGAATAATTTTTGACCTTTTTAAAAATAAAAATCAATCCTGAAGGATACTTCTGTTAATGGAAATACAAAGAAAATATGGCTGTGGAGTCTATTTATGGATATAGTAAATAGCAGATGATCAATTTAAGTTGGATAAATTAGTGAAAAGGAATTTAATATTCTCTTATTTTAATGAATGAATGCAAGGACAGATAGCTCAGTAGGTAGATGTACAAATAGAAACAATCCAATAATTGCTGACATCACTGAAAATCCTAGTCTCAAAGTGACTGCTCTATTAAGGATAATACTCATGTATTTATTTGGTAAATTTAAAAACATTTACATTTTTATCTTTGTTAATAGTCAGCTTTGATAGTTCTATAGGAAAAATAATTCCAATGGAAAAGCTATTCCCTAAGAAACCTATTCTAATTTCATTATTCTAACTGTTCTTACAATTTTGGTCAAGTAATTTTATAAGTTTTATGCTAAAAAAGCAGTACTAAACATTGTCTTGGTAGATCCCTACTGCTATATGCTTGTAATACCTTTTAGAGAAATAATTGGTGTCTGGCAGAATAACTATTTTCAATAAACAAATCTACTGAACTATAAATTTAATTGGTAATTATAAATGTTTAACTCATCTTACCTCATCATATGATTTACATAGGCTTTGCTACAGCTAGTGTTGTATCTGCAAAGACTACAGTGGACATATGTAGGAAAGTGGTTTGCAAAATCTTGTACTTCAGAACAACACTCAATGCACTTATGAATTCCCGGATGATACCTTGTGAAAATATAAAGAAAATGATAGACAATATATTTTAAAACAAAAATAATAAGGAAGAGGCTTATTCTGTTCATTAAGAGTCAAGGTATTTAAATTAATTATCTTTAGAAAGACATAATTTGAAAATCTGTTATTAAACAAGGTAGAATAAGTGTAAACAATCTAATATTTTAATGTTTCTCACTTTAGTAAAAGGTGTTGAATTAACCAATTCAAACATGATAAGTGCAACAAAAAATACCAGTGTGATAGATGAGAAAAACATAGTAATTCAAGTGTTGTTCAGCAGTTGTACAAATATCTTTTTATTATTTGCTTGACCTTTATGCTTTAAGTGACAGCATATAAATAGACAAAAATATATAAATAGGGTAAATTTATATTAAAATTTTAATACATAAGATTAAATTAGTATTGTATTCAGGAATAAAATTTTACCTTAAATTCCTCAATGCTGTATTGACTTTACTTTTTTTATTGCTACTAGTCAATGTACTTTGTTTCTTTTGCATATTAGAGATTTTTGATTTGTATTTAGATTTACTTCCAATAGGCTTACTTGCATTGGGTTTATTTGCATTGGATTTAGTTGTATTAGGTTTATTGGTATTAGATTTTGTAGGATTTTTAGCAGTTATATTTTTAGTCCTTGGAGGTGAGAGCTGAAGGGTAGAAGTGTTTGCACTAATGGAAGGTGTAGTTGAAGATCCTGATTGAACTGGTCCAACTGAAGCGCGAATAGTAACCTACAAAAATGAAGATAATATTTGATTTAGAAAAGTAATTACTGCATTAGTATAAAATATCACTGTATAACAAAAAGTTAAACATCAAGTATTTTGAAAAGAACAATTAAAAACTATAATCAGCTAAGTCTTCCATTTATTCTAAAATACTCATACCAATTAAATGAGATTAAACTTGATATTTATTCACTTGCAATACTACATGTTTCGACTGATATCAGTTATATGTTAACAAAATTATTAATGAATAATTAAGAGTTAATGCAAATTATATTAATATTAAAAAAGCATATTCCAAAATTATTTTATGCTCTGATCTAACTAAAAATATTCAGAGATCAAAATTTAAATCTCAAAACCTGAAAAATAACTTTAGAAATGCCTACCTTACCCTTTGACAACTATAAAACAAACAGAAGCACAGTAAATGTGGCCTTGCTTTCGAGAGGATCACTGGACAGAATTTATATTCTATAAAGGTTACGAGAGAGGTTACATTAATTCATTTATCACATGGAGAATTTAATAATATTTAAAATGTCCTTAGAAGGCACTAATATATTAGGTATTCAGAAATAATAATTGTTGGTTGCCAGTGAAATACATAATTGGCTATCTTAATCTTCTTAATCATTTAACAATACTTCCCTGACCCATGTATTAGAACAACTTATGAGGATGTTCTATGAAATGTGCTTTGGTATCAGGATATCACACAAAACACTAGACTAGGAATCAAAAGAACTAGCATTAAACACTATTCCTTCCTAGCCATGTGATCTTGAATAAGTAACTTATCCTTTCTAAACCTTTTTATCTATATAATATGGTGCAATACCTGCCTTGCTGTATTAACAGAATAACACTTAAATAACAGAATATATAAAAAAGCATACAGAAAGCCTAATTCTAAAGTGCTACAAAAACATTTAGTATCATTATTATTAATATTATTACTACTATTTTTATTAATAAGGGAAAACATGAGAGAGGACTGCACTGCTTACATTAGTGTTCTGCATGTCTAGTCCCAGCATGGAATGAATGGATTGCAGGGAAGGATGCTGGATAGCTTCTCTTGCTCTAGGTCTTCAAGAGCATGGCTTTATATTTTAATTAATTCAAATAATAGACATACCCACATTCAAAGGTAAGTACCCAAAGCCAAATATAAATGTTTTGGGGATTATTTCACTTTGGATTATCCATGCCTCTGTTTCCCTCCACTGGAACAAATATTCAAGAGCTGACGGTATATAAAGAAGTCAGAAAAAACAGATGTATATAAGGCAAAAGGGGAAAAGTAAATTGCATCATCAGTATGCAGTCAGACATGTGTTTGCTCACTTAAAACATAACTATCCAGCAGCAGAACTTGCTTCTTTGAGAATAAACTCAACTTCAAATGTAATGACAACTTCAAAAAATATCTGAGAGTCTACAGCATTCAAGGGGATATAGTAGATGTTGAGGACACAAAGCTAAATAAAACATAACCCCTGGTCCCAAGCATCTTTGAATTTAGCAGATCAAACCAACACACATAGTGCGAACTGGAATAGCTCAAAACAGTCCATATCACATTAACACCACCCACTAACTCAAGAAACAGTTATTTTAGTTACACTATTTTTCCAAAAGAATACTATTCCAGCACAGCACAAACCATCAATCATAAAACAATGATTAGGAATTAATTTTATTCTAAATATGAGATATTGATAGAAATGAAAATTAAAATCTTAATAAAAGTAGAAACAATTTTTAACATATTTTATTCCATTGACAAAACCAGGGAGGAGTTAATTTTAATTATCACATAAAATGTTAAAACACATTTTAACTCACTTTTGTTCCAGGAGGCAATCCTTCTAGCTGTTTTGGTTTTATAAATGTTCGATGATGCTGAGTCTTATGATCCATTTTCTCTTTGCATGTCAAAAATTGCAGTCTGCATTTTGTACAACGATGTATTCCTTTTTTCTGTTTAAGAACAGAAAAAGTGAGGAAAAATAATTTCTACAACCACAAATCCTATGTTCTGAAACTGCTCTGACTTGATTTTAGTGATTATTTTAAGTATTTTACATCTACCATCATACATAGTAAAATATTATTTTATTTTAAAAAACATTCTTTGTAGCAGTAATAGGGTTTCAAAAATGTAGACATTTAAAGACAAAGGCTATATCAATAGGTTCTAATAAAAGTTCTATCAATTGTGGTATAAAAATTCTTTTAATTACAGTCTTAAAGTAGTTAGACACAATACTGTGAAAATGAGCTATACTATGCTTTTACTATAGAAAAAAGTAAATATTTTTTAAAAAACGATTTAATTTTATTTATTTATGCATACAAGATCTGGGTTGTAGGCCAGAAGTGTGGGATTTGGGGGGCAGAGGTGAGAGGATTCACCAGAGACAGAGTGGGGAGAGCAGGACAGGTGGATGAACTAAAATACACAGCTGAAGGGAGCAGCACATACGCAAGACAGGAGAGGTCTTGCTGCGCCATGTGGGTTAGCTCCCTGGCCTGGAATAGAATCCATGCTGCAGTGGCCAGCAATAGCTTGACAGCATTTAGACTTTAACCCCTACACCACCAGGGAGACCTGAAAAATGTAAATTCTTTTTAATTTTTCCTATTTTCAGTTGGTTGCCAAGTTGGAAAATAAATTCAAATATCTAACTACACATTTCAAAGAAGGTTGTTACAGAAATGACTATATAAAGCAGTGCAATCAAGTAAAACTTTGTTATAATTAGCTGCACTGTCCAATAAAGGCAGCCACTAGCCACAGCTAAAATAAGAACCAAAAATGTGCCAAGTACAACTAAAGAACTAAATTTTTACTTAATTAATTTTAACTTAAATAGTTACATGTGACTAGCAGTTGCTATTCTGGACATTACATATTTGGAAGCATAAATCAGAAGCTGATCCCAATTTACTTCCTGGTTGAGATCCCTTGACTGGGTCCCTCCTCAAACTTAATCTTGTTATTATTCTAGAGATGAGAAACAATACCCAAGAAAAATCTAAATCATGTCACTATAACTAGATAGTGACATGGCCAGACTTGATTTCATTGTTTCCATTATCATACTGATCCAAACTACTCCTCTGGACTACAATAGTAATCTATCTTGTCCCTGTTGAGGTTCTTTCCCTTTTCTTCTCAAGTCATCTATTCTTCCCATAGTTGCCAATGATCTTAAAACATGGCAAATCTTCCACATGCTTAAAAGGTTCTAATAGCTTTCAAAGTTCTGAAATTAGTTTACAAAGATTCACATGAATTGTCCTGCATTCCACTGCTACAATCTTATTTCCTACATGTTTCCTCTTATGAGTTTACTTGTTTCAAGTCACAACTGGCCTCTTTGTTGTTCACTGAGTGTCCCAGATATATATACTACTGTGTATAATATATATAGTCTACATAGTGTTATCTCACACAAATTTCCATATGGCTGACTCCTTACTTCCTGCAGAGGCCATTTTTCACACTGTACACAGAACAGTAACTACTTCTCTACTTCCCAACACTTTCCCAATTCTTGGTACTCCCTATCCTCTACATTTTACTTCTACAGTATTTACCATTAGTTTGTAACATATACATTCAAATAAAAACACACATATATTTATTATCTTTCTCCACTATAATACAAATTTCAGAGGGTACAAACTTTTGTTCATAGCTATATACTATCTAGAACATTACCTGGTCTATAATAAGGCACTCGATAAATTACTAAACAAATGGATAGTGCGGCAGAAAATAAGAGGCTAACAAAGAAAATCCATATAAACAGCAACAATTTAAATTATTTAAATGTTTGTTTTTCAGTAAATGAATATTTACTGAATAAATGAATATTTCTGAATAAATGAATAGACTCTTGAGGTAGAACACATTAATATATCATTTTCTGAGCTGGACACAAGTCTTACAAGTCTCTTTCTTTTGTAAGCATTTTAATGTGCTAAGGATGCACATTTTTTTTAACCTTTTATTTATTTATTTTTATGCATACAAGAAAGAACAGGGGTACAGGCCAGAGTCATAGGAGGTGAAAGGATTCACCAGAGACAGAGTGGGGAGCAGAACAGGCAGATGGACTGAAACACACTGCTGAGGGAAGCAGTGGGCGAGGCAGGAGAGGTCTGCTGCGCCATGTGGGTCCCCCTCCCTGGCCTGGGATCGAATTCACAGTGCAACTCTCAACCTGCTGCACCACCAGGGAGGTCCCACAGCACATTTTTTTTTAAGTAACCTGATGTTAAACTTAAGAAACACTGATCTATCCCAAGGGTAGAGAATTATCTGTGTTAAATTTTTTGTAACCACATACTACGTTGTTTGGGAGACTTGCATTATTTAAAGATAATTTCAATTGTATGTAATTTCTGCCCTTAGACTTAATACCAATGTGAAATCTGACTCTGTGGCAGATAGAACAGTAAAAATCTGGGCTCATAAGTCAAATTCTAAATCTTCTAAGAGATAATATGATCTTGAGCAAGTTATTTCTCTAAAATATTTTTTCTTCATCTATGAATTAGAAATAACAATATATACACATGGCTGTGAAGACTAAGTCAGATGATGCATTTTAATCAAGACTAAGTCAGATAAAGCATATTTTGCTGCCATAAGGTGGTTATCTATGTTAATGATTACTATTTTTATTAACAATCTAATGAGTATATATAACACATCCAAAAACACTTTTATTATTTCTTAAAAATCAAACTGTAATGTTAGCTCTAACTTCACCTAAGATATAATAATATAACCTCTTAAAGAAAAGATACAGCCACAGTCCTCAAAGACAATAAAAAGAACAAGCATCAACAATTCTTAGTGTCTAATAGTCATTTCAATTACAAGTTTATAAACCTGATCAGCTATGGTCTTACAATATTTTACAAATAATTATACAAATCCTCAGTACCTTGAAAGATGCTTGATAATACTTGTTTATTAATATTGTCCCATCCTTACTACACACCTCTACCTCCTAGGTACTCCAAATAAGCAAAAGGAAAATTGGGCATTCATTGCAAGTTAAGACATAAAACTCAGGGTGTTAAAAACTGATTATAAATCACACAGCGCACAGAGAGGGTTCACATAATTATTATTCTTTCCACATCTACATCTCACTCTAGTGTTTAGTAAAGCATATGGGGAAAAATATGTTAAAAGGATCACAATGAAACAGAACTATTGTTTTATACCTCATTCTCCCTTTCAAAATTAAAGATCAAAATGAAACAGAATATCAATAATAGTGTTCCTCAAGAACATCGCTAACAGGTATTTGCAAATAAAAGGTTCATTAGTCAAATAAGTTTGGGGAATACTATTACATCCCTTGCTTAGAGATTTCCAATGCTCATTAGCATATTAAAAGCTCTAAGAAGTCTTATTTTAAAGAACATATTAACAAAACTGTTTAATTTTGTGAACTTTGGCATTTACCAAATTTATTTACCAGTAACAATTCGGGGGGAAAATATATTTCAACTCCTGAATATATATTTCAACTCCTAGAATAGAACAATCTTGCCAGAACTTCTCAAAAATATGTAATGTGATCCCAAATTTATTTTGGAATTATAATTTTATGATTTAGCCCAATTAAAAAATACAAGTCAACTTCCTGATTCTCTATAGATTAGACTTGAAAGCAAAGTGAGCAACAATACTGAATAAATTGGTATGCCAATTAATCAATAAGAAAAATGAATCAGTGGAAAACTTGATTAAAATGATTAAATGACTTCTGATTTGGGCAAAGGCACTGATGTACTTAAAAAAACTCAAGAGCGTTATCAGTGCCACAGAAAAGTTTTCAGTCCAAAGAAAAGATATTTTAATTGTTTCATAAAAATAACCAGCAGGTATAACATCAGCATTCAAAAGAACGTATAAGTACTAATACTGAGTCCAAAAAATTACACAGCAGTAATGGCAGAAGTCTTCCACAAAAGACAAGTGACCTAAATACAGTTCTTCGGTAGAGTTCATGTATCAAAATGTAGTACTCTTTCCTTTATCACTGGCAGCTAGAGAATTTAATATTATCACACTTAATCAATGATAATAATATGTCTTCTCCTAAGGGGACTAGAAAGTGGAAATAAAAGTTGAAAAGAAAAAGGAAAACAAGATTATAAGTCCTCAATCGCTTTCTTTTTTTTTTTAATTGAAACTCATCTTTTTCTTCCTCTTGATATCTTCAAAATAATTTCCACACCACTCATAGACCTTCAAATATCAATCCTTTGAATATTCCATTAATATTCCTTTTTTTCCTTCCATCTGGGGTTTTCTATTTCTAGTTATCTTTGAGAATTTTCATCTATGAACCACATCACCAGAAAGAAAGCAAGGATTAGAAGTGAAAGTTCTGGGCCTCCCTGGAGGCCTAAGGGTTAAGTCCTAGCAGCTACACTGCTACAACCTGAGTTCTGCTTGAGTTTAATCCTGGGCTAGGGAGCTAACCCACATATTGTTACAGGGCAGGGAGAGGGGCACCCCAGAATTTTTAAACCTGCCCTTTCTGAATGGGTTCTGTTATTTGCTGCATTAAAATAAACATATAAGACTTTTAATGGAAAGGAATTTTAACATAATTAGGGTATAATATAGAAAGGACAAGGAATATAGTTACTATAAGTTAAGCATTTAAAGTTACCTATTTCTTTGAGGGTAAAAGTTTAGCTAAATAGGATTGGCAGGCCCAAAAGCTTGCCACAAGTTTAAAGGACTTTTTAGTAGAGACTCATAGAAAAGGGTTAGAAAAAGTTAGATAAATTTAGGAGGAAAAGAGCAAAATTAAAATTAAGGTGAAAGTTGCTATTGTTAACCTACCCAAGGGTCTTTTACTTACATTTGTTTTAACTAGTCCAAGACCAAAAAGCAAGCGCAGTTTCTTTACATGTCCCTCTGCTTCACGTGCCTCCTTCAGGTTTTTTTGTTGCTCTCCATCCTGCTTTTTTTTTTTCCTTCTGTCTGGTTTTTTGGTAGATTTTTTTTTTTTTTTTTTGCTTGGCTTTACCCACTTGGGGAGGAACTGGGATTCTGGAACTTTTCCCTTTCTTGGGGACCACCCTGTTACAATATGATGCAGCAGACCTCTCCTGTCTCACCTGCTGCTACTTTTAGCAGTGTAAATTTGCTGTTTTGCTCCCCATTCTGTCTCAGGTGAATCCTCTCACCCCTGGCACCTCTAGCCTACACCCCAGATTTTGTATGCAAAATAAATAGATCTTTTAAAAAAAAAGAAGTGAAAGTTTCACAACTAATTCAGCAGAAACTGCAAATTAATTGGTCATTTGGAACATTCCTTTATTGAAAAAATTTAATCAATATTCTAAATAATAATCTGTATTTTTGCTAAAACAACCAAATGAGAACTGAGAACTATTAAATCTTACCTGATGCTTCATATAATGATGCATGTAAGGTGTTGCAATTTTAATAACTTTGAGGCAAAATGGACATAGCAAGTTCTTAGTGTTTTCATGGGATGTTCTAAAATGAGTTTCTACATCAGAAAATGATGAAGATCTGTAATTGCAAACCTACAAATAAAAAGAAGGTCTAATTTAACTTGAAAATATATAATAATATAAAATTACAAAATAACAGTGTTAGGTTACTTTTTTATTAGAATGTTATATACTACTTATTCAGCTCTGATGCATTAGTATACAACCAATAAACTAATTCATGAAAGTATCAAATGATAATCATTGAGAGAGAAGTTATCTTTCAACGTCTAGGGAACCTTCTTAAAACATAACTGGGTTCCTTTCTTTTTAGAAAATCTTATTTTTCAACTTCTGTCATGACCTGAATTTTCAAGCTCTTACACCTTTTGATCTATAAAGTTTTTTCTGCTACATACAATAATAGCATTCTCCTTTGCATTACAAAATGGTCTCCAGAATATGGCCATTACCTTGCTTTCCTATTCCTTCACATTCTGGAAAAACACTGGTCCCACAGCATTTGGTAGGGTTACTTAAACAATTCATACTTTCCTTATATGCCTACATTCTTCCTTACCTGGTAAAATAAAACCATATATTCGTCTTTCTCCTACAGGGTTTTTCTATGTTCATTATAGTGGTGGTTAAACAATGGCCTGTGGGTCATTTCCAACTCCCTAACTCAAAGAGTTCAAGCTCAAAGGCTTCCCATGAATAAATATTTTACAATGAACTTTTTATTTTAGTAACCAATTTTATCTAAATGGCTGTAAAAATAAAGAATATATTTTATGACAAATGAAAATGTAAGGCTATCTCTCAAGACACATGAAAATTATATGAAATTTGAATTTTAGTGTCCATAAAGTTTTGCTGAAACACAGCCAAATCCAGTCATTTACTTATTGTCAATGGATGCCTTTGTGTTACAATGGCAGAGTTGATTAGTTGCAACCAAACTTATGACCCTCAAAGCCTAAATATTTACAATCTAGCCCTGTATTTATAGATGAAACCTGCTGACTACTTGGTAATTATTTAAGAACATAGCTAAAACAACAGACAAACACACACAAATACAAAATAAAATATGGGCATACCTGGCAAATATATGGCATTTCACCGGGCTTATGATTATCCTTCATATGTTGTAAAAGAATATGCTCTGTTTCAAATGATAATTCACAGATTTTGCAAATGGCTAAAAAGGGAGGGGGAAAGAGAGATTCAACCATTTAAAAAACATACTTATATATGTATCATTCATTTTATACAAAAAGTAATACTGGTGGTAGTGGTGGTAATCAATGCTTCTAAATATTATATTAACTTAATCTCTATAATAATACTATAAAGCAAGATTTTTATTATTCAAATATTAACTAACTTTCCTAGATCACAGCTTTACTAAGACGCAGTGCTTGGATTTTAGCTCAAACTATCTAACAACAAAATCTGTGATTTTAATCACCACTGTAGTGAGTTTTCTTATTAAAAGGTTAAGTGAAGGATACTGATTACATATCTGAAAAATATGACTGAAAGCTTCTATTTAGTCCCCCACATATAAAGCACTGGTTATTTACTTTAACAAATGATTTACAAAAGGAATTTGAATTTTAGTAAAATAATTTTATTAAAAAGTTTATATATGGTAAAACTTATTTTTTTCAATTTTGTCCCCAAATTCCAGCCTTACTTTTTTCTAACAGACTTCTTTTTGTCAGAATTTATATTATCAAAATCAACAATAAATACTGAAATGAAATTGTAACTTACTAGAAAATTCATGGGGGGTGTGTGTACTTTCAATGTGACACTGCAGTTGAAATGGTGTGGGAAACTGACGGTAGCAGTGCTGGCAGGTGGTGTGGTTTTCCCAGCTCTCACTGCTCTGCTTCTCAAGTTCCAAATGGTGTTTCATGTGGTTCATAAACCTACAAATGATTATCAACAGGTGCAAAAATTCAGATTTAAAAAGAAAAATCTCAAAAATAAGTATCTGAACCTAAGTCTTAAGAATATAGATGCAGTACTCAAAATGAACTCTCAAACATCGTTATAGTCCCTAGAAAAGTGTACACTTAAGTAAACATTTTCATTAAGTCACTAATTAAAACTTTTCATCTTTGTATTGAAATAATTCATTAATATAATTAAGATATTAATTTTTTCTAACCTTAACCATTTTAGTTATCAAAAAGTTTTTAAAAAATAAACAGCAGACTTCTTTTCCATACATAAAATACTACTTAACATTTTTAAATAAAATTGTGACAGGAAGGAAACCCTACCATTAAAATCAACTACAAAGTCATGAGAAAAATCTTCTAAGCCCATGATGATATACAATAAATTCCAGCTGTTTAAGAGAAATTCCTGGTACTTTTAGTCGGGTCTTGGTTTCTAAATGCATGTAATAGCAATTTTAATGCTTCAATTACAATTATTTAATGAAACTGGTTTACTGTTAGCATGATTGTTCATTTTAACTTGCAGACTGTGCCCTTTGTAGGCTATGTCCATTTTTCAGTTTTACATTCTGCTATTTCAGCTTCCCTAAAAAGGCTTCTTTATGTGCAGGAACTATGACCTGCAACAGCAGATAGTGCAACATAAATGAGCATACCTATTTAAAAGAGCTTACTGAAGCTTTTTGCTGAATTTGAAAGTTACGTTACTCAGTCAAAATGTAATTTTTAGACTGGGTCAACTATTAACAATTACTCACTGAATCCCTAAAAGAAATGATCTTGAAACGATGTGATAATGGCATCAGTGATATGGATAGCAATCATCAACAAGGTTATAATATTCATGTCGCATCCTTCCACAACACTACTTCTCTTTAAAGTGGGTATGTCACACCTTGCAATCTTTTCAACCTCCTGCAGTTTTAATACCAGCTCTACAAACATCTATATAAATTTCTATTCTTGGCTAAATGAGGGAAGCAAACGTCTTATAAGATGTTCATAGAATAAGATAAATCTGGTTTTGGTGACAGTCAACGTAGGAAACACACACACACGATGATGGGGAAGAAAACAGAAATCTATACAGCAATCAGTTTCTTACCATTCTCTACAAATTCCCTTCCCAGTTTTTACTGTTAAGATAAAACATTATTTAACATTATTTAACATACGTAAATTCTTGGTCATTAAGTATTTACCATCAATGTTCTACTTACTAAACAATCAATTTTTAAAATTGCTCAATTCCTGGATTTTAAAAATGCTTAAAATTTCTGGATATTCTAATAATCCAGAAAAATACAACTAAGCTTCAGAAACAATAACCAAAAAAGCCAATTTTTTATTTTTATGTTTAATATTAAATGAGCTTATATTAAAGGGAAAACAAAGAACCTATTACTGAAATAACTAATATTGGAAGAAAATAAAACAAATACTGGGTACAGAGTAATACATGTTATAAATAAAAGTTATCGTGGGTAAACATAAAAAAATACTAATAATTCTGCACATACATACACACACAAACTTTTCACCAAAGGGAGACACACCAATTTCTGCCATTTGGGGGGAAAAACAAATTCTGAAATAGTTTCTGAAGAAAGGATGAAAAGAGAAATGATAAAACGAGTAAAATGTAAATGTTAGGATAAAAGTAGTAAGTACACAAGTGTCCACTGTAAAATATTTAAAACTTTATTGAATGTTTGAAATTTTTTTATAATAAAAGGGTGGGACAACAACCTTACATAATATAAATATCAAGCTATAAAATCAATGAAAAATGTCAGTCACTATGCCTTATTACTCTGTTTTTGTTATTCATTTGAGATAATAACTACTAAAATGCCATCTAACTCAAAATTACAAAGTATAAATAAGGTCCTAAGTTGTAAGCATAGTGTATAAAATCTCCCAATTCCACTAGAAATTAAATCTCTAATTTTTAAAGGTGTTAAATTTTGAAGTAACACAGATATCTTGACTAGAAGACGATTCTAGCAAACTAAATATTTTAAAAATTAAAAATATGAATAGAAAGATACATGATATATTCAATTTTATTAGGGTCAAAAATGGACAAAGCAGTGACTCCTCTTTGTGATGTAAAAAAAATGAAATTCAAAAGCAGCTAAAAATGAAAATATCTTATGACAATGCCTTTGGAAAAAAAAGTTAATTTTTGCCTTATTTGAAATAAAAATTGTCCTCTTAAATTATCTAAAAGAAATACAACCTAGTGGATCCAGGAGTCAACTCTAAAATACAAGAAAGGAAAAAAAATTTTTCAAGAGATTCTGCCTTTATTCTTGGCAAAAATTTTAAAATCACTTATAGGGAATAGCACAGAAAAATGTAAAATAAAAATAAAAAACACATCCTTAGAATTCTAATATTCTGATAGAAATAAAATAAGTATTTACATACCTAATATTATTTTTAAGAATTTTCAAGCAGCTGAAGCATTTAAAGGTTGTATGAGTCTTCTGTTCTTCATGGACGTCTCCTTCATGTTTTCCATAATAAAAGTCATTAACTAACATGATCAATTTCCCTTTCTCTGAATCAACAGGCTTATTTTTATTTGCTGTATTTGAAAGTTCTGTTTTAGCTAGTCCCAAAAAGTTACTTATCATGTCTGGACAACAGTACTGAAAGAGAAAAAAAACAAATTTTATATTTTAGGGTCAAAAATGATATACAAATTGACTCTAAGGCCAAACCATACAAAACTAGGTTGGAAATATAAAATATTCAGCAAAAGCTTGTGGTATATATACATACTATAAAAATTACAAACCAGGTCTTAGCTGTGATCTTACAGCTTTTTTTTACAAGTACCTTTCCAGATAATCATAGTTAATAATAATTTAAATATTTAAATTAACTAAACAAAACAAAACCAATTATTTTATGTATGTGTCAATAAAAGTATAAAAAGGAAATATAGTTAGATGCCAAAATATATATGTTTAAATATCAATAATATAAACATTATAATTTATGGTTGCAACTGACATTTAACACATCTAATCTGCCTTTCTCCAGATTCAAGGTATTAGAAAATGTATGGGACAGAAAGAAGCATCAGTAATCCAGAAAATGATCCAAGTAGGAAAAAAAATTAAATCCTTTATAAATAACTCAGGGTTATACCAGACTTCTGAACAGCAACATTTATTTTTTAAATTTTACTTTTATATATATTTTACATTGTTTCATTTTTGTAACAGTGTATATTTCTCATCCCCATAAAGTTCACATCACCAATTCACCCATGTACTACCACCAGAGTCCCTTGTGCTCTTCCCACCCTGTTCAACCAACAAATGAACAGGAAGGGGATAGAAGCACAATAAACATGAATGTAGAAAGTTCATAGATTGCCATATAGGCTAACAGCAGATCGAGGAATAGCAGGTAGGTCTACCAAAGAAAGTAGTATATGAATGAGCATTTAAAATATTACAATAAACACATTCAGAAAGATAATGTTGACTAAAACCAGGTATGAGGGGAAAAGGGAAAAATGAGTGAATTAATAATGGGAAATTTAATGTGACACTAATAAATGTTAATAATAGAGAATGGCCAAAGAAATAAAAGACAATTGGAATTATAGAACATTAAAATCATAAGGATAAATCATAAGTAAAAGAAAAATACAACCTCCCTAACTCCAAACTACATACATACAAAACAACCATATAATAAAAGACTGACTTTTTAAAAAGGTAACAGAAAAATGTGATATAAATGAGTTTAACTCAACTACTAAAATAAAAAGAATGTTCATATAGACTACTAAAGGAAAAGACTACTCTGTTGAGAGCAAGAGACAAACCTAAAACAAAGTGATTCAGAAGGACTGAAAAGAACAAAGAATACACTATACAAATGAGAATCATAAGACAAAATAGGACATACAAAAATGCTAAAGATTGTATTCATATTACAGTTGAAAAAATTAGATTTATCTATGTCACAAACAGCAACATCCTTAAAATAGAATTACAGTGTATCAAAGAAAATATACTAATGAAAGATGCAGATTGAGATGTTTCTCAATGTGTAACAGAATAGCAAAAAGCCAAGTGCAGACATAGAATTCTAAATAATGATATGTTAGATTTTATTGATAATATAAAATTCCATACCCTATGAAAGAAATAATATACCTATTATCAAGTTTCCATGTAACATTAAAAGCCCATATACTTTTCAAAGAGAAAAAAAAAAGTATTTGTGTGAACTCGAATTTTTTTTTTACCATAAAGGGTTTGACTGCAAATTGTATCAATTAACTAGCTATAAAACAACAAGAAACAAAATGTATGTCTCAAGGAATTTTCTAAGATTAAATGACATAATGTATTTAAGGTTTAGTGATCTGTCACATTTGTCTCAGATCATTAGTTGCTATAGAATATTTAATTTTTGTTTTAAATATTCTTCATTGAAAGAAAACATTTCTGTGGTATAGGCATGCATTCATCTATAACAGTCCAAAATCATTTACAAATAATCTATAAATCATACTTTTCAAAATTGAAATTGTTACCATAATAATAAAACTTTGCTATATAAAATTCATAAGCCAGAACATAAATTCCCCTGTGCCAGTTTTGTCATAAACTACTGCATCAGATTTCTTTACATATAAATAGATACTATTCATATTCGACTTAGTTCGATAATGTCTTAAAGACCATTATCACAGAGATCCCATCCTATTCTAAAATGCTATATGGTGTATTGTTATATGAATGGTATTTGAGGTTCTGGTTGTTTTGAATGTGAGTAATCACAAACAATGCTAGAATATATTTTGGAAGTAAAGCTACATTTTGGAAAATGGTTTCCATTTTCCCCAGGTACAGGATATATGTTACAACTTGTATACAAAATAGAAAAGAAATAAGAACTTTTGTGTTTATATATGCAGAAAGAAAATCAGGGAGACATAAAACTAACAAAAAGTATTTTCTTTGAGAGTCATACTAGAACCAGGTAAATCAGCAATAAGGATAAGATTTTTCACCTATATGCTTTTGTAAACTTTTTTAAAATTTTGAACACGATTGTACTGCCTACTCAAATAATTAGAGATAGCTAAAGAATTTAAACCTAAAGATAAGAGCACAAGGGACTGAGGTGGTGGTGCACTGGTGAAATGGTGATGGGGAATACATAGGGATTACAAGTGATCTCAACTATATATAAATATAGAGGAAAAAAAATAGCCCTAAAGTGTGAACCTACAGTCCTAAAATATATACAGTATTATAAATCAATGTTACCTCAATTAACATAAAATAATTTATAATAAAATAATTTAGCCCTTTTTTTTCTCTCCATCTATGATATGAAACATAAAAATCATCAGGTGATTCATGAAAATATTATACAGATAAAATCAACAGAAGGAACACATAAGATACTGAAAATGAATCCCAAAAAAATTACACATAGTAAAATTAAAAGCATTTGTACAGGTTAATTCTCATAAAAGAAGAAAGAACAAAATATTTCTCAGAGACTACATTCTAGGTGCTAGACCAGCACTGGTGATAGACCAAATAGTTTTGAACATAAAGAAACTATTTGAAAATCTGAAAATTATTTTTCCATTTTTTAGTGAAATCCTGAATTTCAATAAAAAATTGTCAGTCATTTTAGTAGTGAGAAAGAAATTTTCCTTATATTTTTGCCATTGTACCTGTCATCTTTTCTCTTTTTTGCATAATCTACATTGCCTTTTTCTTGTCTTTTCTTTTTCCTGCCATTTATATTGGACATGCAAGAATATAAGCTATGTATACAACACACACAGCAGAACACTACAATATTTACTAAAATATTTCAAGGTGAACTATTACCTAAATTTTTAAGTATTCTGTAACTTCATTTTTTTTTTTTTAAATCTGGGGCCTCCCTGGTGGCACAGGGGTTAAAGTCTCATTGCCATCAAACTATTGCCAGCCACTTTGGCATCACTTCGATCCCTTGCCAGGGAGCTGACCCACATGGCACAGCAGACCTCTCTCCTGTCTCATCTGCTGCTCCCCTCAGGAGCTTGCTTCAGTAGATGTACCGCTGCACCCTACTCTATCTCTGGTGAATCCTTTCATCCTCTCTACCTCTGGCCTAAACCCCACTTCTTGTATGCATAAATAAATAAATCTTTAAAAAATTTATTTTTAAAACCAATTTCAAGAAACTATCAATAAAAAGCTTAATTTATAATAATTACACAAATGATATTCTGGACTGAGTTAAAATAATTATTTGATATAAAATGTTCTATCATGTGGAATTTATACATGAATCCTAAAAGTTAAAATGTAAAACTCAGATTTTCATTGTGTAATATGATATATACATGTCAGCACAGATACAAAATAAGGTACAAGAAGGAACTGTTCAATTGTATGAAATACTAAATTCATAATAAAATTCCTATTTTGTAACAAGCTTGAAATATGGTAAGGCATAATCTAGTGAGTAAAATATTCTCACATTATTTTCATTTAAAATTAGAATACAATAAGTTTAAATTATAATGAATATGAAATTAATTTTTTAAATGGGTGATTTAGAAGGAATTTAAAAATCTTACATAAAAATAATCATCATGAATATATATTTTTACCTAAGTTATATAGAAAAACCAAAAAAGATTTCTTATCTAAATATCTGGACATGTTATTATCTACTCATTAGTAGTTTAGGGAGTTGTAACTTTTTTAAATTAAATTTTGCTAAAGTTTACCTTCATGTGATTTTTCAAAGGATCCAAAAGATTGAAATGAATATTGCACTTTGGGCAAGCTTTCGGAAAAGGTGTTCCATTTTTAGATTCATTTGATGAAGCATTTGTACCTAAAATAAATTCAAAATATTTATGATACAAAAATTCATCATTTTTTAACCTTAAATAACTAACATTAATAATATGTAAATTTACTATAATTTCTAAATTTTATGTATAAATACTATAATTTGTTACATTTCTAGCACATTTCATAATTACCTTTTGAAGGAATAGCCTGAGGAGATGTCACTGAAGGAGATTTAGCTGTAGGAAATACAGCTGATGAATCTGCTCCAGAAACAAGTTCACTGGATTTAGGTTTTTTTGGATTAACACTGTTTACTTCAGAAGTAGAAGGCCGTTTTGACAGTGAACTTTCATTCATACCTACAATGATTGCAAAATTATCACTTTTTTTATACGCAAAAAATACTTTAAAGCATTTCAGAATATTGCTTACAACAAAGTAAACATTAAACTGGAACTAAATTAAAGGGAATATAATAACTGAATTACACAAATGACAGTGAAAAAATTAATGTAATCAAGTGTTAGGGGATATAAAGACAAAAAGAGACCAAAATGTTTCAAGCAGAAAAAAAAAAGACAAAGTATGGAGAATATTTCCAACTCTATTCCTTCAATTCAATCATTTTTAGATGCTAAAGTGAGTTAGGGTTTAAAAATATATATTTATTCCATAAATTTAGAAATACCCTCTACAAGCATTTTATTTAACAACTTAAAATGTCTAATGGAAAGTCCATCTTTTTCCAGCTAACAAACAAGTAGTATATTCAGTTTTAGGTTACACATTCTACTTTTTTCTTGTATACAAAGTAGAAAAAAGGAACTCTTGAATGATAATACCTCATTCATTGATTCACTGAAATGAAAGGGCTCATAATGGAAGGAGTTAGTATAATGGTTTTCAAATTATGTTTCCCATTGCCTTATGGACTCATTTTAGGGAATATACTCGGAGAAACTCTCCTATATTTATTAGGCTTTTGTATAGAAGTTTGTACATACAGGGATTTCATTTCTAAAAACAGTTACTAGTTTAAAAACCATAATGTTAATGGCTCAAGATGTGGTATGTGGAGACAATGGAATACTACTCAGCAATCAAAAAAGATAAACTCATGCCATTCACAGCAACATGGATGGAGCTGGAAGGAATTATGCTCAATGAAATAAGAAGGAAAAAGAAAAATGCAAGATTGTTTCACTCACAGGAGAAATACAGGGAAACTGAACAAAGTGTAAAAAAAAGATAAAACTTGCCCATAAAATATAGCTCTAAGGCACACAACAAGGCAGCGGGACAGAAGAGAGATCAAAACAAAGTAGGCAAGAGTACAAGCCACTGGTGACAATTCACAGATGATGTGCTAGTAAGAGGTTTTGGGAACTAAACTTGAGATGAGAAAACAAATACTGTACAAAAATGAACAATGATGCAAGAAAATAAGAAAGTGACATAAAAAAAAATTGAGACTTAGTGGGTCTTCGGCAGGCCTAAAAATCTACATTTACAATAGGCTTCCTTAGGTGATTCTGATCTTGGTGTGAACCAGACTTAAATATAATAGTTACACCTCAAAAATAAATAAATAAAAACCACTATCTTGAAATTAAAGGATTTTAGCATTATTCAATGTTTTACCAAAAGAAATTAGAATATTTAGATTATAACTGGGCCAGAAAAAAATTCGCTTTCTGAAAATAACATAGAATTATACATAGTAATAAGGATTCTAAAACTGTACATCTTAATGCTCCAAACTGTATACTAAAAGCAGAAGAAATGAAGTAAATATATTAAAAATAACTGACTTTTAAGTCAAACAATACAAGTTTAAATTCAGGCCTTGTCATTGACTAAGTATTCTTGACTTACTGAATTGATTTCTCTCACACTCAGTTTCCTGTTCTGTAAAATAAAAGTTACATTACCTATTTTTACAGAGCTGTTCTTAGGATCAAATAACACAGTGTATTTTAAGTACCCAAGACAACATCTGGCAAATAGAAAGATTTCAATTAATAAATGACAGCTATTCCCATTATTACTGAAATATTTTATGTCTTAGTTTAGAGCAAAAATTATTCTAATGGATGACCTGTACATTTTGTAATAAGGGGAAACATGCCAGAAAAATGATAAGAGTATTGCATTGGTTAGTTCCTCCATTTCATTTTTTGAGATAACATGAAAATGATTTTTTACCCATCTTCAAAGCACATGATTACTGATAGCTACACTGAGTACTTGAAAAAAAATTCTATATTCATAGTATCATTCTTGTAAGACGCTCATATTACTTTAAAAAACCAATGAATGCTGGTATTTTTTAATTAAGTATCCATTATATAACAGGATGGATGGCAGGAACAGCTTGTTTTACTGTGAAAATTTTTTAACCTAATAAAATCACTCTATGAGTTTTTAAAAATTATTTTTTAAATTGGTGATGGAATTTCTTTTTTTTGATTTTTTAAAAAGATTTATTTATTTATGCATACAAGAGCAGGGGTACAGGCCAGAGTCATGGGAGGTGAGAGGATTCACCAGAGACAGAGTGGGGAGCAGAACAGGCAGATGGACTGAAATACACTGCTGAGGGGAGCAGCGGGCAAGGCAGGAGAGGTCTGCTGCACCATGTGAGTCCCCTCCCTGGGGGGGATCGAACATGCTTGCTGTGCTGCGGCTGCTTCACAGTGCTGCGCGCACTTCACAGTGCTAGACTCAACCCACTGCACCACCAGGAAGGCCCCAAGTTTTTAAAATTTTTAAACTTGTCTCTAGTCTTTGTCTAGTACTGTTTCCTGCCCTCAATGTCACTTTCTCTAACAGTAAAAATCTTATTCTCATTCAAGATCAAGCTCAAATCCAAACTTCTCCAAACATCTGTGTTCACTTGACAGTGGTCAATCATGTTACTGAACATTTACATGTCATTCATAATGATCAACCATAACAACTCTTTGTAAAGCCCTATAAAACTTATGCAGTTACACATTTTACTTATCTAATCTGAGCTTCAAAAGTCTTCAAAATAACAGTTCAAAATGCAGCTTCCAAATCATCCTATTTACTGCTCAGGCCAAAGTCTCATCAGTAGTAGAAAATTTAAGAGAATGAGTAGGAGTCACTATCCTTATTCCCAAGAAATTTCAAGAACTCAGGTTCTTTTTTTATGAACATGATTTTTCTAAAACCAGACTTAAGACACCTATTTTTTTCTCCTTGTTTCTTTTGGTTATTATCTGTTTAACTAACTAGATTTTTACAAGTACGTCATACTCAAAGAAGTGACTATCAAAAGAAATATCTAAATGGAAATATATTGATATTTTAGGCACTAACATTACTATAGTAAGATTGGGGAAGTGTTTGGTAAATTTGCTACACTAATTTGTTAGTAAAAAATATAAAAATTACCAAAAATCTTATGTATCTCTATTTAGTCAAATGTATGAAATATAATCAAAATTGCTCAAAAATAAATGCCTTGATTAGAGATAATTTTCAATTAGATAAAATTATTTTGTAGAAAATTAACTTCAATTAGTGAAGGCCTTTGGTACGGTATATAATCTAAGAACTTTAAAACACTTCTACAATAGGAAAATGTCATTATTTCACCAATGGGCATTTACTAAGTACTTACCACATACAAATATATTGCAGCAACTTTATAATATCACTCTGTAATTATATTTCATTACCACATCTTAATGATTTATTAAGATACTGACCTAATTAAGAAACCAACTATAAACATATATTTTCCTACATGGTGGTTACAGAAACTAATACTTATTTTAAGAGAGTATTTAGGGCATCAAAAGACTTCTCTAACTTAAAAAATTATTTTAACATTTTTTTTTTTATCCCATGTTTGGTGCGAAGTGAGAACAAGCTAAAAGTTGACTAGCCTACTCCGTTAACATAAAGAAATAAAATATTCCATTATTAAGTAATATTTTATTTAAAATCACCCAAGAAAAGAATTCATTAACTATTTGTGCCATTCCACCTATAATACATGAAAAAATTAATATGAAAGCTTGGACTTCAAGACAGAAAGTCAGTTCCATATGCATGTTCATCAAGTTTATTTCCATAAATTTTTTTTTTTTAAATGCTAAAACCAACCTGTTATAGTAAGTGTTGGTCCCTCTTGGTAATGAGATAATCCTGTATCTTGGGTCAAATCAAAGAGCAATTCTGAAGAATTATTAGGTACAACTCGTGATGAGTTCGTTATATAACCCTGTTAAAATATTTCAAAGGAAGAATTTATTTATTTAACATAATTATAATTATTTTGTTTCATAAACTTTTATGAAGGTAAATTTAAGTGTATGCCAATATTATAAGGATAACCTTTGATAACATTACTAGTAAGTTGTAACACATGAAGGTAATTATTACTACCTGCAAAATTATCATCTACCAAAATTACAAACAGCTATTACTTAACACTGGTTTATCCTGGAATAGTGAGTTGCAATAGGTTACAAATTCTAGTTTTTTCAAGGTAAAAGAAACATATAAACTCATTTTAAATCAATAAGATTGATACACCTTAGAGGGTTACTAAAAATGCAGATTAACCATCAAAAGGCAAACAATAGACTTAGCATATATGTAAGGTAAAGGGGAAAAAAACAGGTAAACACACTGACAATGACTCTAAATTTAAAAATTTCTCTGCCTCTAAAAACTCCACATACAAAATATCAGGATTTAAAAAAAACCACACACACACAATCTGTAGTATTGTGCACCAATATAGGAAACAAATATAACACATAAGTTTCAGAATTACCTTTATGGAAAAATTTTAAGACAAGGTCAGGAAGAGAAAGAATAGGGCCCCCCACTCTTCTTACCACCCTAGAGAAAGTTATGTTGGGCCCAAACACTGTCCCAGTTCACAGAACAAATAGTAAACTGCTTAGGTCAGCATAGGGAACAAATTAAAAGCCAGGGAGACAAAATTTACAATGGACAGTGTTTATAGAATTGACGTAGGTCAGCTGATTTGTTCCTGGAGCCCTTTGAGCTCAAGGGAGGATCCAGACCTTCCATCAGAAGATAGTTAGGGTGGTTCCAATTAGCAGAAAGATTCAAAGATCTTAAGGAAAGGAATGAAAAGTTAAGATAAAACATGTGGTTAAGCATAAAGTATTATAAATTTATATATTAGCACACACATAGATTAGTGTAATTATGAAAACTATGGTCAATATTATAAAAGGATATATATACTCCAATACTATTACAAATATTGAATATAATGATACATACACAAAATTCCACTGCAATATATAAAATACCACTGTAGAGAGGTGAGGTCTAAGAGTGACATTTGGACTATTTTGTATGTCATAATATATAACAAGTCAATTTAAAAATTAACTATACTTATAAATGAAAATTAAGAAGAAAAAGTCACATAAAGAAAAAAATGAACATAAAATTAGATACGTCAAAGACAATATGCACATAACCTCTCTCTCTCTCTATATATATATATATATATAGACTTATGCAAACTATTTTCCAACTTACTAAACAAAAAGTTATAAATACACTGGCAATTTTTAACTAATGATACTGAACTGGTATTATCCTAAAAATAATAATATCTAATACTAAAAAAAATATGAGGAGCCTAAAAAGAAAGAACTGCAAGTTGTGACCCTGACTATCAGGTCCTAGGAAGGAAAAATATTAAAGGAAAAACTTACAAAATTCAATTTTAGTATATGTGCTACCAAAGCGAGCACAAAAAAAACCTTACAAAATTCAAATTAAGTCTAAAGGTGAACTAATTATCTGATTATAAAAAGTGAGAACATTTTCATATGTTAACACAAGGGAAAACAGGCTAAAAGGGTATATAGGAACCTTTTTATTATTTTTCCTCTAAGTCTAAAATTAGTTTGAAATAAAGTTAAAATTAAAAAATAATAACACCCACTAATGGAAAGAGGATGTATCTGGATGTATAGTTCTAATTTGATATACTCTATATTCTGTACACAGAGAGAAAAATTAAAAATTAGTATATACTCTTCTATTTTTGCCATTTTATAATCAGGTAAACTAATGTTAAGTATGGTTACCTAAAACTTTGCATCCCAAACAAATAACATTTAAAAATAGAAACATAAATATTTTATGTTTATAAATTGAGGGATAATTAAATTTTAAGAATCTTGATTTACTATTAAACTTTTCTGTTTCCATAGGTCAATTAAGAAGTTATGAAAACAAGTATTGAAGTAAAGTAACCCAAACCACTCATAGAATTTGAGACCAAATTTGAGGCCTAACAGGAAGTTACCTGCATTTGAATTTTAATATAGTGTATTAAAAAAAAGTAATGCTATATGATAAATTTACTTCAAGCTAAATATTTTCTCTAAATATTTACACTTAAAAAAATAGAAAATATACACTTCGATTTTTCAAAATAGTTTTTTAACAAAACAAAAACTGTTAAACACTTTCATAGGAAACAACTCTGGTTAGTAAAACATCAAAATTTCAGAGTACGCATGCCTTATTCAACAAATAATTAAATAATTATTTCTTGAACAATTAAAATAATTCTCCAAGAGGCAATATTTAATGTCAGACAAAACAGTTCAGAAAGATATCAAATACAATAGTAAAACTGAATAGTACCAGACCAGGATTCAGAAGACCAGTAATTTAACTATATAACTAAATATAACTTGGGTGAATTTCTTCTGAGCTTTAAATTACTAACTTTTAAACTGAAATAGTAGCCACTGTCCTAAATGTAATGCAGTCTCTTAAACAGGATTTTCAATTCATTCCAGAATCTGTCATTCCTAACTTTGCACATTAAAATCATTTGGAGAGTTTTTTTAAAATGTTATTTCCAGGACTCACCTAGAAAAATTAAACAACTCTCTCTTTAAAAATTCTCTAGAAAAGTTAGGAATGACAGATTCTGGAATGAATTGAAAATCCTGTTTAAGAGACTGCATTATGAATTTTGGAAGCTATTGCTTTAAATGAACTTGTAATTATAGTTTTTCAAGTTTATCATGTTTGGTGTGTATGTTTACTTTTTATGCAGTATTTCTATACCTCAATATCTCTTGATGTTCATGTTGGCATTATTATTATAGTTACAAAGTGTTTGTGTGTATATATGGATTATATATGTATGCATTTATAAATTATGGGTTAGTCTGAATTGAATATCCATATCTATCATCTGCCAGTTGTATGACTTTGAATTGTTTAACCTCTTTGAGTTTTAGTTTCCTCAACTATGAAACAGGGATAATAACAGTACCAACTTCACAATATTTAAGAATTAAATGAGATTAACTTACAGATTTAGCACAAAGCCTTATACATATTAACTGCTCAATAAATACTAACTATTACCATTATTAATATTTAATTTTTTAAAAATATGAATTAAAATGTTAATGTAATCTCCAGAATGAAAAGCTATGATCACTCCTCAATAATTTCCCCAGTTAAGAATGAAAAACATTTGGCTCATATTGTTTATAATATTAAAGTTTGCCACTATACAATATTCATTACTGATTATACCTTTATTCCTGATAAAGAATATTCCTGCTATTTCAATAGCAGTTTTCAATAGTGTGCCTATTTAATTTAAGAATATTACCTGATTAATGAAAAGGCTTGTTAGTTAGTTCCTATAGTTATTACTTTGAGTGCTGACTGAGCTATTATAAAGATGGTGGGATATTTCCTAAAGTGAATTATGCTTCTACTGGATAACTATCCACGATACTCCAGATTTTTAAGTAAGTATTGCTGATATTGATAAATAATATCCAATGCATCCCTCAACTGACTGTGTAATTTCAGAAACACTTACAGGTTTAGACAAAGGTTGAACAATAACAGAACTATCTGAAGATCTAGATTCAGGTTGAAAATTTACTGGCGAGGCAGTCACTGGATTTGATGTTGGGTTCGTGTAGTGCTGACTTGTAGACTTGAATGCAGCAGTAATACCTGCATTTTAAAATTACACATTTTTAATTTTTAAAATTAAAAATAAAATTATATTTCTATATAATCAATTATATCAAAATAGTTTAAAGTTAAAATAGTAGAATAATGCTGTACCTCGACTAAGTACACCATTCTTGATTCCCCTTGAATATGAACTGGGATTCATTCTGTTCAAAATATCTGTAAAAGAAGTACGTTTATTTTTAAAATTCATTGTTTGAATGAAATATATATTAAGATAATAAAATTATTAATTAACAACAGATTATTGAAAGGTATATATGTTATTACCTAAGAATAGTTAATTTTAAACAAATATATCCTAATCTACTAAAGGAACAAAAGAAGCAGGATGACCAGTTTTAATTTTCTTACAGAATAAGAACAAACTTTCTTTTTTTTTTTTTTTTCAAACTTTCTAACTATAACTCAAAATCCAAAGCCAGAAGCAAAGGACTAATAAATAAATCTTCCCTGATTTTATACATTACTTTCTAAACATGCACTTTTATACATTTTTGAACAGACATCTTAGTGTTACATGTATCTTTGCTTTAACATTATAACAATGTCAAATACAATTACTGTTATCTAATAATCCAAAAATACACCAAGATGTTCTGATAGAAAGTTGAAAGGATTTAAGTGTTAACTGCTTCAGATAGTGGCTGTTAGACAATGTCCTTCTTTCATGAATATAAACATAAATTGGTGGAGAACGGGTAGTCAGAAGCTGGCTGCCCCAATTGATACAAAGGTCAGAAACTTACAATCATTCCTTGCCAAAACATTTTGTAATCTTTATGGATAACACTATAATTAGGCAGTTGCCTATATATAAGAACCCCAATCAGGAATTAACAAACTTATTTATTCTGACATTTTAAGCAAGTATTCAAAATTCTTCCTTTTCTTGACATCAGGGGTTTAAGTGAGAAAAAAAAGAAAAGTGAATGAACAGATTAAATAGGTTAGTTGATTCCACTAAAAATCATGATGTCCAGTCTCAAAAGACCTCCAGTGTCAGGACATCAAATACCTATAAGAGAGTTTGTAAAGTTACTACTTTAGAAGTAGTATCTTATAAAACTTGTTTTCACTAAGGTAAATGCTTACTTGAAATTGCTGGTTTTGAACTTGTTATCTCTCCAACAAAGATCGGCTCATCATCATCATCATCTTCAACCTCTTTTACTTTCTTCTGCCATGGTTCCAGTTCTTCTTCTTCACATTCCATAAAGAGTTCTGCCATTTTTGAATTATCTAATTTTCAAAAGTAGAGAAGCATACCTTATTTTCAAAAGAGAAAAATACATTTTTGTAATATGTAGTATGATATTTAAGATCTATTTTAATGATTTGAATAGCAATTTCTGAATTGATATTTGTAGTTAGTGCATGGTGGTAAAATTAAAAAACCCAATTCCTTCTTTAAAATATAATTACTAAATTTAGATAGATAGACAGATGAACAGACAAAAAGTTAATGCTGACAAAGTGAGTTACAGTCATATGCCTGGGATGTGATTATATCTGCAAAGAGGAAAATACCTAACGATTTCCTGAAACATCCACACACAAAACATTAAGAAAAAGGAAATAATATAAGAATAAGAGGTAACAAGTGGGAGATATACTGGAAAAATGAACCAGATTCAGGAATACCAAGCACAAAGCTGAACAAGGATGAAGTGCTAGATTAACATATGGAAATAAAATGAGGCTTATTCATTCAAGTGAAATTAGACGTTTCACATTTGAAGAAACAGACCAAAGAACATTAAGTGATTATCATCATGCTAGAAGTACTAACCAAGCCTTGAATTACTAAGAAACACATTAGTGCCTAACTCTTAAAAATATATGGACAACAAGCATAGAAATTTTAGAAAAACTATCTGTCATTCATATCAAAATCAGAAGACAGAGATCCTAAGGTAAAGAAATAAAACAGAAGATAAGAAAAACATTAAAAATAAAATTAGTATCTATATAACTATGAAACAAGAATGTTAGAATAATATTCAGAAAACAAGAGTATGAAAAGTATAACAGCCAAAGCTTTTTAGTTCAGTTTAAAAAAAAAGTATTCCAAAGGTAGAACCAAGAGAGGAAAAACAAATTATCTGAGGAATAACATACTCTGGTGTACACACACACACACACACACACATAAACTAAAGAGAAAAGAGAATACATGGTTGTCAGAAATTCAATTTCAAGGTACAACATTAAAATTTACAAAAAGAAAAGAAAATAGCTAAAATAGGTTTTCAGAGAAATAACACTAGAAAATTTCCCAGACTGGAAGATATTAATCTTTGAACTCACTAGGGAAACTTCTAAACACATTTTGCAAAACCATTATCCTGATATGGAAAGAGGAAAGAACAATACAAAAAAACTGTATTTAGTAGTTATAAGAGATGATGGGGAAAAAAAGGAGATAGGGGAGGGGAGAAGATAGGGTAGTGGCACTGGAGCTTTGGTGGAGGTTGAGTGAAGCATGTGTACATATGGAAGTGCATAGTTATACTACCAAAATTATAGTTACATAAATGATGGGTAAATCAATTTAAATTTGAACTTCAAAAAGAAAACTACAGACTATTATCCCTGAAGAACATAAATGCAAAAATTCTCAAGAAATATTAGCATTTTAATCCAAAAATACTTTGAGTTCTTTTATCATGACCAAGTGGAACTCTCACAAGGTGCAAGGATGGTTCAACACACAGAAATTGATTAATATAAGACATAACCAGTTGATATAAAGTACATCATCAGAGAAAGACAAATACCAGATGATTTCAATAGTGTAGAATATACAGAAATTAAACAAACAGAAAATCAAAACCAAAAAAAATCCTAGATATCTGACCACAGAATTGAGATTACAAGGGAAGGAGACCAGTAGGAAGGGAGCAAGTAGGGATGGAGACTCAACTAACTATGGTAGAGGGTGATGGGTATTTTGGCAGTGGACATGTATTGTACCATACATGTGAAAAGGTATGAACCTACACCCCCAATTCATGTATGATATTGTAAAACCTTGTTATTTCAATAAAAAGGGTACAATTATTTTTTTTAATGATCACATTAATAGACACTAAAAAAGCATTCGGCAAGATTCAACACCCATTTATAATAAAAATCATCAACAAAATGGGAATAACAGAAATTGCTTCAACATAATAGAGGTCATTTATGACATATCACAGCAAACATCATACTCAGTGGTGAAAACTTAGTTTTTCCCCTATGATCAGGAAAACAAGGAAATGCATTTTCATCACTAGTGTTCCAACACAGCTTTGGAAGTCAAAGCCAGGGCAATTAGGAAAGAGAAAGATATAAAAGAATCCAAATTGGAAAAGAAAAAAAACTATCACCATTTGTAGATGACATAACAATATACACAGAAAATCCTGAAAACTTGACAAAATACTACTAGAAATGAATACAGTAAAATGGTAGGGTACAAAATCAATATACAAAAATCGGTTGCATTTCTATATGTAAACAATCAGAGAAAGAGAAATTAAGAAAATATCACTTATAATCACATCAGAAAAGAGAAAGTACCTGAGAGCAAATGTAACAAAAGAGGTGAAAGGCCTATACACTGAACCTTTAAGACATTGCTGAAAGAAACTGATGACACAAAAAATGGAAAGATAGTCTATATCCATGGATTAAAAGAATAAACATTTTTAAATGGCCATATTACCTATAACAGTTCAAGTTCAATGCAATCCCTATCAAATCCCAATGGTATTTTTCAAGAAAATAGAACAAACAATTCTAAAATTTGTATGGAACCACAAAAGACCCCAATAAGCAAGCATCCTAAGGGAAAAAAGGGAGGGAAATGGAAGCATTAACTTAAACCATATAGTGCAAGTATCAACTTATGCTATAAAATGTTACTTACCAAAACAGAATAGTACTGAAACAAAATCAGACACACAGACCAATGGAATAAATTGAAAGTCCAGAAACAAATGACCACATACACAGGCATTTAATCTACGACAAAAGAATCCTAACCATACAGTAGAAAAAGGAAAAGTCCCTTCAACAAAGTGTTCTGGGAAAAGTATACAGTCCATGCAAGAAGAAGAAACTAGATCACTAACACCATATGCAAAAATTAACTCAAAAATTATATAACTTGGTAAAAGACTTGAAACCATAAAATACATTAAAAAAGCAAGAGGGAGAAGATATTTGCTTATCATATATCTGACAAGGACTTAATATCCAAAAAAAGAGGATTTAACAGATGTTTCTTCAAAGAAGATATAAAGATGGCTAATGGGCACATGAAAAAAAAATGCTCAATTTTACTTGGAAATGCAAATCAAAACTATCATGAGATATCATCTCATACATGGGAGAATGGTCTATATCAAAATAATATGAGCTGGCATGGGTGTGGTAAAAAAGAAACTCTTGTTTGCTGTTGTTGGGAACATGCTGGTGTAATCCCTATAGAAAACAGTATGGAGAGTCCTTAAAAACCTAAAAATAATTATAACCATATGATCCACAATAAATCTCCCATGTATTTATACAAAGAACATGAAATCTCTAATTTAAAGAGATGTATGTACCCTTACGTTGACAGCAGCATTATTCAGAATAGTTAAGACATGAAAACAGCCAAAACCAATCCCATTAATGGGTGGTATACATACCAAATAGAATATTACCAAGCTATTTTAAAAAAGATAAAATCTTGTCTTTTGTGACAACATGGGAAGAACCTGCAGTGATTATGTTAAGTGATATAAGTCAGAAAGTGAAAAATAATTACAGGATGGTTTCTTTCATCTGTGGAATGTATGTATATAAAGTAAACAAACTAGCAATTCACAACAAATGTAACTCTTAGTTTCAAAAAGGAGTGGTTACATGTGGGCTATAGTGGTGGGGTGGGGATGGGAGTGGAAAGGATAGAGGATGCCAACCTGATAGTGGGAATGGCACTAGAAGTTTGATGGTGGGTAAGAGATTTAAATACACATCAAGTAAATATGTACCCTCAAAGCTTATTTAGTATGATTAATCAGTAAAATTTTTTTTAAAAAGGAATGTGTGCAAAAAAGATTGCATAGTAACTAACACTTGTCAACAAAGATTACGAGTTGAAATAACAATATTTTAGATATATTTGGTTAAACATACTATTTTAAAGGCCTCACTAGTACCTATCAAGTTATGATGAAGAAATGATCAAAAGAGTTATACCAAGCCATATCATTATGAAATTTTAGAGCAACAGAATTTAAGATAATATCCTCATGTCAGAAAGGGTTAGGGGGAGGAGGTAGGAAGAAACAGGTCTTAACATAAAAGATTAAAATAAGTAAGAACAGATACTAGAAGACAGTAGAATAAATGTTTTTAAGATTCTTATCCAAATTATTTTTTAATCTAGAATTCTATACCCAGTCGAATATTTCATCAAGCATAAATGCAAAATCAGAAATATCACGTAAGATTTCCCTTCCACATGAGTACATTCTTAGGAAGCTTCTACAACAGCTACCAAAATACTAGACTTAATCAAGAGAAAGAAAAGGCATTCACCACAAAATAGTTCCAGGACAACAGAAGTTCAGTAGGCCTTGAGAGCCACCAATCCAAAGTAGATCAGAAAACAGAACTTTAGGAGGGGTATCTTTGAGATAACAAGTAAAAAGTTATTTTTTAAAATGACATAGGTTTAGATTACACAAGTTTTATTGTGTAGAACTGAAAGTCTACTGAAGGATATGGGAAGATTTGACTATAGATTTTAATAAAGCTTAATGAATGACAAAACATAGAAAGTATTATTAATTGTTAAAAAAACAAAAGAAATAAAGAAAATAGGTAAAAGGTAATGTATCCTTTTATAGCTATCTTTTCATAGCTATTCTTTGAACAATAGCATATTATTGTGCATTAATGAACAATATTTATTATGGGCATCATAATGAAAACATCAAATATGGACTTAACCAAAAATTGGAATTATATTGCTATGAAAGAGCAAAAAATCCTCATCTACCAAGATAGAACGCTGTTAGAAAATGATAAAACTGATTATGTTTGTTAACAGCATATATACATGTTCATATATGCATTCTTAAAAATTTGTAGCTAAGTCTTTTAAAGCATTTTCAGGTTGTTTGACATTTTAAACAGGTACATATACTGCTATAAATTAAGATGGGGAAGAAAAAAAAAGAACACAGCAAGAGAAATATTGAGGACCTAAAGCTAAATAGTAATGGAGATACATACAAGTGGTACTTAACTAGATATACAGAAGGGTGTATGTGGGGACACTACTAAAGAAAAAAACCTCCAGGGTTTTGAGTTAGACAATATAGTCATATCTGAAGATAGTTTTTTCCTATTAAAGTAATGCCACATCTCCTTTTGGTATTAAAATGGTCTTAAAAATCTAAATTTATTAATAAAACTTTGGCAATTGTGATGTAAGATAGCATTAGGCTCTTACGAAGTTTGCAAGACAACTGTTCTTTGGCTAAAACTATGAAAACAAATTTCCAAGTTAAAAAATAAATAAATAAATAAAATAGTCTTAAAATATACAAATCAAAACAAAGATTTTAGATGGCACACAAAGGAAATACCTCAACAGATTAGGTACCATTGTTTTATAAATTAAAAAAAAAACATTTTTCCTCATATAAAATGGTGATAACCATTTCCTGTTTCAATGTTTAAATTTTTAGTAGTTGAACCTACCAAAAAACAATGTTTTCCCATTTTTCCTAATGTCATGAACATTATAAGCTGATCCCTTTCTTTTCTAAATTATACTATTTGTCAATTAAATTTCAAGTCAAATGAACTTTATTAAAGGTGCCATTCATTTCCAGCTATGGGTTGAACTGTGTTTCCCTCAGATTGCTTATGTCCTCACTGCCAGTACCTCCGAATGTGACTATATTTGGAGACAGGGTCTTAAAAGAAGTAATTAAGCTAAAATGAGTTTACTAGAGGGGGTGACATTCCAATATGACTGTTGTCCTTAAAAGAAGATATTAGGACACAGAAACATGCATAGAAGGAAAACCATCAGAAGATATAGGGACCAGATGGTCATACAGAAGCCCAGGGGAAAAGGACTGGAACAGATCCTTCTCTCATGGCCATAATAAGGAGTCCTGCCAATGCTTTGATCTTAGACATTTAGCATCCAGAATTATGAAAAAAAATTCTGTTGCTTAAGTCATCCTGCCTGTGGTATATTGCTATAGCAGTATTAGTAAGTAAATAGAGAAGAAAAAGTTTTTTACTCTTTTTAACAGGGCATAAGCTACCATTGTCAATATATCCAGGACACATTAGTGAGAAAAATTATTTAAAAGATACATAATAGCTTTATAAACGTTTAAAAATAATTTATTTATTTTTGCATATGCCTAGAAGAAACTTATGATTATGTATACCAAACCAACAATAGCTGTTCACTAGTAATAAAGAGAAAAAAAATTTCATTTCCACTTTATTCATTATTTTAATTTGCATTACTTGTTTTCACAGGAACAATTGTTATTTTAACCATTTCAACTGTTTTTGTCTTTAAGAAAATGTGCCTGCCACCTCTCTTCCCTTCTCCTGAAGCAATTATCAGTCAGTACAAAAGCCACATTAGTATCATGGCAACAACACTTACTTTTTGGCTGAAAAGGGTTGTGGCCCATCAAGTTGCAGAGTTGACTTTCTTTAAATTGTCACCTAAGTACTGACACATGATATCAATCAATTTTATGAGTCACTGTAAGTATTACCAAATATTGAAACATGAACTTGGGATCCAAAAATTCTTGGATCTAATTTTGATCTCCAAATTCAACTCACCATGTAACTCCAGACAAGGCAGCAAGTTAACCTTCAGTTTTCCTTCCTATAAAATAAAGATACCTAATTATTAGAATGGGTTTCATTACACTAAATGTACACATATTTAACCTTTCTTCTTATAAAAAATTCAAAGTCTGAGATATTTGATAAAATAAAACACAATGCATAATTGTTCCTTTCCTAAATGAACACAAATTTATTAAGCAAAATTTTGAATGTAGTAAGCATTTGCCTACTTGAAGTCTGCGTTATTTAATTACAAATAATTTTTAAAAGAATCCTATTTTAAAAATGAGTAATCATTTCACATAATATTTTAGCAAATTTAAACTTTCAAAGACTAAGTGGCATTATTCTTTAACTGTTATCCATTTTTCACACTTCAAAATTAAATTTTGAAAATTATTTCTGTAAGAAAACACAAATTTTAAATTATACTTTTCTATTATTTTATTAATTAGCTTAAAGAGAAAAGAAAATTAGATATAGTTCACCATAATTAAAAAATATCTCTCATTGTAATGTGCTAAATGTTAGTGTGGGTAAGATGAGTAAGTCATAGTCCTTGCCTTCAGAAATTTATTTACTAGTACATCTGTAGTTTGGGAGACTTGAAAGTGAAATACTATTATTGTTAACATTAATAAAAAGTGCCTTGGGTTCTCAAACACACAACAGCATACATCTTATAAAATACACTGAGTTCTAAAAAGTGCTTTAGTCATAAAGCAAAAGAGTCAAAAATTAGATGTCAGAAACCTAAAATATTCAGATAGCTAATTCAATCTTCACAATCTTATTCATTCTCAGACTGACAAAAGAGTAAGTTTTCCTACTTTTAGTTTCCAAATTATATTTGAAATGAATTAGCCCATGAGGAAAAAAATATTTCAACTTCAGAAGCTACTACAATATTTTTTGTATTACTGTCACAAGAGAACCTAGTGAATTCTGTTTTACTAACCTAGTTTTGAGGTTTTACTATTTATATCTGTAATTCAGCTGTCTGAATAGTTATAGATTTTCCCTAAAGTAAAATCAGTGCTACAAACAAATGACAACTGTTGCTCAATATTAAGGCATAATCAGTGTCGAGAATTCAGAATTTTTTTTTTAAAGATTTATTTATTTATGCATACAACAGCTGGGGTAGAGGCAAGGGAGGTGAGAGGATTCACCAGAGACAGAGCAGGGAGTAAAACAGGCAGATCCACTAAAATACACTGCTGAGGGGAGCAGCAGACCAGGCAGGAGAGGTCTGCTGTGCCATGTGTGTCCCCTCCCTGGCCGGGGATCTAACTTGGGGTTACTGGGCAGCAGATGCATCACGGTGTGGAGCTCAAGCTGCTGCGCCACCAGGGAGGCCCAAGAGTTCAGAATTTTTTAAGAGTCATAATTACACATCATGAGAGTCATATTAAATATTTTTGCTGTGATTATATAAATATATATCCCTTAGCAAAACTCTAAAATTAGTATTCACCTTACAAATATTCAACTAATTAATGACCTGTCTATGCCAAGATAGCCACTACCTATGAATACAGAGCTAACTTTAAAACAACCTACATCAAAAGTCTGAGGACCACAACAGCCACTTAGGAACCTGAATTCTTATACACCTGTAAACACATTAAAATGTTTGAGAGCGTCAGGTGTATTTAGAACCATGGCTTCAGTTCTAAGCTAACATTGTAACATGGTAGCCACTAGCCACAACTGACAAAGTTTAAATTAATTAAATTAAATAAAATTTAAAATTCATTTCTTCACTTTCATTATGCACATTTCAAATGTGCAAAGCCGCATGTGGCTGATGATTACCATATCAAATCCTGCAGACAACACTGGTCTAAAATATTATCAGGCCTCCCTAGTGGTGCATCAGGTTAAGCTACACACTGTGAAGCATCTGCAGCCACTACAGCACGAGTTCGATCCCCAGCCAGGGAGTGAGCCACATGGTGCAGCAGACCTCTCCTGCTTTGCTCACTGCTCCTGTCAGCAGTTTGTTTCAGTCTATCTGTTTTTTTCTGTGCCCCACTCTGTCTAGGGTGAATCTTCCTACCTCCCGCACCTTTGGCCTGTACCTCAGTTCTTGTATGCATACATAAATAAATATTTTAAAAATAAAATAAAATGTCATCATTATATTTTATTCTGGATAATATGCAAACAAAAAGTTTTAGAGATTCCTTTGGCACTTTAGTCCAAAGCATGCCAAATTCATCATTGCAAAAGCCCTCAAGTTCCCACTTCAGAATACTGATGATAAGGTGTTGAATTCTAAGAATGATTTAATTAGATGCCATTTAAGTGAACTATCCAGCAAAGACAGAAAGTGGAGATCGCAAACCTCTAAAAGATCTCCAGTTCCTGCAGCTCAGAAAAGGTTCCTAAATGGCCAGAAAAAGAGAATACTCATCTACTTCAACTATCAACTAAGATAGGTATGTCATGCTTAAGCTTAATACGTTTATTTTTATGAGTAAAAATTTTAATTTCAAGATACCAATTTACCAAATAAGTCACTTTGGGAGACTGTAATAAATAATGGTAATTCCTATTTTACTTGTATTGTTCCAGTTTTTATATATTTAAAGTAAACTGTATCTTGGGGGGGTGGAGTCTTTCTATAAAACACTTTAATCAGCAAAAATATGGGAATTTCTTAATTGTTTGAAAAATTCACTTTTATTAATTGATAGGTATCACCTGATAAAATGAGTACTAAATAACAAACACATTAGATCTAGTACTTAGCACATGTGATGGCATAGTTGTACTAGGTATTCAATATAGTCCTTTTTACTCTCTGATAAGGGAGACTATCAAGCAATTCTGCAAACCAGAAGGAAAGTTAGCATAAGAAAAATCAAGTCATAGTTTCAGCACTGCCACAATTTTCAGTCAAATCAACTGACAATTCCAGACTCTTAAAGAGTGATCCCTAAGATCTATCAGACTGAATGATCCCCTAAGATTTGAGTCAACTACATTGCTTTATTAACCATAAACAGCAAAACTTGGTAATGAATGTCAGGTTCAAATTTTAACTCAACCAGTTGCTAGCTTTATCATCTTAGGCAAGTCAGTAACCTCTATGCCCTCTTTCACCATGTATATAAGCAGTACTTATTTTATAGGTTTATAAAAAAGATTATGTGAGATAATACACAAGCACATAGCTCATTGATTGGTACGTGGAAACCACTTGAGAAATCTTAACACTGAGTTACAAGTCATCTTAAGAAACTGGAAGAACTGATCACAATTTGAATTTATTGGAATTTCTAAGTTATCAGCTGAGCATTAGAATTCGTTTTGTTATATAATATATTCATTATAGTATTTGATGACAAAATTTTATCTTTATAAATATACCTCCTTAAATGTGGCTGTCAAATTTATCCTGCCATATTTTCATTAAAAAAAAACACAATGTAGCTAAACACATATAATGTAAAATATCTTAAGCCTTCATATAAACATCACACATACATACCTATAATACATCAATATCATTAAAGCATATACTACTAATCACAAAGAATAAGGCAAGTATCTAATTTAAAAACACTGTAAAAATTAACATTTGGATAAAATGTGATACCATTTCTATTAAGAAAAGATTTTATTATATGTGCATCTCTGTTTTCTAATTTCTAAAAAAAAAATCCTATTTTAAATAAGTATTAAGAAGAATGTGAGGAATATGGTAAATTTTTTGGACCTCATAAATTAGTTATTCAATGAAATAATCCAGGAAACCACATTATAAAAACTCTTCCTCTCAACACAAAAATATTTCAGTTGGGAGTTGTATGCCTAAACAAGAAGATGATAACACCAAAATCAGATATGATCAAACTAATAGTAAAAGGAAAATACAAAACAAGAAATCAAAGTGGGTTAAGCAACACACTATGAAGCAAATCGCAGCCACCACAGCATGAGTTCAATCCCTACTGCTAGCCAGGGAGGGGACCCACATGGTGCAGCAGACCTCTCCTGCCTTGCCTGCTGCTCCCCTCAGCAGTGTGTTTCAGTCAGTCTGCCTATTCTGCTCCCCACTCTGACTCTGGTGAGTCCTCTCACCTCCCACAACTCTGGCCTGTACCTCAACTCTTGTATGCATAAATAAATAAATCTAAAAAAAAAAAAGAAATCTATATAATCATTTTCAATAGTAAAATTTATATTTAAGTTAAATTTATTTTTAAGTTAGTGTAGGATATAAAGTTCTACTAACTTAACATTTTAGTCTAGGATTAACATGTTAGTGGTAAGAGATATTAATTCTGTCTATAATAATTATAAATAATAATTCTGTCTATACTCTTAAAATTTGATGTGTCACTTTTATCTCTCACAAATTTCCCAAGAAATCAAGCAATTAAATCATGACTTTAAAACTTCGGTTTATGTTCTATTTCATGTCATTTTACTTTATTTTCCAAACAATTCTTTAGTCTTTGCAACGAATAGCATACTGAAATTGAGGTTTGTAATTTTAGAATTCTAATCCTGTGTATAGAGGTAAAAGGCTTCAAAAGTGGATTTTCAACCATGACGAGCAGTCTAATATTTCAAAACTAGTTTTATGATTCTTCAAGAATTTCCCACTAATCTGAAGGCGTGCTAGAAAATTATTTTTAATTTAATACTCAATATATAAAGAACATAATCAATTTTGTGGGGTCATTTTTAAAACTTCTGTTTTCTATTATGTTATTATCCTTCAGAAAGGTAAGCAGAGAATAATGACTTTTGGCATTATAAGACAAATCACCCAACAGAAAACCTGATATGGTAGGCAATTAACCCAGAGACCCACAAATAAAATTTGATTTAATAAAATTTGGGTAAATAGGAAATTTCATAAAGAAATTAAACTTATTAAAGTTTTTATTTGCAAACATTTAGCAGATTACACAGATGAAATTTCAATCAGTACTTCCTTTATGCCTATTGTTTCATTGTGAAAAAACTAAATTATCTTTTTTAGAATGAGTTCAGTTAGTATTAACTACCACAGACTTATAAAGGGCACATTCCAATCACACAAACTGCACTATTAGAAACAGCTGATCGAGGGCCTCCCTTGTGGCACAGGGGTGAAGTCTCCAGCACTATGAAGCTAATGACAGGCACTGCAGTACAAATTTGAACCCTAACCAGAGAGCTAACCCACATGGCACAACAAATCCTGTGTCGCTCACTGCTTCCCTTAGCAGTGTATCTCAGTAGATCCACCTGTCCTGCTCCTCACTCTGTGGTGAATCCTCTCACCCCCTGCACCTCTGGCCTACACCTCAACTCTTATACATATAAATAAATAAATCTTTAAAAAAACAAACAACAAAACACCTGATCACTAGCAACTAAAACACTGCAGACAAAAATAGTGGAGTCATACAAACTTTAGAAGATTTATCAAATTTCACTCAATTTCTGAAAGATTCCAATTTTATTTTAAGGATAATAAAATACTGCCTTCTGAAAATGGTCACTCCAAAAAAAGAAAGGGTCTTTAAATCGGAGAATATTGATTGTTTTATTTTTTAAGCCAAAAATTTCACATCATTCAAATATATATACATTCAAGAATGACACACCATACAAGGACAAGGATTCTGTATACCCAGGAAAAGCAGTGCTATGACAGGAAGCAGAGAGGCTACGGAGACTAAGCCGATTTTCTGAGAAAGACTGAAACTCCAAAGAAAATTGTGCTGAGACTTGTGTGCACTGAGCCCAACTGCAGATCTAAGAGAAAGCTAGCTGTTAGAGAGATGCAAGCATTTTGAAGTGGGAGGAGATAAAAGGAGAACAGGCAAAAAAAATTAAAGAAAAAAAGGGGGGAAGAGTTGGAATTAGTGTTGAAAAAAGTGTCCAACAAAAGCGATCAAAAGTAGGATAGGGAAAATGCAGTCCTCCATTTTCATAGGGAGGTTGCAATTTCATAGAAGGTTGCCCTACCTATATGCAAGATTAATTCCCAAGAAGTAAAGGCCAATTTCTCCTGTTTGCCTCCTAACTTAGAGAGAAAAAAACTCACCCTCTGAAGGCAGATAATCAAAGAATTAGCATTTTAATTCCCTAAAATTAGGTAAAATTCAGATTGGTTCCTTAAAGCCTGAAACGATCAGAAAATATCACCCTAAAATATGCCACTTTAACAAAAGGGTTTCTTTGAGTTGAAGACAATTAAAAACAGGAAACACAGAAAGAGCTCTGTTGTAAAGGTCTTCTTTCCTATCCAATACCAAGGAGAAAAAACTACCATTATTGGAGTCAGCACCAAGATGGATGTACACCAACCTTATCTTCCATTAATTTCTCCATACACTGACCTTCCCTCAGTTTACCCACTTATGAAGATCCTAACTCCCTTTACCTGTCTTGCCACTTCACAAATTTAACACCCTTTAATAAGGGTGTGTCTAACCACCTCTTTTAAGTCTTCAATTTTTTTTTATAAACACCTCCATGGACATAAAAATTTTAATATTAATATTAAATAAAATTCGCATATCTGTTCTCCCATTAATTTGTCTTTCCTCTTTTAATATGCAGGTCCCAGGTATTTCACCTAAGATTAAAAAAAAAAGTTTACCTCTTCCCTATAGACTAAATAATTCTCCCAGTTAAGGAGCTCAATCAGGGTTTTCTAAAGGCAATAAAAACACTTCATAATAAAAATAATTAAGACTTTTACATATAACACATTTACTCATTTTTCTATCGAGTGCTAGGCACAATCCTCAGTGCTGCACAGGATGTGAAAAAGACCCCTAGGAAGCTACTTAACAGGAGAATTATCATAAATATATAATTATCACAAAAAAAGGGTATGGTAGCTATAGTAATATAAATCAAGAGTACTATTGCAGAAGTTCTTGACAAAGTTTGGAGGAACCACAGAAATGATGTGCAAAATTTTGTGCACATTTGCACAGTTCCTTGGAGTATCAAATTCTCATAAGTGTCCATTTTTAATTTTTTTCTTATACTGTTCATTTTTATACAATATTTAATTTCTCCCATCAGGTGTAGTCCCCATAAATCTCCCACTACTACATCATCTGTGAATTGTCACCACAGTCCCTTGTGCTCTTCACCTCCCATGCTGTAAGCCTCAGATCTGTTTTGCTTGCAAGTTTTGCCTTTTTTTCTTTTTGACCCTTTGTTCAGTTTCCCTATACTTCTGTGAGTGAAACGATTCAATTTTACTTTTCCTTCTGACTTATTTCACTGAGCATAATCCCTTGTAGGTCCATCCATGTTGCTGTGAATGGCATGAGTTGTTTTGGGGGTTTTTTGACTGCTGAATAGTATTCCATTGTGTATATATAGCACATCTTGACCCATTTATCTGTTTTGAGCATTTAAGTTGTTTCCATTTTATCTATTGTAAATAGTATTGTGACAAACATAGGGGTGCAGGTTTCCTTTTGAATTAAACGTTTTCAAGTCCTTTGGGTAGATTCCAGGAGTAGAATTGCTGGGTCATATGTTCGGTCAATTATTTAGTAATTAAGTTCTCATGAAAGTCTACTAACCTAAAAGGCTGAGTTGTTAGCTTTGGAATTTGAGGGGGAAAGAAAAAAGTATCACATCATGCTGAAAATTTCCAACAATGGAAATTAACATAAACAATACCCTTTAAGGGGAAGATGTTTTATTTGCTTTTTTAAAAAAACAAACATGTTCAGGTGCTTAGCAAGGGGCTAAGCACCGCACTATGAGGCATCCACAGCCACTGCAGCACAAGTTTGATCCCAAGCCAGGGAAGTGACATACATAGTGCAGCACCCTCTCCTGCCTCTCCAACTGCTCCCCTCAGCAGTGTATTTCAGTAGATCACCTGTTCTGTTCCCCACTCTGTCTCTGGTGAATCCTCTCACCCCCCGCACCTCTGACCTATACCCCAGTTCTTGTATGCATAAATAAAACTTAAAAAAAAAGTTCATTGCAAATGATTTAAACATACAAAAATATATGGAGTAAAACAGTATGAATCTTTATATCCCCTCCTGCCCAAACCCCAACCCTGCTCATTAGAGATTGGAATGTGATGCAATAGATAAAATCAACAATTGAAAATATCAGTAGGCTTATGGTTCAGGGATAAGAAGGACATTCCAATGCTTCTATGTCTCAACAAAGGACAGTATTTATACTAATGTTTTGGATAAGTCTACAGTGAGTGCACAGATAAAATCTGTAGATAAGTAATTAGTATAACACATGTTAAATAAGAAATGGAAGTCTCAAGAGATCTCAAGTCAGAATGGTAAAATCTAGCATAAATTTTGTATTTGCCTCCCAAAAAATTTATAAAAACATAAATTGAAAATGTACCTCTTATCAGTTTTAATTATTAGAGATTCAATGAATCAGGCATTCATTTAAAAAGTATATTTATGAAGCGTGTATTATGTGCTGGAAATTATGCCAGGCAGGAATCCAATAACTGAAAATTATTACAGAAATCTTGTACTCATGAACCTTAGAGTTTAGAAACAGACATTCATGCAGAGAGATGTAAAATGACAAAATGCTATAAAAGACCCAGAATTTTAACTCAGAGTAAGAAAAGTAAGTCTAGTTAAATTAGCATAATCAAAACTGACTTCTCTAAGAAAGTCATGATTAAATTGTTATTTGAAGAATGGTTGGAATTAAACCAGGCAAACAAGAAAGGGAATATTCCAAGCAAAAGGAACAGCATATGCTAAAGATCTATAGCACAACAAATCTAAGGAACTGAAAAGAAACCACTGTGTAGAACTGGAAAAAAAGAAGCAAAGGGCTATATGATAGGAAGTAACACAAGAGTCAAACAAGGCAGCAACATGGAGACCAGTTAAGTTTTGTGATTATCTTGAGGCAAATGTAAATTCAGTGAAGGGATTTTTAAATAAAAACCTTAAGATCAAATTTGTGATAGTGTCAAAATAGTAGAATTTGTGTTTAAAATTCAAGGGTATGATAGTTTGTACTCTATCCTAACTGAGCCCCCCTTAAATTGGAGGTACTCACAATGACTCTTTCCACTATAAGTAACAGAAAACCCAATTCAAACTGGCTTATGTAAAAGGGAATTTATTGATTCATTTATAGAAAAAGTACACGCACAATTCAAACAATGATATGTGAACCTTGGTTTTATTCATTCCATGGCTTCACTTCCTCTATGGTGATTCTACCCTCAGAAAGGGTCTCTCATTGGGAATATCTGTAGTAGTTCCAATTTAACACCTTTTAGATTCAAGACCAGGGCAATGATAATAGGACCAGCTCAGACTGGAGATGAGTTGGCTAAAGTCATAAGCACTTCCATAAGCCAATCACGATGCTAAGGAATGATGTGATACGTTTAGTACTATCATATGTTCCCCTGTACCAAAGGTACAATCAAATTCATGTAAGATGAAAACTGAAGGAAAGTATGGTTCCTCAAAGAAAAATGAAGACATCTGTTACCAAGGTAAGGGTGAATGGATGTTGGGCATCAAAACCAAAATGTCTACTATGAGGAATTTAAAATGAGCTTTGTGTTAAGTCAAAGGACTAAAGACATTTAATCTAGAAAACATGAAACTATAAGGAAAGGAGTATAGAAATAAAAACTGTCCACAGATTAAATTTAAAGCTTTTGATGAATAAGAAGAAAGAGGGTAACTTGGCTTTATGGCTCAAGAGGTAATAATAAAATTAACAATTCTAGTAATACTTTTTATGAGTAAACTAGAGAATTTCATTTCTAGTGTTGAGCTAAACCACATCTAGTTAATTCATTCTAAATTACTATAAGTTAATATAATGATTATAAGTTGTTTTATTTGTAATAATTACCATTAACTAATATTAATAAAATGCATACATTATGTTGGCTAATCCTCTAATGACCCTATGACAAAACTGTGGAAATTAAATTGTAGCACTAAGTAGTACCTTGCCCACATTCTTCAAAGGCCAGAGATTTCGGTCACACACAATTTACCTCCACTAAAAACAAAATTATAGAAAGAGTTCATCTCACTGTAAGAACAAAACAATTAGCAGTTAAAATGTCAAGAGGTAAACTGAACTCTAGTTATGAAAAATCAACAATGAAAAACATGAAAAATTCAAGCATTATGTAATTGAAAATGATCACTTTCATGATCCTAAGTATCCTTCCTAGCATATCCATTTAGTAAAGGTATATAAATAATTGCCTTGGACTGAGAGAAAACATGGATTTCTTATTATTTCATCTAAAAAGAAACTGTCTTAATTGAGAATGTTAAATTATGAAACTTCATTTTGAATTTATGATCAAAATATTTTGGTAATCAATCCACAACATCCAAATATTTTCTAGAAGCTTCCAAATACAATGCAATGAATGAATCAGTTGTGTTCACATTTGTGAGTATTTCGAAGGAAGCAAAATCCTAAATAAAAATAGTTAACAATTTTAAAAGAGCAATATAAATTCATTTAATAAAGCTGTTTTGAAGGTTTAACTCAGAACTCCCAGTGAGACCAAGATCTACTTCAGACACTGAGAATGAATAGTTCAAATATCAAATTTTGGTGATAAATCAACTTTTTAGAATTTTAACATCTGTTAATTCTAAAAAAAAAAATGTTAACATAAATGTAGTATTAATAAGTAGAAAGTCCATGCTTCAATAGACTGCTTACATCTACAAATCAACCTAAATCAGCAGTCATTAAAAGCTATATAAAAAGAGCCCTTTTTCATAACAGGGTATAGGTACTCTGCACTACCCGCCTCTTCAACCAAGTGAAATACCCTGCTGATCAAGATCAAAACACCCTGCAGATCAAGGATGTGCTCTAGTTATCATTACCCACTTCATCAGTCACAACGGAATCAAGTGCAGCAGGGAAGCTACTGCATTTTCTATTACACAGTATCCTGCTTAAGCTAGCCACCTGAGGCTCTCAAGAACTGTCCCCTCCCCATAGTCAAAACAAATTTATCACTTTTCATTTTCCTTATATTACATCTATTTAACGCAATTTCTCAAAAAATTCTTCCTTGTAATATTCCATACACCAATAATCTGGTTCTATACTGCCTCTTTCTTTTCAGCTCTTTACAGAGATTTCACATTCTTTTCCTCCTTAAATACTGTAAATTAAGATTTTCCACAAAAAATTTAGAACTTAGTCTTACATAAAGTGTTCCCAAGGAGACAGATCCAATAAATTTCATAGTGCTGGCTATTAGTTGTTGGCAATAGCCTATAAATCATCAATTAATAATCTTTAACCCTGACTTTTCATTTAAGTTCCAGTCCTTAATCTGTTTCATTGTTGGAAAATGCTATTTGGATACTTAAACTCACCTCGAATTCAGTATTTCCAAAAATGAACTGTCTCTCAAAAATTAGTTCAATAGCTTTAGTCATAATAGCAAAAATGTTTATCAACGGATGAAAGGATAAACAAAATGTAGTATATCCACACAATGCAATAATATTCAGCAATTTTTAAAAATTAAGTATTGATACATGTTACATGACTTTTGAAAGTACCATAATGTATAATTTCTTTTATGTCAAATGTCCAGATAAGCAAATCCATAGAAGACTAAAACTTGACTGGTAGTTCCAAAGGCTAAGAGAAAGGGAAATGTGAGAAACTGTTCACTGGAGTAATTATTTCCTTTGGAGGAGCTAAAAGTATTCTGGGATTAGCTCGTGCTGATTATTGGACAACACTGTGAATATACTAAATGGTTAAAATATGTTACATGAATCTTATCTCAGTTTACAAAAATTTCTTCTACCTATATATGACTTTTTCTACTAATGAAACTGTCATCCTTCTGATCTTGAATCCTTGCAGTTTTTTTCAGTGTCTCTTTCTTTTACTTGTAATGTCTAATCAACTAACCAGTCCTATAATCAATTTCCACAACTACTCTTGCCTTTTCACTTGTACTTGTTCAGACCCTTTGAACCTCAAATGTATACCAATAGATTCACTTTTGAAAATTCACTTTACAGTCTCTCAGCATTCAGATCGATCTGATTTCTTCAACTCAATACAAAGCCACCAAATTATGATTTTCTAAAGTAATGCTTTCACTGCATTATCAACCTAAACTTTTTAATAACTCCCCATCAACCCACACAGAGCTGGGTATCTTAGTGTAGTGAAGTGCAAAATAACCAAATACTATAAGAGCCAGTACATCTGCTGATAGGAGACACTGACTATAGTTAGTTCTGAACTATATAGCCTAAGGAGAGAAAAACATGTTATCCTGACATACAAAGGTTGATGATAAAGTGAAGTTAAGACAAAGGCATCACAACTTGCAAAATGAATATACAGTATATATGATAACCCAGTAGATACTATAATGAATGATTTGAACTTTTCTGAGACTCAACTGTTTGTCTGATAGAGGATCTAAATGAAAAAATGATAATAGAACCACCCATCTCAAAGGAGTATTTGTTCTGAGAATGAAATAAGATATTTGAGAACATACTTTACAGTCACTAAAAAACTAATAAAACAAATGAGATTAGAAAGTTATTTTGTTATAACTTATTCAATAAACACAAATACTAACAATGTAGTATAAAAACGTGGAATGCCAATTTTCTTATTTGCATTTTTCTAGTCAGTAAAGTTAGATCTATTACTTGTTTTCCCCTTAATGAACTTAATAGTCATTTCAGTGTTGCATTGTTTCTACAAGCAGTCAGCATTCCTTTATAGCTGAAAGTCAAATAATCTTAAATCTTGAATAGAAAGAAAAGCAGAGTGAGCAAGTGAGTCAACAAAGGAGACAAGGATTAGGATATATCTAAAACTTCTAAATCTCAGGGCCTCCCTGGTGGTGTAGTGGGTTAAGCAACACACTTTGAGGTAAACTGCAGCCACTGCACCACGAGTTCAATCCCTGCCATTGGCCTTACCTACTACTCCTGTCAGCAGTGTACTTCAACTAATCTGCCTGTTCTGCTCCCAGCTCAGTCTCTGGTGAATCCTCTCACACCCCCTCCCCCACACCTCTGGCACTGTACCTCTAAATCCCTCAACATTCTAGGGTTTGGCGTCTCAGACTATCACAAAAATAGCAATTACCCGCAAATGAAGACAAAGCATTTTCTAGGGTTAAGCTTAAAAGCAAGGAGCAAATTTATTCAGAGACTAATGATCTTTGTTTGGGTTACTAGCCATAGACATAAAAACATTAACTGAGAGGCAGCTTCAATGCTGAAAAAAATCCCAAACTCAGCAAAAAAATAAATAAAAGTATATGGTTGATTAACGCCTAGCAAAAAAATAAATAAAAGTATATGGTTGATTAACGCCTAGGATGACATTATCATCAAACCATAACCTGACAAAGTTTGGAAACAAGCACATACTAAAATTACTATAATCATCCCACTGCATATTAATATATTTCCATGAAAAATATATTTTTCAAAACAAAAAATTTAGGAGTGGTATTTTCACATTTTTGTAAGTATTATTAACATGTATCTTACTAAAAACAATTGTATTCTCTCATCTGCTTCCACATTCAAATTGTTGTACTACATTGTTCTGTTAAAGTGAGGGAAAATTGGCAGCCATTCTTCTTCCCACCTGTAACTATGGAGGTGCTTCTCTTCAACTCTTTCCTCCACAGGGCAGCAGCATTCCTGCCTGCCCGTGACCTGTACCATGCTGGGGCTTCTCTTCACTGACCTCCCTCAGTGAAGGCAGCTCTCCTCAAGGCCGCCCGCCTGCAACCATGCAAGCCTCTCCCAGCACACCTGTCCCTTTCGGAAGTTTTTCCTGCCCACAAGTGTCCTTTACTCTTCTATCCCTTTCCCTAATAAACCTGCTGTTTAAAATTAAAAAAAAAAAAAAAAGTGAGGGAAAATCTACATTCATAAGATAGGTGGTAAGCAGAAGACTCTGTAGAACCCTTGTATTTCATATTCCCAGAATACACTTCAATAACCACTACAGTAGATAAACATAAGTCAAAGCCTTTGTTTAAAGGCTTACGATACTGACTTCAAAACTTTTGTAAATATCAATCCAAGGAAAAACAATAATTTTAAACTGCTAGGGAATAGTCAAGTGATAAGCATAATGCTAAGAAAAAGTATTAAGCAGTTACTATGTGCAAAACACTGTATTTGAAAACACCAAGTAGCAAAACATACATCATTTAAAAAGTCATATTTAGCTCATCATGGTGTACTAAACAAGGAGAGCAAAACTGTTTGTATTAAAAATGAATTAAAATTTTTGGTTTAACCCATTTCACTCCAAACCCTAAATATATCCTGATCCTGTAAGAATCTAGTCAATCATTTTTTACAATGAAGGACCTCATGAGGTACAGGTGGGAAGACAGGGAAGAAAAAAATGATAACAATTTAGAAGAGAAACCACAAATAATAACTTTTAAAATATTACTTGCATTAAAGATGTAGTACAAAAGGCTAAAAATCCTACCATAGTAGTTTAGTAAGAGATGCAGGGTGAAGCACCATGTCTAACTGTCCAATTAACCTTTATCCTTCAATAGTCCATTAGAGTCCACTGGGTCAATTTTATTTACGTAAAGGTTTACATTTTATGACTTTTGTTGTTTCCTAGGGATTTTCAAACACCAGGAGAATTTATTTACTACTTTTAAATAGAATAAAACTCATTCTAATTTACAACTACTATGTGAGTCTGTGGAATCATATCATAAATCTAAGATCCCTAGTATGCGATTGGAACAATTTTATTTTTTCTGTATCTTGAAATATTTTGCTAACACCATCATCTAAAGTATTATTTTACCACTGCTAATCAATTAATCCCAACTGTGCCTTAAAAAATAAAACGATTTGTCTAGAAAGATAATGCAATAGTTAATTAAATCACCACTAATGCATCACCTTTTACTTATCTTTTCAGCTTCATTCTGCATAAAATATTGCATCAATTTTCAGAAAGAAAAGAAAACTGAAGATATCTTTGTAGTCAATGCCAGAGAGGAAAATCTTACATTCTATCCTTTCGGACTACATAGTAGCTGGGGGGCCTGTTCAACAAGAGAAAAAGTAAACAATTCATAGAAAAATGGAACTCAATAAAAGCAGTCAGATTCAGGTCCTTATATTCCATTTTAGTAAAGAGTAAATAATAAATCATGGGAAACTAATGGAAGATAAGAGTTATTTTAGTTAAATTTACTTATGCAATCTCACTACAGTGTCAACACTCAATCTCAAGTGAGAAGAGTCACTTTTTTTTTTCCCATGATAAAAGAGGAACACCTTCACAAAAAAAAAAAAAAAATTGATGCCATGCTTTTAGGCAGATAAGGGAAGAGCTAAAACTTCTTCCTGTATCTGTTGATTCTCAATTACCTTCTTCTCAAAATAACTTATGTCAAACTGGCATATTTTAGGGTGGCTTATGCTAGCACTCTAATCCGCTTTTAGTTTTCATCGAAAACAATTAAGAACACAGAACTTATAATGTCCTTCCCATAATGGAAAAGAAGAAAATTGACAGATGAGGTGTTTCAGTTATTAAATGAAATAGAAGATAGGAAAGTACTTTAGCCTCTGAAGGTAGCAGTGAAATTGACCATAAAAGGAAAATCTCAGACTACATCTTCAAATGATATAAACTACACAAATTTTCTCACAATCAACAATCAATGAGTGAACAATACATTCAAAAATAAAAGGAAATATATTCTCGTTCAGCAGGAAGGATTTCATCACGCAATATTTTCACAACAATGCAGACCATGCTGTTTTGCTTAAAGGACATATGACAGTCTCATTTTTTAACTCTAAAATTTAACTTGATATAGTTCATAAATGGATGTGTTGAATGTGTGCGTCTACAAAGCTGAGTGAAAAGAAACAAATAATGTAGAAATGTTTTTAATGCAATTAACCGATTATTATAAAGTAGGTGTCTACAAATCTAAAACTGAAGATGAAATATACCACAATTATCAAAGATAGCTGTTCTCCCTTTAACAAAATTATGAACCACTGAAAGTTTCAAAAAAATTCTTCAAATATTAAGTTTGATGATGCATATGCAAAAAAGACACAAAAGAAATAATAAGCTAAAATCTATTAAGGAAGTATTTGAAATCTCAATTCAGTATTTACAAGATGAACATGTTCCACGCTCACATATGACAGTTGATGAGTAGTTAGTCATATTCAGATGATGTTGCCCATTTCAAGTACATACACCTTCAAAACCTGGAAAATACAAAATAAAAATCTGGACAACATGTGACACTAAAATATCATAAACTTGGAAGATGCAGATCTACAGAGATTGATAAAAGGGGTGCGAACAGAACCACAAGTATCACAAGAATTCAAAAACTCACAAAAGAATTTAAAAATTCTGTCCAAAAGGCAGCTTATAACAATTCTTTTTATATAGTTTACAACTGAGTGAACATCCATCAAGAAATTTTCCTTAAAAGTAGTTTAGTATCCAGCAAGAAATTTTCCTTACTTGGCAGTATTTGGAAGAACAGGTTTGATCCTCACAAGTGGAAAGCAAAAGAAGTCAATTGCACATAATCTGAATTTCAAACATATTTGATGATTCTGTTTTAACAAAAACTATTGTTACTCTTTTCAGCTCAATGCATTTTCAAGCATCAATGAATTTTAAAAACCCTGCATAAATTAACCTGAAGAAGAGCTGTATTATATAAAGACTGAAGAGGAGTATACTCATTAAGTCAGACCTCTACTTGGAAACAAATGGCACAAAAATGATGGTCTATGTTTAACATTAGTGCTCGGAGAATGCTTTCATTTTATAAAGAAAGCTTCAATTACAAAACTGTAAGTTACCAAGAATAATATTTTTCTGGCAGCTAGGTAAAGAACCAGGAAGAAAAATTTTATCTTACCCTCTAACGAAAATGGTCCATAGCATAGGTCCCACAATGGAAAGAACAGAAATGGTGTGTGTTTTTTGTGCAGTTACAAAAAAGTAAAAACACAAAAACCTTAAAAAAAAAGTGTACTACAATTGTAATTAGGATATGTGCCAAAAGCATTTAAGTGTTGTTGCATATTCACTTTCAGGTGGTATGTAATAAAATATGTGTTTTTAAAGTTTATTCTAGGTATGTGCAGAGATTTGTTATATTAAGATATCTCTGATAAACTAAAAAAAAAAAAGAAAACCCTCTAAAAAGTTATTTTACATTATACCTTTATTTTTCTGTAAACTGTGTAAAATGACTTAAATTATATAATGTTATATAAAATGTTTTAAAATGTAAAAAAAAAAGAAGGACGTCCCTGGTAGCACAGTATTGAGCACTGCACTGTGAAGTATCCCCAGCACAGCAGCACAAGTTTGATCCCCAGCCAGGGAGGGGCCACATGGAGCAGCAGACCTCTCCTGCCTCACCCACTGCTTCCCCTTAGCAGTGTATTTCAGTTGATCTGCCTGTTCTGCTCCCCACTCTGTCTCTGGTGAATCCTCTTACCTCCCACACCTCTGTCCTGTACCCCAGCTCTTGTATGCATAAATAAATAAATCTTTTTTAAAAAAACAAAAAGCTCCACAAATCTCAAAAATAAATATAAAATGTATATACCTTAACTTTAAAAAAAGTAAAAAAAAAATCAAGTATTTCCTTTCCATCTAGATGTTACACAGCAATACTATTTCTTATGGTATACTGGGAGTTAAACGAGTCCTTAAAAGGTAATTAGTTTGCAGAAATAAAACTGAATAAAAATTGTAAACACATATTTTTGACACAAGTTAACAAATAAATTAAATCATTATATGTTTAGACCCTGGGAAAAAAAATACTGGTTACCAGAGGGAACGGGGAAAGGGAGGTGGGAAAAATGGGAAGGAAGGATCTAGGTCACTGACATGGGAATAATGTTAGAGTGTGAGTGACTCATGCAAATATACCATGAAATGTAACCCTAAAATTATATGGATAAATAAGTGACTGACAAAAAAAATAAAGCATGTTTTTAAAACAACTTGACTGAAAAATCAAGTTTGTGTACTTCTCTGAAGCAGATAAACTATTCAGAATTATATATTTAACTGGCCAATGTCACAAATATTTACTATCTTTCAAAAGTTACTTTCGAAACTAAAAAAAAAGTCATCAATAATCTCTAATTTCCTGTTACCTAAAACTATAGTTTATTTTCTATTTACGAAAGTTGCTATTCTCCTGTCCTAATTCATATAGGGAAAAATTTTGGTATGGTCATAAATGATCTTCTGAATAAAGAAAACAAATGTAGAATTTCTTCCTTTCCTTTCCTCTCCCCTCCCCTACTAAGAAAAAAGTAATGATCAGTAGTAAAAACCTGCACTAAAGAAGCAGGACTGTACTAGAGAGCCTAACTGGAAAGAGTGGGTTGAAATGGAGACAAAATCTCTAGTACTCCAACATCAAATTACCTCAAAAATTTTCTATTTATCATAGTCCACTGCTGCTACAGGAGCCCCAAGCAAACTTTCAAAGGAAGTGGTCAGTATCTTTCTGATACCTATTTTGTCTTTCTCCGTAGTCTGACTAAGCAAGGTTCTGATGCCAAATGGTAGCAAACCCAAGTTCCCCAAATTAGGTAAGTTAGTCCTATCCTCCAAAATTGCTCCCCTGCTTTGCCCACAATACACCTATTTATTTCTAGAGGATTACTTCCAACTATATGGTTAACAAATTACTTCAAGTTAAGCATTTTTCAAATACTAATGCCAAAATAACATCATATAGACTACTTGCTACTTGCAAAGAAAACAGTTACAGTTAGAATGAAATCTGTCACCACCTTATTCAAGAGACCGAGTTCAAGATTACTAATAGGGCAATCTATTAATAATCTATTTTACCTGTTTTCTGATGTGATAATGTGAAGAACACTGCATGACTTATGAAATATTGTCAAAAATACTAAGCCTGATTTACTCATGCCTTCAGTTCTACTTTTGTTTACAGAATACAAAGAATAGGGGGTACCATTTAAACCCTATCAGGAGGAAACTACCAGTACAATACACAATGTGGGTTATTCTACAAGGAAATTAGCCTGGTCATGTGATAAGAATAAATTGAAGGACCTACACTAAATTAAAAGAAGCACAAACAGGGCCTCCCTGGTGGCGCAGCGGGTTAAGCAATGCACTGTGAAGCAAACTGCAACCACTGCAGCATGAGTTCGAGCCCTGCTGCCAGTCAGGGAGGGGACCCATATGGCGTAGCAGACCTCTCCTGCCTCGCCCCCCTCGGCAGTGTTTCGGTCAGTCTGCCTGTTCTGCTCCCGGCTCTGTCTGGTGAATCCTCTCACCTCCCGCGACTCTGGCCTGTACCCCAGCTCTTGTATGCATAAATAAATAAATGTTTAAAAACAAAACAAAAAAAAATAAATAAAAGAAGCACAAATGTAATTCATGATTGGACCCTGATTCTGAAAAATAATTACTAAAACATATATTTGGCAACAGGAAACGGGAACATGTGGACAACAGGAAAATGTGACTATGTATTTCAAACATATATTAGATTGCAGGATTTATTGTTACATTTCTTAAATGTGATTATAGTATTGTGGTGACAGAAAATAAATCTTAAGAGATACAGACTGATACACACTCGGTATTTAGGTGTGAACCCTCAAGCAACCAGCAACGGCCTTTGAAAATGTGCAGCAAAAAACAATCAGATAATTAGATAAAGCAAATGTGACAAAGTAGTAACAAGTTAAAACTAGTGACTAAGTTTGTGTATTCAAATGGGCTATTCTGGCACTGGCAAGATACAGCTCTCCTTGCCCTCCTCTGACAATGGTAGGTGCCTCTTTGTCCTAATAAATCTGTACTTTGAAAATGTAAAAAAAAAGGGGGGGGGGACTCTCAATATACTTGGTAAAAAATAACATGATTACTTAAAAAGTTGGAAAGGTTAAAAAAATGAACTCAAAAGTAAAAGCATAAAAGAAGGGGCAAATGAAATGCAAAAAAGAAGTCTTTAATTTTTTTCAGACGTGCCTTCTTGTTTAGTCTCACTCAGACCAAAAAATGCACTGGGCAGTGAATGAGGAATCAAGACTTCAGATCCTCTAGTACTTCCTAGAGATGTGACCTCATTAAAGCCCTCTCCCTGAGGCTGTTTCCTCACCTTCAAAACCCGTTCTTTCAACACAGATGATTGCAAAAAGGGTTAGATGATTGCAAAAAAGGTTAGACGTACAAATCAGGGCTATCGATGTTAAAACACCTAGAGTACACAGTCCTGATTTAATTCTCCAAGCAAACAGGCTAGAGTGGGCAAAGAAACTACCAAAAGCAGCACACCTCACAAATGCTGGAGGTTTTGTACTTTAAAACTCGCTTCCTAAGTTTCGATTTTGTGTGTAATGGCATAAATACCACTCAGTCCAAACCTGAAGACCATGAACAATGCTTTCACGGAATTTTTTTTAAAAACTAACAAATCTTTGCAATCAAAGCAGATCCCTCAGATGAAGGTCTCCCGTTCTTGCAGATGCAGGGTCACTTGGACGTTTCCCTCAGAGATTTCTCCTTAAAAGTGTTAAAAACTTGGGATAAGTTGGGAGGAACTCCTTCCAGCTCTGGGGCAGTATAAAACCTCACAGTGAGAGCCTTCTTTCTGCCTCATAAAGTGAAACCTAAAATCCTGGTTAGAAAACTGCATTCAACTCCACGTTTCTCTTCAAGGCCCCTGTGGAGACAATAACGGAACTTCTCTGCGGGGCGGTTAAGCTCCTTTGACAAGAAAGAGGGTGTGTGAGTGTGGATGACTGATGACCTGTCCGGGGAACCCGGGAGCCTGGGTTCCCAGGCCTACAAGTTCGGGACTCCCTTTGGTGTCCCTGCTATGACCGAAGAGACTGGCGAGGGCTGTCGTGACAGGGACACGGGTCTCCGCCAACATCGGCACCAAATGTACAGGAGGCCAAAGGGAGCAGCTCAAAGAGAAAAGCCAAAACTAAGCTGAAGCCAGACAGGCGCACAGGCCACAGGGTGGTGAGACAGACGGCTGCGGAGGCGGAGAGGAGAGGAGAGGGAGGCGGGAGGAGGCGGCGGACGCGGCGGCCTGCGTGGCCTGGCGACCTGCGTGGCCTGGCCTGCCACACCGAGCGGCTGCCGCTTCGCGCCGGAATCCCTCCCCCTCCGGGGCCGGCGCAAGATGGCGGCCAGGCCGCCACTGCCGCCGCCGCCGCCACATAGCCGGTCCCCTCCCCCGCGCCTGGGGCGCCCTCGGTGACCCGCGCCGGCCTCAACACCCCCAGCCCGGCGCCCCCGGAGCGAGGCGGCGCAGGCCGCGCGGGAGGACCTCAGCCTGCAGCAGCGCGGGGCGGGCGGGGGCGGGGGGCGCTTACCGTGAGCGGAGCGGATCGGCCTGACTGGGGCCCTGAGGAGGAGGAGGAGGAGGAGGAGGAGAAAAAGGAGGAGAAGGAGGAGGAGAAGGAGGAGCACGGAAAACTACACGGCGGCGACGGCGGAGGCTCCCATTGCGGAGCAGGCAGCCGAGTCGTGAGAAGGGGGGTTGGGGGCGCTCTCGTGGAGCCTGCGCGGTGCCTCATGGGTAAGCTCCGGGGTCAGCGTCTGTGCGTCCGGCTCCCTTTCTTCTCGCCGACGCGGGAAGCTGGCGCGGCATGTGCGCGGCGTCCTAGGCCCTCGAAGGCCGCGGCGCCCGCCACGCGCCAGGTTCGGGCTCCGGCGAGGGCCAGGACTGCACGACAGGGCTGTCAGCTGCTGGCCGGCCAGCCCGGGGCCGAATCCCGGCATCGGACTGCACCGAATCTGAAAGCATGGAAACGTGAGTTCCAGGTCCTCCTGGTGTGAAATAGCTAGTTCTGCGGCATGTTGAGTAAGATCTAGAGAGACACCTTTTGAAAACGAACAAAAATCTGTGCCTAAGGGACAAAGACACAAACCAGGTGAAAAAGGAGTAAAATCGGGTTCTTTTACTGATTGTCTCGTTTTGCTGTCTTCTAACTCTACCATACAAGGATGCTTGTAATAACTTTCAAAAGTAAATGCATTTACAAGAACACTTGCCAGGATACTGTTGGCTTAAATACTTCCTGAATACTGAACGCTGATCTGTAAGGAACGTTTGTTCTCCAAGTTATCTTCACACGATCAATGACAGTAATAGTCCAGTTCTCAAGAGTCACCCAGATTTGCACTGTATCCTTAACGTACTGGTGTGAATTATACCAATTCTTTCCTGCCTTTTCGAGTTACTTTTTTCTTATCCAGACTGTACCCGACTTTTTTCCATTGTTCATCATTACAGTTGCTTCCTTATTTTGCCACTACTAGATCAGTCTTTTCTCCAGTGGCCATTTGATTCACCTCTAGAGACCAAACATAGCTACAGATAACCATGACCCAACTGGACCATATTTTCCTTTCTTAGTGGTCCTAAAGATGAGCTTTAGGAAAAGAGAGAATACTCAAAATAAGAAACATGGAAAATTAGGGGTTCAAAAATCTTAAAGCATTCTTCAGGAATGGTATTTCAAATATAGTTCCTGAAAGTCATCAAAGCTTGTTTCAATATGAAAGTGAACCTAGATTTCACTCCTCTAGGGTCTTTTTCTTAGTTTACAGAGACAGAAACTTAGAGTCAACTTACAGAGCTACTTTACACCCAGAGGGTGAATCATGCCAACCAGACTCACTGTAGGCTAATGTATAAGCCAAAGTTCCAATTTATTTTTTTAATGAAAAACTACCATGAAGACCAGAAAACTCTAACCAACACATTTTCACTCAGAAGTAACATCTTCATAAAAGACCAGATTACAAAGAATGCCTAATGAGTAAATATAAAGGATGCTAAATTATTATAAAGGATACCTAGTCATGCTTAATGAATCAGCACATAAAAAATAAACTGGATCATTTATTTAATCCACTCCATCCTTAAAACTCCTTTGTTTCTAGAGTACTACTTTCGTGGTTCTCATGCCTTACCATCCACATCTAACCATCATATTTCAGATGCTATCCTTATTTCATATTTCAGATCATATCCTTAGGCTTGGTATATTTTCAGCCCCTTTACATGCTGTGCATGCTCCCTAAGTGTCCTCATGGAACTCATTTTTATTAAGTGATATCATCTGCTTCATACTCTTCCTTCACTGAGTACAGTAGATAAAGGTAATTTCCCAGCTTCCATTCCACAACTCTATTTTGTTTACCACTGCAATTTTGCATGGATTTCCCTTCCAATTCAAGAATGAATGGTCCAACTAGCCAAAACTATCAGACTTATTTTCACTTCCCTTTGGTAGAATCACTAATGGAATCACTAATGTCAGGGACGTAACAGAGCCAGTCAATACAATCACATAAAGGAAATTTACAGCTCTTCTCAGAAATCATCAGAGGACACCAGTCAATCCACACATGCCAAGTCTGACACCATTTTGAACTTCCTTATTCATCTGATTCAGCTATTGTGATTAAAAGTAAGAAGGAAGACCATTAGAAGGAAGATCAATTGAAACCCCCTCAATCTGTAAGCAGCTTGGAAATCATTGCTCCTACAGTCTTGGACTTCCAGCTTACAAGACTATACCCTTGAATTATACCCTTTATTAACATGTAAAGTTTGTTTTTTGACACTTTTAACCAACTTTTTTTCAAAAACCAATCAGTGGAAGCCCAGGATTGATTTTTTTGATTGTGGGCAAAAATAAGTTGTTTCCTTCAGCAATCAAAAATGATAAACTAGGGGCATTTATAGAAACATGGATGGAACTAGAAGGAATTAGACTCAGTGAAACAAGTCAGAAGGCGAGAGAAAAAATATCGGGATGGCTTCACTTTCAGGAGGAATGTGAAAGAGAACAACTACAACAAAAAATAAAAAGAAAACAAAAAAAAAACAAGAGAAAGCTCAAGAAAATGGGCAATTACAACCAAAAACAAACAAAAAAACTCAACAAGATCTAAAGGTCACAGAGAAACGAAAGGGATCATGGAGGGGGGGGGGGGTGTGTAGAGAGGGGCGGGCAAAGCCGGGGATGAGGGCATAAAGAGCACAAGGGACTGAGGTGATGGAGCATTGGTGAAATGGTGGTGGGAACTCCCTGCAGACTACAAATGATGTCAAATACAATTAAATCTAATAGAAAAAGAAAAAAGTGGTTCTTTCTTAAAGTGATGTGTCATTAGATTATGAATCTACAGAAGAGCTACAACCTCCCCCCACCACACTTTTTTTTTCTTCTTTTTGCATTTTGCATTTTTGCAACTAAGGCAAGCTAACTGAAAGCAAGTCTAACTCATCGAAGAGCTGGAGAAATCATAGGAAAAAGAAGTCAACCCCTGAACACCATAAACCTCCAAATCAAACCCAACCTGAACTCCATGCTGCTTCTAGATTTCTCTGCTTAACCTGAATGGTCCAAAATAATCCACTGTCGCATAAAAATTATTTCTAGCTGAAGGTATTTGAATTACTGAAACCCCTTACTGCCTAAAAGCAGAGTCTTCCAACAGAACTGAATTGTCATAAATCTCCCAAGAGACAACCGGGGACTATTAACACACCTAAATAGACTGTATCACAGAACTATCATTTTCTCCTGTCCTCCTTAATGCCTATTTATATTTTCCAGAATCATTTCTTTTCCTTTAATTGCTCTCTCTCCCCACCCACACCTATTAAGATGGTATATAAGTTCCAAATTCTAACTCTCCCTTTGAGACACATTTCTTTGTGAACTACTCTACACTATAGGAGATTAAGTGTCTTTTCTCTTGCTAACCTATCTTTTGTCAATTTAATTTACATGCCCCTAACTGCAAACCTAAGAGAATAGAGAAACTTTCCTCCCTGACCAAACCAATTTGAACTAAATTTTCAGTTTACTGCAGTTGCAGCATCCTAACTATGATAGACATTGGTAAATATTAACCAAGTTATTTTCCTCTCATGCCCAGAAAACTCACATTTCCAAATACCCATAGTTTTAAATAGGGTTATGTAACTTTCTGGAATGTAGATAGAAGCAGTGAATGCTAAGTTTAAGCCTGATTTTTAAAACCTCAAGTGATTTATAGTTTTTTTGTTTTTCACATATCAATCAACTAAAACTCTGAGAAGCTAAGGGATAGCAGCACATAAACATTAGATGGAAAGATACATGTCTCTTAGTGATTGCATGGAACACATCTGCCATACTGATCTTCACTGAACTGACTAAAGCAAAACATAAATCTTTATTAGGTTTATGACACTGAAATTTGAGGGTTCTTTGCTACAGTAGCTAAATCACTAACCCTATTGAGGCCTAGGTCAGGCAAGGGCAAGTTAGGAATGACTAGGCAGTTTAGGGAGAGCCTCAAAAGAACTAGATTTTGGAGATTAGGATGGCAAGAGAGATAAAGGAAGATCCGGAGATGGGATAAAATCCCAAAGGGAACTGGCAAACTAAGGACATTTCAAGAACAAAGGAGTGATAAGGGAAATGTAGTAGAGTGAATGAGACCACCTAGAAACAACCAATCACAAAGAGACTAGTGGAACTTTGGAGTAATTAGGGAAAGAAGATATATATTCCCTAAAGTTCAACTCCACTTGGGCTCTGTTGCCCCTCCCTGGCCTGGTTCCACTGACCTGGGAGTCCCACTTTTTTTTCTGTTCCTTTCCTTCTCAATAAACTTTTTCATTTTCTAAATCAATCTGCCTCTGCTTGCCTGAGCGTCTGCAGAGTTCCTTCTGCGACTTCGTGAGACACCAACCCGTGGGGGTCTAGTGGCTGGAACCCAGTGCTGCCACTACAACATGAGGTCCATTCCTGGCTGGAAGACTAGGCCTGGAAACCTGAAGTTACAGTATTGTAACAGGGTGGTCCCAGGAAAAGGGGAAGTTCCCAAAATCCTGGTTCTGCCCTAAGTGGGTGGAGCTGAAAATAAGAAGATTTCTGCAGAGAAGAGAAGAGGAAAAAAGGAAAGATGGAGAACAGCAAGGAGACCTGGAGGAGGCACGTGAAGCAGAGGGACATGTGAAGAAACTGCTTGCTTTTTGGTCTTGGACTGGTTGGAACAGATGTGGGTGAGAGACCCGTGGGGAGGTTAGCAATGGCAGCCTTCATCTTAATTTTAATTTTACTCTTTTCCTCCCAGATTTATCTGACTCTTTCTGATCCTTTTCTATGGGTCTCTACTAAAAGGTCCTTTAGATGTGTGCCAGGTTTTTGGGCCTTGCTTTGGGCCAATCCTATTTGGCTAAACTTTTACCCTCAAGGA
>JAGFMF010012266.1:10768830-10794271 GCA_019455555.1 Galemys pyrenaicus
TCTTTGTTCTTTCTTTATTGTACCCTAGTTGTATTAAAGTTCCTTTCCATTAAAGGTTTTGTATGTTTGTCTTAATGCGGCAAATGGCAGAACCCATTCAGAGAGGGCAGGCTTAAAGCTTCTAGGTGCTCCTCTCCCTGCCCTGTAACAGTATCACTATTTAATAATAGATGTGGTAACCATATCAAAGAACTACCATAACAAAAAATAAAATCTAAGGTTAGATGGCATTAATTTAGCATATCAGACATGGGAATTAATGTATTAGACTGAATTCATATTAGGTAGTGACTAAACTGTTCCATGCAATACTTCATTACACAAATACATAATTTGCAACGCTTAGGGAAGCATTCAAAAAGTAACATTAATAGTGGATTTTGGTGTTTTTTAAACTGTGGTTTCAGGGATTACCAGAAAGAGATTAGAATAGAATATAATTAATCAGTTTACAAGCAGAAGTGAAAGGGGATAGGGAGAATCTGTTACAGGGCAACCCTAATATAAAATGGGTTCCCCTCACTGGGTCCTCCACCCGTGTGCTCAGAAGATTTTTAAGAAGTCCCAACTCCAGGTACATGTGGCAAAAGTTATTAACAGGTTTTATTTTATGAAAGAAGGGGAATAAAATAGTGATAATACCAAGGGAAAAAGAGAGGGATACAAATCCACAAATACCCTACCAGATCTAAGCAATGGTGCATTGAGAGCTGGCGCCGAGTCGAATGAGACTGCTCCGAAGGAAGAGAGATGTCTCCCGAAGGAAGGGGTCTGGCTCCTCGATAAGAGAGAGAGAGAGAGCCCCAGGCTCACCTCTGGTTTTATAGCCAGCCTGGCTGCTTAACTCCACCCTCAGGTCCCAGTGATCCACTCCGATAATCATCTTATCAGATTTGTGGTTCTGGAACACTGATGGTCTAGAGTGGGGGTTGGAGTCCACACACCCATAATCCATTCAGGACTACCTTTTCCCCTAACAAATCCAGCATTGGTGATCTTGCAGGATTGGAAAACACTACTTCTAGATTCCAAGGAGAAAAAACACTGCAAAAGACTTTGAACAAGGAATCCCTAGTAGGATCTGAATAAAACGACTTTTCAGTAAAGACCAGATTACCTGTGTTTTTTTCAAATAGCGTCAAAGTAGGAGCTGTTACTTTTCCCCTCACACTAACACTACTCTTAGGTTAATTAATATATCCATCACCTCATCTAGTTACTTCTGGGGTGAGTGTGTATATGTTTGTGTGTATTGAGAAAGTAAAAATTAGCAAATTTCAAGCATACAAATACATGTATTAAGTTGTATATTAGATCCCCAGAATTTACTCATAACTGAAAGCTTGTACCCTTTCGCCATCATATCCCCACAATAGGAGCTATTAAATTGAACAACAGATTTGGTCAAGAAAGCATAGACATAAGGCAGTTCTAAAGAACTATGTCTCCAGAGAGAATAGTGTTGGTGCTTCAACCATTACTCTTTGGTGTATGTTCACCTTTTTTAGGTACTCTCTTTACCTCAAGTTTCACTGTATTTTTACTTCCAACCCCCAATATCTACAACTTTTTCAAAGGACTACACACAAGCAATTGGAGTTACTTTGCCTGCTTCACAGAGACTGGAAGTACTTGGGAATTTATATCTCTGTAGGCCCAGCTTGCTACAAAGACTGATAAATGCAGACATGTGAAAACCTTGGATCCCCTGTGTTGTGTGGAAATAACTTTAAAATATAATTTATACTCCAGAGTTCCGATGTAGGATTAGATCGAAGTTACCCTCTGTAAGGTTCTGCCTAAAGTCTTACCATTTGCTGAGTGCATATTAAAGTATAACTTCTTCTCCAAAGCCACTCTTTTAATTCAGCTTTGTGATGCATATAAATATTTGGAATTTTATTAGGACTGCAGCTCAGGAGACTTGCTTAGAGATACCTTCAGATCAAGTTCTGAGTTACCTGGATAGGGTTAGGTACTTCATTATGCAAATTGGAATTAATCTCTGTTGTAAAGGGAAGAGTCATTGCAACACAGAGTCTGAATCACCTGAGCCATTTTCTCTACCCTCACTTATATGCAGCCACCTTAGACAGTTCCCATCTTGCCATGCTGCATGGGGGCATCTGGGAAAGTGCCAAGTGGACCTATATGTTGAGGAGGACCAAAGGAAGAAAGGGAGACAAACTGGAGGAGAGACACTTAAAGAAGGGACACATGGGAAGCCGCTCATGGTCCTTGGCAAAAACAATGTTCTCTAGATTATGTAGATTATATGGTACATTTTGAATTTTGGGTCTCTCCTGTCCCAGTTCTCTGGGATCTGCTTAACCCATTCTTGTAGTTCCCACTGGAAGGTGACTAGACTTATGGCAAACTTTCCATTTTGGGGGGCAAGCCTATTTGCCCTGGCATTTACCCATAAAGGGTTGGATAAATTTTGGAGTATTGTTTCTAAGTGTTTATTATTAAGGCCTGCATAAATGTTCCCTCCCTTCCTCTCCCCTGACCCCAGATTCATATGTTGAAACCCTACTCCCCAATATGATGATATTTGGAGATAAAACCTTTGTGAGGTAATTAATCAAGATCTCCCTCTCCCTCTTCCCCTCTCTTTCCCAGTATTGTCTCCCTCTAATGGTATGACCAGAAAGCAGCTGTTTACAAGCTGGGAAGAAGTTCCTCACCAGACACCAGATCTGCTGGTGCCTTGATCTTGAACTTCCTTGACTCCATAACTGTGAGGAAAAAAATGTTTAAGAAACCCAGTCTATGGAATTTTGTTGTCAGGCCAAACCGACTAAGCTAGTGTTGATGATTCAGACCTTCTCTTTATTCTCCCTCAGTTCTAGAGATTTTACCTGCTTTTTATGTTGCTACCTCTATATTTAATGTTATATTTTTTACTTTAACAGTTCTTTATTTTAAGTTCTCTCTGGGGTCACGTGATACCCCATACCTGATGTTCACTTTCCTTTCCCCTAGCTGTGACCTTGAGGCACAATTATAGTGAATGGATTTGGCAGAATTGGATGCCTGGTCACCAGGGCTGCTTTTAACATTGGCAAATGGATATCATTGCCATCATGACCTCTTCACTGACCTCAACTACATGGTTTACATGTTCCAGTATGAGTCCCACCATGGCAAGTTCACTAGTAGAGTCAGAGCTGAGAACAGCAAGTTTGTCATTGATGGAAAGCCCAACTCCATCCTCCAGGAGCAAGATCCCACCAACATCAATTTGAGTGATATGGGTGCTGAATAGTGTCTTAACTACCTTTTAGAAGGGTGAGGTGAAAAGAATCTGCCCTTCTGCTGATACCTCCATGTCTGTGATGAGCATGAACAATGGGAAGTATGACAACTCCCTCAAGATTTTCAGTGATGTCTCCTGCCACATATATGCCCCCCACCCTCCGGACAGGTTCACCCATGACAACTCTGGAACGTAGAAGAACTCATGACCACAACCCATGCTATGGCTGCCACCTAGAAGACCATGGACAGCCCCTCTAGGAAACTGTGATATGACAGCCAAGGGGCTGCCCAGAACATCATCTGTGCTTCCACTGACATTTTCAAGATTGTGTTCAGGGTCATCCATGAGCTGAACAGGAAGATTGCTAATATGGCCTTCTGTGTCTCCAACTCTAATATGGCAGTTGTGGTTCTGACCTGCCACCTGGAGAAAGCTGCTGAATTCATGATTTCAAGTAGGTGGTGAAGCAGGCAAAACAGGGTCTGTTTAGAGTCATTCTGGGCTTACCCTGAGGACCAGGTTGCCTGGATTTTAATGTGGGCACCAACTCCTCCACTTCTGATACAGGGGCTGGCATTGCCCCCAATGACCAAGTTGTCAAGCTCGTTTCCTTATATAACAATGAATTTGGCTATAACAACAGGGTGATAGAACTTATGGTACTCATGTCCTCCAAAGAGTAAAAGTCCCTTGGATCAGTAAAAGCTCCAATGGATGAAGACAAGAGGGGGCCTCAGGTGCAGGGGCTTTCTTTTCCCAATTCATCAACACACTGAGAATACCCTAACCTCATAGTTCATCCCAGACTACCTAAAGACAGGGAGAAGTTTAAGGGACCATGTCTTGTTATGTGCCATCAATAAAGTATACTATACCCAGTCAAAAATAATCAAAAAAGTAAATTGTCTGTTAAAAAAAATGGGTATGATTCTGTTTTCTAACTAGATCTTTGCTGATATATTTGGCTTCCACCACTTCCTTGCCCTTGTTTCCCCACTCCCATACACTACATCAAAATCCTTTTCTCAGGATCTGCTTCTGGATAATTCAATCTAAAATAGTCTCAGAAGAAACTTCAGGTTTTGTAAATGTCATGTTCAACTGACAACAAATGGATCAGAAGACTGTTGTATTTTTTAAGAAATTATAGCACCAAAGTAATCATGTACCTAATCAAAAGTCATTTTTAATTGTTCAAGCCATAAAATCATCCATGGTTCACCCTTATCCTTTTCAAGTATGAAAACTATAGTCTCAGGGCCTCCCTGGTGGCGCAGTGGGTTAAGCAACACACTATGAAGCAAACCGTAGCCACTGCAGCATGAGTTCGATCCCTGCCGCCAGCCAGGAGGGGGACCCACATGGTGCAGCAGACCTCTCCTGCTGTGCCCGCTGCTCCCCTCAGCAGTGTACTTCAGTTGATCTGCCTGTTCTGCTCCCCGCTCTCTGTGGTGAATCCTCTCACCCCCCACACTTCTGACCTGTACCCCTGTGCTTGTATGCATAAATAAATAAATCTTTAAAAAAAAAAAGAAAACTATAGTCTCAAAGGAGAGCTAACTCATTCAGTTATGACCATGGAAGATTACAGGAAAGAAAAATTTCCCAAAAGGAAGAGCCAAGTTAAACAGAGCATGATGGTTAATTTTATGTGTCAACTTGACTGGGCTAAGGGAGTCTCAGATAGCTGGCAAAAAATTTCTGGGTATATCTATTAGGGTTTTCTAGAAGAGAATAGACTTAGTATAGAAAATTGCCTTCACCGATGTGGGTAGGCATCATCTTCTCTGGAATGTCCATCTTCTATCCTCACAGGTAATTGCTCTTTGTTATTGTGCTTTGACCTTAAAGCAGAACTTAGAACATAAGCTACCCTCAACTTTCAGAGGGTAAACTTTCTCAACTTTCAAAATCAGACTGAATTATACCACCAATTTTTCTGATTCTCCAGAGATAGATAGGTAAATAGATAAACACATATACATCTATATCCTATTGACTCTTTTTCTGGAGAACTCTGATAAATATAAAGGATATTTCCCCAAAAAAAGAACTAGAGCTTAATCATCTAATAAAGAAAATTTCTTCACTCCCAGTATAGAGAGTCTTCAACATGTCTTAACCAGGATTTCAGAATTGCAATGGAACAGTAGTTGCTTTGTCTTTCATTTTCTTTTCTCAACAAGTGTCTTTTATAATTATTTTCTTTCACTTCTGCCATTTTCTATTAGATGTAAGTCTGATAGGAGTTGTAGATTATTCCTTTAGTTCTTAGGTCATCAGACCAAGAGAAGTGATATCTATATCTAATGGAGAGATCTGCACACCCCTGAGATGTTAAGCTGGATGCAATGCCTTGATGGGACTTTGAGTCATATCCCTTGCGCACTAAGCCTAGTATGAGGAAGGAAGAGAAAAATAGACATTTGAGATTAGAAGAGTAGATCAAAGCAGAGGTAATCAATTTTTTTCTTTGATGATTTCCCATCTCAAATTTATATGACAGCCTGTTAGAACTCTGTTAGTGATATCCTATAATTTCTGATTTGTTGTGTTTCCATTTTCATTTGTCTCAGGATATTTTCTCATTTCTGTTTTTTGATCCAGTGGTTGTTCAGGAGTATTTTGTGTAATCTCCACTTCTCTGTGAATTTTCCAGTTTTCTTCCTGTTACTGACTTCTCACATTGTGTTTAGAAAAGACACTTGGTTTGATTTTAGTCTTCTTAATTTTGCTAAGTCTTGTCCTGTGGCATAACATAATATACCATGAAGAATATTTTTGTGCACCTTAAAATAATGTCTATTCTGCTGCTGTTGGATGTAATTCTCTATATTTCTGTTACGGTCATTTGTTCTATAGTGTTCAAATCCAGTTTCCTTGTTGGTTCTCTGTCCATTGTTGAGAAAGGGATATTAATGTCAACTAATATTATATGCTTTTTTTTTCTCCTTTTACTTCTGTTACTGTTTGCTTTTTGTATCTGAGTGTTCTGATGTTGAGTGAATAAGCATTTAGGTAATTAGTTTTCAAATGTGGCTATAGAATGCTTTGTTTCAAAAAGGAAAGTATATAAAAATATACTATATAGTAACATGAAATAAAAATAAGAAAATGAGGCAAAGGGAACAAAGATTAGAACAGTTTTGCATTGTCCATAATGCAAAAAGAAGCAGACTAGTTTATTAGAGAGCAAAATTGTGCTTTGAATCCAAACAAAAAAAATTATTTTTCCTTTGGGTCATCATAAGAAAATTTCTATGAATGGAATGCCTTAATTCAAGAGTAGATTTCAATCTATCCAGAGAAATGGATGAATTACAAACCCTTTCAGCAGTCTTCTTTAGTTTTTATTTCATCTGAGCTTCAATAGTGAACATCTCTGAATTTGAGATTAACTTCCTTGCAAAATAACTAGAATACAGCTATTCATTGTTACTAATTAAGTACAGAGCCTTATGTTTTAACAATGTTTTAGCATTGTCACTAATTAAGTAAAGAGCCGGGGGTAGCATTGACATTTTCTGGTAAATATTAAAATATGCAAAAAGGTGCCTATTTAGAAAGTCACTCCACCTGGTACTTGGAGTTGTGCCAAAGAAATAATTTGCCTTTGCTCTAAACTACAGATCAATGGATAACTGATGTTCTGGAGTTCCACAACATAAAACATGGCAGCGATAATTTTGGTCTGGAAAATGTTAAGTACTACCACCACTTTTTGTCATTTTAATGGCAAATGCTTTTATACTAAAATGCTTTCATACTAAAATATCCATAGTGCATCAAGATGTAAGTATTGTTTATTTCTTATTATGCATTATTCCACATGACTATTGCCTACTTTTTTAATATAATATTAACCCAGGATTGCCAGAGTTAAAATTTATCAAGTATGAAATTGGCATTTTAAGTGATCTATCTGGTAAATGATACATAAGCAAAGCTCCTTGGCCATATTTTAGAGCTAGAATTGCTTATGCTGCAAGTACTGGAACACTATAGTGGAATGGCTAATTCATTGGAAGTGAGGTTCTTTAGTACTGGAAAATTCATCATTATTTCTTCCAAGTAGTGCCTCTGGTATAATCTCTTATTTTCCTCCTTTTGAAACTCTGATTAAATAAATATTAGATCTCCTCATCCCCTCCATGTCTCCATGCTTTTCTATATTTCACATTTTTTTTCTACCTGTGCTGGATTCTGCATAATTTTTTCGAATTCTTCTAATTCTGCATAAATTCTTCATCTTTTAATTTTCTTTTATGTCTATCCACTAACTTTAAATTTTCATACATTGTACTTCTTTCTACATAAAAGCATTGATTCTTTTTCAAATCTGATCCTTTTTCAAATCTGATCATTAACCTTTTAGAATATTCTCATTTTAACATTTTTATTCCTTTACATATGTCAGGTTTCTTAAAATAATTTCTGTCAATTCCAATATCTACTATATTTTTTTCTATAGTTTTTCTCATGGGTTATTTTCCTTGTCTGAGTGTGTTTGTGTGTGTGTGTGCACAAGTAACACAAATGCTATGTGTGTGTCACTATGCAGACCAATTGTCCTTTGAATATTATGTAAAGAAATTCTTTGGGTGCTAGGATGATTGTACTTTCCTTCAGATCAAATTCCCTTTGTTTTTTTTTTTTTCTTTGATGTATAGGTTATTTAGAAGGGTGTTATTTAGTTCCCAAATATTTGAGTTTTCTCAATTTTTAGAATTTCCTTAATTAATAGACTTTCTTAGAAATTTTAGGTTTTCAGACAAATTGAACATACAGTACAGTGTTCCACATACTCTTTCCCCACTATCCCCTGTATCCACTATTAACATGTTGAATTATAATACGTTTGTTACAACTTTTTGCAGTATACATTGGGGTTCACTCTGTTTTGTATAGTTCTGCATTTGGACAAATGGATATTATATATCCACCATTGTACTATCACATAGAATAGTTTCACTGTCCTAAAAAACCCCTATATTCTAGGGCAAAAACAAGTGCCTTATGAAAGGTGGCAAAAAGGGAGCCAAGAAGGAAGTGGTTGATCCATTTTCTAAGAAAGACTGGTATGATGTGAAAGCACCAGCTATGTTCAATATAAGAAATATTGGGAAAACATGAGTCACAAGAACTCAAGGAACCAAAATCGCATCTGATGGCCTCAAGGGTAGCGTTTTTGAAGTGACCTACAGAATGATGAAGTTGCATTTAGAAAATTCAAGCTAATTACTGAGGTTGTTCAAGGCAAAAACTGCCTGACTAACTTTCATGGCATGGATCTTACCCGAGATAAAATGTGTTCCATGTTGATGTCAAGACTACGGACGGCTATTTGCTTCGTCTCTTTTGTGTTGGTTTTACTAAAAAAAAAAAACGTAACAATCAGATTTGGAAGACCTCTTATGCTCAGCACCAGCAGGTCCGCCAAATCCAGAAAAAGATGATGGAAATCATGACCCGAGAGGTGCAGACAAATGCCTTGAAAGAGGTGATCAATAAATTGATTTCAGACAGCATTGGGAAAGACATAGAAAAGGCTTGCCAGTCTATTTACCCACTCCATGATGTCTTTGTTAGAAAAGTTAAAATGCTGAAGAAGCCCAAGTTTGAATTGGGAAAGTTCATGGAACTTCATGGTGAGGGCAGTAGTTCCGGAAAAACTACTGGTAATGAGACAGGTGCTAAAGTTGAACGAGCTGATAGATATGAACCACCAGTTCAAGAATCCGTTTAAAAATCAACTTTCAATGATGACAAAAAGCGGAATTTGTGGGGGGAAAAAACCCTATATTCTAACATATTAATCCCTCCTTTCCCCAAACTTGAGCAACCATTAATCTTTTTAAAAAATATTTATTTATTTATGCATACAAGCATTGGGGTACAGACCAGAGGTGTGGGGGGAGGGGGTGAGAGAATCCACCAGACAGAGTAGGGAACAGCACAGGCAGATCAACCGAAATACACTGCTGAGGGGAGCAGCGGGTGAGGCAGGAGAGGTCTGCAGTGCCATGTGGGTCACCTCCCCAGGTGGGGGCAGGGATTGAACTCGTGCTGCAGTGGCTGCTGTTTGCTTCATAGTGCATTGCTTAACCCACTCCGCCACCAGGGAGGGCCCCCATTAATCTTTTTAATGCCTGTATAGTTCTCCATTTTCTGGAATGTCATTTATTCAGAATAACAGAGTATGCAACCTTTTCAGATTGCCTTGTTTTGTTCGGCAATGTCCATTTGAGGCTCCTTTGTTACTTTTCATGCCTAGGTAATTCATTTTCATTGCCTAAAGTTACCACAGTTTATTCATTCACTTATAGAATGACATCTAAGCAAATTCTAGTCTTGGGCAACTATAACTGAACATGGTATAAGCATTCATGTTCAGCCTTTTTTGTGGACATAAGGTTTTAAAATCATTTGTATAAATAAATATCTAGTTTTCTAAGTTTGATTTGCTTACCCAAGGTCACATAATTGGAGAGTAACACACATAGAATTTGAACTCAAACAATCTGATCCAGAGTCTATATACTTAACCACTATGCTACATGTCAGCTTGTGCCACAAATCACAGTAAGGAAGATGGGTGATGAGTTTTAAGTTTGATTTTGGAAGAACACTAAGAGTTGGATAAACAGCAGTGGGAAACTTTCAATCTGAGGAATGTTGAAATGCTGCTTGGAAAAGTGTGAGATAGTGATGATTGTACCACAGTTTGAATTGCTTAATGTCACAGAATTATAACCTTAGAAGTAGTAATTCTGTGTTATGTGTCTTTTACCACAATTTTTGAAAAGTATGGAATACATGTTGGTTCATGGATATAGGAGTAAATTAATCTGAAGATAAACTTCTATTGGGGAAATAAAAGGCAATGCAGTTAGATATGTTAATTTAGAATAAAATCAGTATGAACTTCTAATTATAGTCTTGGGGAATCATCAAAAATTTTAGAAGATGGAGAAGGACACAAAAATCTAAAAATTCAAAGTGTTAATTTGTGCTATATGAAAATTTACTGGGTTGTCAAAGCTAGAGGCAAGAGAACTAACTCAATTTAGTTTCAGTGTGTTTATATGTACCTATCTCATTTCCTCTGAGAGCAGCTTTATAAGATGGATTATTATTTTCCTCATTCTCTAGTCAAGGACGCTAAAGCTTATTCACATTCATAGTACTAGTATTTGATAAAAGTAATTTGAAACCAGATCTCTTCAAATTCAATGTGATTTATGGATAACAGAAATAACATGGACTTGGGAATCAGATACACCTTATTTTAATCCTAGCTCTGTTTTATTAGCTATATGATTTTATAAAGATTGTTAGTTTCCCAGGCTTCAATTTTCTTGTGTTTGAACGTGTGATAAAAATATCTACCTCCTAAATATTAAATTCTAAATACATAAAGTGATAAGCACAATAAGTACATAACATCAAGAAGTGCTCATAGTTTTCATTCACTTTCTACTACCTTAATTTCTGATATTTATCTGACATTTCTCATAGCATATGAGAATGAGTAGTAGTTGATTGTCTTACATTTAAAATTTCTCATTTGTAAAGTAAATTTTCTTGCATTGATAATGTGTTTACACATTACTCTCTTTCTAGATAGTAAGAAGGAAAATTTTACTAATTAAAGGCACAGAATTCTAAAGAAAAATTATAAAAATGGTTTGGAAACTCATGTACATATTTACTTAACACCATCTCATATCTTTAGGAAGGTTTTTGGAAACTTGCTTAGAAAGCTGAAAAGTCCTTGAATACTAAGTGGCTTAACAGGAATTTTTTTAATGAGTTAAGTGTAAATGAATCAAAAACACACAAATTCTATTTTCTGTAAATAACACATGGTTTTGAAAACTGAAAATGTACTTGGATAAAAATGTTTCCTGTGTACTATTGAATTAAAACTCTTTAAAAATAAAGTTCTCCAAAATGAGACAAGCTCCATTTAGATTCTAGAATATTACAGTTGAACTTCTCTCTGTTCAGAAAGAGAATATTTATCTCATCATATATTTTTTATTTTGTTGAGACAAAGTTACTTTGGGATAGTGTCAAAGATTACATCTGATGAGATTTCTTGGGTATTTTCATTTTCACAGTGAGTAGAATTAATCATTCTCTTTATGGACAAAAGAAATAGCAATTATTTTCATCAATATAAGTTGTTCACATGGGAGCAACTTTAGGACCTCAGAAATCTGAACAGTATGGTGGGAGTGAGTAGACAGGCATGAATGGACAGGTTTTGGAAACATATGGCACCACAATTTCCCAAGAAGAGTTATTTATTTTCTCAGAAAAGCAAATTTATCAGCTGAATTTTCATCAAGATATTAAATCCTTTCACTAATACTGTCAAGTAATAGCAGTGCCTCCAAATTCCTTAGTTACACCATGTGTATGCCTGACCACTCCCTCTCTTTTCTAAGGAAATAGTCATCATCTTTGAAATTCAGATGATACATATCACTATTCTTCTGCTTTAAAACCACTCAGTTTCTTCTTTTGGTGTTAAAAAGAATTTCTAGTCATTTGAAATAGCAGATTCTATGATTTGTAGTTCTCTCACCTAAGATGGTGAAACTAAATACACTGTTATAAAATAAAAATATGCAGATAAAATTCTTTTAGAAAAAAGTATATGTTTGTACAGTGAAATTGACCCTAATATATGACCAAATGGACATTGATTAAAAGGACCACATGCACTGGCAGAGGATAGACATATAACCCAGTGGAATAGAACTGAGAGTCCATAAATAAACCCTCAACATTCGCCGTTTGTTGGTATTCAAAAGTGCACCAAGACAATTCAATGGGGAAAGAATAATCTTTTCAAAAAAATCATGCTGAGAAAACTGAATACCTACACCCAAAAGAATAAATTTGTACCCCTATTTTATGCTGCATATGAAATTTAACTCAAATAGGTCAAAGACCTAAATGAATCAAAGACCAACTCAAATGAAAGATAAACCAGAAAACTATTAGTGGAAAATTAGGCATAACTATGTATAACCTTAGATTTGGCAATGATTTATTTTTTGAAAAAAAAAAAAAAAAAAAAAAAAACCAGATAATTGGATCAAGATGTGGTACATACACATGATGGAATACTATTAAGCAATCAAAAAAGATATACTAGAGTCACTTATAGGAACATGGATGTAGCTGGAAGGGATTATGCTCAGCAAAATAAGTCAGATGGCAAAAGAAAAACACCAGATGGTTTGAACCCCTAGGAGGAATATAAGGGAACCAAATAAGCGACCAAGAAAAAGAATAATAACAATAAAAATAAAAAACAAAAACACAACAAAAACAAAAAGACAAGGACAAACCAAGAACACTTTGCAGGGCAGGGGGAGGGGGAGGGAATGGGCTGAAGAGCACAAGGGACTGAGGTGATAGTGCACTGGTGAAATGGTGGTGGGAAATTCATAGGGACCACAATTGATATCAAATATATAAAAATTAAAAAAATTCTTAGATTCTTTTTTTTAAAGATTTATTTATTTATGTATACAAGAACTGGGATACAGACCAGAGGTGTGGGGTGATAGGATTCACCAGAGACACAGTGGTGGACAGAACAGGCAGATCTACTGAAATATACTGCTGAGGGGGAGAAGCAGGTGAGATAGGAGAGGTCTGCTGTGCCGTGTGGGTCACCTCCCTGGCCGGGGATCGAACTTGTGCTGCAGTGGCTGTGAAAGCGTCATACTGTGTGCTTAACCCCTTGCATCACCAGGGAGGCCCCCAGATTTGGTAATGATTTCTTAGATATGAAACCACAGGCACAAGTCATAGAAGAGAAAAAATAAAGTGGACTTCATCAATCCTAAAAACTTAGGTGCTTCAAAGGACACAATCAAGAAAGTGAAAACCCACAGAATGGGAGGAAATTTTGCAAATCATCTGATAAGTGATTGCTACCTAAAATACATAAGGAACTAATAGACTCAGTAATAAAAAGACAAACTACCCTACTTAAAAATTGGCAAAGGACCCAAAACTTTTCTCAAAAACGACATACAATAGACCAATAAGCACATGAAAAGAATATCATTGTCACCACAGAAATACAAATCAAATCGACAATGCAATATGATTTTAATCAAAAATACAGATAACAAATGATGGCAAGGATGTAGATATATTGGAACCTTCTAATATATTTAATAGAAATGCAAAATGGTATAGCTTCTTTGGAAAATAATCTGATTATTTTTCAGAAGTTTAAATGTAGAGTTACCACATGTTCCTTGAATCCACTGTTGAATATATACCCAAGAAAAATGAAAACATGTCCACATAAACACTTGTACCATGAACACTGACAGCAGTATTATTCATTATAAGCAAAAAATGGAAAGTGACAACTGGTAGAATGAATAAATAAAATATATTACACACCCAAACACACATAGGAACATTATTTTGATAAGAATATCAAAATACTGATACATGCTTACAACATAGATAACTTTGAAAATATTATGCTATATGAAAGGAGCTAGTCACAAAATGTCACATGTTTTATGATTCGATTTACATGAACTGTTTTTAACAGGTAAACTCATAGAAATAGAAAATAGTGGTTGGCCTAGAGCTGGGAAGGAGGAACAATGGGGGAGAGGAGAGTGATAATGATACAGGGTTTCTTTTTGAGGTGATAAAAATTATTCAGAAACAGATTGTGTTGATGGATGTATAATTCTGTATGTACTAAAAACTACTGAATTGTAACCTTAGTGGGTAAATTGTGTGGTATATGAATTATATATCAATAAAACTCTCTCACTCCCTATCAGAAACAACTGATAAATTGAAATGTTGGGTAATTTTTCACTTATACAATATCTTTAGGTAATTTATACCTGAACACCTTTATTTGCAGGCTGAAGTCTAGGGGTTCAAGAGAAAGAAGATAGACAGTCTGTAAAAGCCTGACTATAATTGTCTTTTTCATGTTTTCCAGGTATTTATCAGCATACTGGTTAGACTATAAGCCTAATTTAACCATTAACTCTATGTTAATTTATCTGACACATATTTCCTTTTTCCTAGCATGTGCCAGGTTTTTGGTACTAGAACTTAAGTATTGAATAAGGTCAATTTCCTGCTATCAGCTTATATTCTAATAAGGGGAAAAGAGTGGGTTGGTAGGAAGAAAGCCCTCTTTAAGGAATGACATTTGAACAGATATCTGGATAACATAAAAATATGGAGGAAGAGAATATCAAGTAGGGAAATGCAGAGCACAAAGGCCCTAAGTTGAGAGGAAGTTTGGTACTATATTGAATGGTGGTTCTCCAATTTCAGCATGCACTGAAACTAACTGGAGAACTTATTAATGTGGATTGCTCACCCCACACAGAATGTCGGATTAAGTAAACTGGAATGGGACCCAAGAATTTGCATTCCTAGCAAATTCCCAAGTAATTCTAAGGTCGCTAAGAACCACTGTGTTAGAGGAACAGCAAAGAAATTAATGTGGCTGGAGAAATTTGAGTAATTGGGAGAGCTGTAGACAATAGTGCCAGCTTATACTATCTCAAAGAGCCAAAAAGTGCATCTCTTCTCAACCTCATATTCAGTGATGTCCCATTTTTAGTTTGACCACAGTGGGAGTATTTATACTTTAGAAACTGGCAAATGCAGCAAATCAAGGGTGCCATAACAGTGGTAGGGATCAAAGAGGTAGGCAGAAGAGGACTTGGAGAGTATTTTTTTTTTTATGAAAAGACTTTATTAGATATTCAGATTTGGTTATGAATTAAATTTTAATTAACATTTAATTAGGTTTCCATGGATGGGAAAAACATGGAGTATTGCCTCTGTACCAAATCTTTAGCATCGAGTTCATTTGCAATAGAAGTTTCATAGTTTAAAACCTTTATATCACTACCTATTCCTAAAACATTTTCTTCTTAATCATATTTGAATTTTTATACCTGGATATTATATAAAAAATTATTTGTGGGGTGTTACTCTGTATTTTCATTATCCATAATTATCTTCCATGCTTCACAAATTTTTAAAGCTACTTTGTTCTTAAAGAGTTACTTGAACCCATTGTCATGTAGTTTAAAAGAATCTTGAACAATTTTACTTTTCCTTTTATTTTTTTTTTCATATTTAATACTGGGTGTTTTTACTTTAGGTTTTTGTTTGTTGTTGTTTTTTATATTAGCTTTAATTGTATTTGACATCATTTGTAGTCCCCAGGGGATTCCTACCACCATTTCACCCGTGCACCATCACCTCAGTCCTTTGTGCTCTTTATGCCTTTGTCCCCGTCTTTGCCCTACCCTCCCTCCGCCCACCCCCCATGATCCCTTGGGTTTATCTTTGATCTTTTCATCTTGTTGCATTTTTGTTTGTTTGTTTTTGGTTATGACTGCCCATTTCCTTGAGTTTTCTCTTATTTTTTTGTTGTTGTTTATTTGTTTGTTTTGTTTTCTTCTTTTTGTGGTGGTTGTTCTTTCACATTCCTCCTAAAAGCGAGGCCATCCAAAATTTTTCTCTTGCCTTCTGGCTTGTTTCAGTGAGTATAATTCCTTCTAACTCCATCCATGTTTCTATAAATGTCCCTAGTTTTTTATTTTTGATTGCTGAATAGTATTCCATTGTGTATATGTACCACATCTTCTTGATCTAGTCCTCTACTTTGGGGCATTTGGGCTGTTTCCAGGTCTTACCAATTATAAATAGTGCTGCAATAAACATGGAGGTGCAGGTACTCTTTTGGATCAGTGTTTTTGTGTCTTTTGGGTAGATCCCTAGGAGTGGGATTGCTGGGTCATATGGTAGTTCCATCTCTAGTAGGCCGAGAAACCTCCATACGGCCTTCCATAGTGATTGGATTAACTTGTATTCCCACCAGCAGTGTAGTAGAGTTCCTTTTTCTCCATATTCTCACCAACATTTATTGTTGGGTTTTTTGATGTGTGCCATTCTTACCGGTGTAAGGCGGTAGGTACCTCATTGTGGTTTTAATTTGCATTTCCCTGATTATGAGAGATTTTGAGCATTTTTTCATATGCCTGTTGGCCATTTGTATGTCCTCTTTGGTGAAGTGTCTTTTAAGTTCTTCTGCCCATTTTTTGATTGGGCTGTTTGCTTTGATTTTCTTGAGTCTTATGACTTCTTTGTATATCTTTGTGATCAGACCCTTGTCCATTGTGTGGAACGCAAAGATTTTTTCCCATTCAGTGAGGTTTCTTATTGTTTTATTTAATGTTTCCTTTGCTGTACAGAAGCTTTTTATCTTGATGTAGTCCCATCCGTTTATCTTCTCTCTCATTTTTATTGCTTGGGGACTGTCACCTCGAAAGCGCTATTAAGATGTGTGTCTTGCAACGTTTACCTATGTTTTCCTCTATATTTTTTATGGTTTCAGGTCTTACATTCAAATCTTTTACCCATTTTGAGCTGATTTTTGTACATGGTATAAGGTAGTGGTCTAGTTTCATTTTCTTGCATGTGGCCAACAGTTTTGCCAGCACCATTTACTGAATAAGCTGTCTTTGTTCCATTGCATATTCTTTGCTCCTTTGTCAAAAATCAGTTATCCATAGTTGTGTGGTTTTACTTCTGTGCTTTCTGTACAGTTCCATTGGTCTGTGTGTCTGTCTTTGTTCCAATACCAAGCTGTTTTAATTACTATTGCTTTGTAGTAAAGTTTGAAGTCTGGGAGTGTGATATCTCCAATCCCCTTCTTTTTAGCCAGGAGAGTTTTGGCTAATCAAGGTTTTCTGTGTCTCCATATGAATTTCATCAATATTCGTTCAATTTCTTTGAAGAATGTCATTGAGATTTTCATTGGAATAGCATTGAATCTATAAATTGCTTTTGGAAGGATAGCCATTTTGCTAATGTTGATTCTTCCTAACCATGAGCAGGGGATATCTTTCCACTTCTTTGTATATTCTTCTATTTCTTTTAATAGTGTTTTATAATTTTCTCTATATAGGTCTTTTGCTTCTTTTGTTAGGTTTATTCCCTGTGCACTGTGCCACTCCTTGAAGAGTATTTTATTCCATGACAAGGATTTGTACTTAAGTATAAAGGCAATAGGAAGCCTTTGAAGAGTTGTGAGCTGAGGAGATACAAGATCTGATCATGGGTAACATCCTGACTACCGGCTGAAGTACAGATTATCGTGGGTACGGTAGTACCTTCTAAATTCACTCTCCTTCTTGGGTGCAATTAACTGCTCAGTTAAAGGCTACATCTCTCAGCCTTCCTTGCAGCACATATGGGTATATGCCAACAAAAATGACATGTGAAATTTCTGAATCACTGAATAAACAAGAAATCCTTGCCTTAACTGTTGACTCTTTTCCCTTCTGAAAAGTCACAACCCAGACTTAGTAGTGACCCAGTGTTGTACATGCAAATGATGATAATGCTCAAGGACATAGAAACAACTTAGAAGCAACCATGATCTCTAAATATCTGCAAGATCAGTGCTTCCAATCAACCTGTGAGAGAGAAAGAAAAGTTTTTCCTTAAGCAACAAGCAACAATATTACTGGGTCTCTTCTTCACAGTAGCTCTTCCCCTAACAGCAGGAGTTAGAGTGGAAGCAGGGGGAAGATTTAGGAGACAATAATTTTATAACTCAGTCAAGAGATGATGGTGGTTTGAATTAGGGTATATGCCAACTGGGCCTATATGCCAACTGGGCCTACTTACTCTCAGACCCATTCTTTTTCCTTCCCTTCCTTTGCTGACTGGTTCTGCATTCTGCATTTTCCAGATCACCTGTCAGTTGGCTTCTGGATGAAGTTAGGCACTATTTGGAAATGGGAGGGGCTAGAGAAAGATTATTTTCTTTCTTTTTCTCTTTGTCTCTATTTCTGCTTTAGGCAATATTTCTGGCAGGAATGGAACGACTCCAGTGCCTGCCATATGATATATGAGTCCAGTTTCATCTGCTTAAGCATGATTTTTCCTCCTTTTGTCCTCCCAGCCTGGACATGGCAGCAGCTTCCTACTGCTGTTAATTTCTGGGCTCCCTTATCATACCATTTAGTGTCTCACTTCTTACAGCACTTTTGTAACCAATTTCCTGCATCAAATCTTCTCTGCTTTAAAATTCTGTTTTCTAGGTTAAGCCTGGACTAATGAGGAGGTGGTAGATTAGTAAGAAATGTTGGTATCAGGACATATTTGGAGGTAGAAATGACAGAATTCATGAGAGATTTGATATGGGATATGAGGGAATTAAATTTCAAAAATGAATATTTCCCTCAATATTCTAAACTGCTTCTCAGTCTTCCCAGGCTCCAAAAAATTGCACCATCATTTGCCCAGTCTTGAAACAAAAGTCCAGGCTTCATACAGTTTTATGCCAGCTTTTGTGACAGGTGGGGATTTGTCTGGATTCATGAATCCACATGCACCTCATTATACCTGATCAAAAACTTTAGACTGCAAAGAGAACCAAATACAGACACTACCACTGATTTCAAAAATTCTAGTGAGAGACTTCCCTGGTGGCACAGTAGGTTGAGCGCCGCACTATGAAACATCCTCAGCCACTGCAAAAAGAGTATGATCCCCAGCCAGGGAGATGACCCACACGGTGCAGCAGACCTCTCCTGCCTCGCCCACTGCTCCCCTCAGCAGCGTATTTCATTCAGTCTGCTGTTCTGTTCCCCACCCTGTCTCTGGTGAATACTCTCACCACCACTGTCCCCCTACCCCCAAACCCCCATAATATTCCTTATATAAAACCTTGGCCTCCAATATATAAAGCCATTCTAGACAAAGTATAATTTAAAAGGATGGTGGTTTTGTTTTATTTAATCTATTTCCTGACATCTTTTAATTTGATAACAATAAGCATGCATTAATTTTTCTTCTGCAAAGAAATTAAGTTCCAAAATACCAAATATAGTGTTTGTGTGAATCCTGGCCTCTCTGCTCAAGAACTGGATTGTTCTTTCTGTTTACACCCAAAATAAAATGAAAATATTAAAATTAATTACTTTTCCTCATAAACAGGTATAAATGGTTAATTCAATGTATCAACTTGGCTAGGCCATAATACCTGGATATTTGGTCAAAAACCAGTCTATTTGTCACTTTGAAGGTATTTTTTAAATTAGATTAACATTTAAATCAGTAGACTGAGTAAAACAGACTACTCTCCATAGTGTGAGTCAGCCACATCCAGTCAATTGAAGGCCTTAAAAACAGAGAACTGATGTTCCCCAAGGAAGAATTATGCCTCCAAACTGCCTTCTTAGACTCCAGCTACAACATCAACTCTTCCTGGGGTCTTCTCCTGCAGATTTTAGACATGCCAGTCACATCATGAGATAATTTTTTCCTTAAAATAACTCTGTGTGTGCATGTGTGTGCACTATTTTTTTTTTTAATTTATGCATAGGAGAGCAGGGGTAGAGGCCAGAGGCGCAGGAGATGAGAGGACTCACCAGAGACAGTGGAGATCAGAACAGGCAGATCTACCGAAACACACTGCTGAAGGGTGCAGCGGGCAAGGCAGGAGAGGTCTGCTGCGACATGTGGGTCCCCTCCTGGCTGGGGGATTGAACCCGTGTTGCTGTGCCGCCGATGCCCCACAGTGCGGCGCTTAACCCGCTGTGCCACCAGGGAGGCCTTGTGTGTGTATTATTCAGTGCCATAAAATAGAATATATATATAATATATACACGTGTGCGTGTATTAATATCAGTATTAGTGCCATTATCTGGTGGCGTATTTCCAAGACCCCCAGTGGATTCCTAAAATCCTGCATACGAATGCTATTATTACTATGCTTTTTTTCAATATACATACCTATGATAAAGTTTAAGTTATAAATTTGGCAAATAAGATTAATAACAACTAGTAATAAAATAGAACAACTTGGGTAATCAGAATGAATAAGGAGGGAATATTGTGTTACATATGCATGTATAATGTGCATATTATATATAAATATTATGACACATATATAATACATAGATATAGTAATACATATATAAAGTATATATGTATCTTATTCTGTTTTTTGGAGAAACTTAATACAATGGGAAAAATTAAATCAAGCATCAGTATAGCAAAAAAATTTTCTCAATAAAATGTTTTTAGGACTTGTAACAATTGCTATTTTATCATTAATTTTCCATTGATATTCTATATCAAAATGCTATGACAATTTTTTCCTACAAGGACTATTATGTTGAAAATTTTGACACAAGATTTTTTCATTTACCCTTTTCATTTTTAATGTCTCAGTTGAGACATAATTCACATGCCATAGAAGCCACCATTTAAAGTATATAATTCAGAGATATTTGGGTGCTCAGAGTTGTGCAGTCATCACATCAGTCAATTTTAGAACATTTTCATTTTCCCAAAAAGAAACTTTGTGTCCCTTACTAGCCACTCCCAAGCCGCCTCCCATTCATTATTAAACCTTAAATAACCACTAATCTCTATGGATTTCTATATAACTAGAAGCATAAAACATGTAAGTACTTATGACTGGCTTCTCTCACTCAGCATAAAACTTTCAAGGTTCATCCATGTTGTAATATCAATTCTGCATTTCTTTTTATTGCCAAATGACATTCAATTGTATGATTATGCCACATTTTATTCATCTATCCCACCAGTTAATGGATATTTGAGCTATTTCTACATTTTTATTATTTTCATTTTTCTTTTACCTGACCTTAGTACTAAAATGTGAAATGACTAAAAGCTAGTCAAGAAGAAAAAAAAGTACTGAATCCTGAGAAAGTTCTCAATTATGTAAGTGATGAGTGAATAACTGAGTCCTCAGAAAACAACTAGTATAGGTATGATTCCTATTAACTAATCATTTCCAAAGCCATAATTATTAGTGAAATGCCTTTCAAAAAAATCTTCTTGTTGCAAGTATTGGGGTTTAAGTGCTTCCGTTTATGGGACCAGAAATTGAAATAACTGTCTTGGCAGTATATCCCCAGTTGTATAAACCAAAGGATTAAGAGTACTTTGAAAAAGAGTAACAATGTATTCTACTTGACTTGGAAAATGATGTTAAATTTATACATAATGTATGGGTGATTATATTATAACCACATGAGGGTTTCAATCAAAACAGCATTTCGTTAGGAGATCATTGCCAGTTCACAAAATGTGTTTTTTACGTTAGAATCCTTGCTGGGCTTATATCATATTGAATGTCCATATATCCCTGTCAACTTAATTTCAAAAATCCATTTCTAATAATGAAATGAATAAAAATTTCTTCATGTAATATAATTTCTGTCGATGTTGTAAAATCCCAAGGTGGTATACATTTTAATCACCCTTAAACTACCTGGTATAGTCAGTATTGCTTCATAGGTTATTTTTTAAAAGTAGCTAAGCTTACAGAGAGCAGAGGTGTGCTCTAGAAAGGACATAAGTCAACTGAACCTAGCATGGATGTAGATTCAAAATTTCCATAAAATAAGGAGGAAAAGCACAAACACTGTGCATTTAAAAAAAATTTTGCCTTCTCACCAGGAAGTGCTCACCTACTAAACTTTATGTTTGGCTTTCCTATAGGTGTGTTTATATAATTTTAACTATTAATAGAATATATCAACTTGACTTGCATTCTTTATACACAAGTCCAGCTATATCAAATTGTTAAGCGAACAATGTTTATCTTGGTGTTCAATGTTTATCTTGGGTGTTCCTTAATTTCCATTTCCTCTGCTTCCTTTCTTAGGGTTCCTTCCTCTAAAAACAATATTTTTAAATGATTTATACAAAGATGTTAATTAAAACTTACTTATTTTCAAAGAAACAGTGGCATTTTTTTAAAGGCCATGGTAACACAAAGGAATAAATTGTTACTGATTAATTTGCACACATTGCATACAGATTAGAGTTATTTTTCAAGGCTTCCCTGAATTCACTTTTTTTCCACAGCAGAGCAGGCTATAGATACATAAACATAAAAAATTAACTTGCAGAACAGCATATTGAGTACATTGAGCTGAAGGGATAAGAGTTCTTAGGTCATAATCCTAATATCAAGTCAAGAACAACTGTTTTCCTTTAAATATGAAACTTGAAGGAAAAGACACTGATGAATCAAAGGACATGAAGATGCTGCATGGAACTCACACACTGGGAATGAACTAATTCAGGTGTCTTTCTGTGAGTGATGCTTCTTTTCTCTCTGCCTTCTCATCATAATGCTCTTGATTACATTGTCAGCTGGGTCTTCTTGGTGTAAATATCCATAATATTACCTGAAAGGTTTCTCTAACTTGGAGTTTCTAAAAACAAAATATTTACTTGAAGTTGAGTTATCCTAAACTATAGAATAAGAATTAGTGGGATAAAGTCGGCATTTCCTCCTTCTAAATAAAATTGCCCAAAAGAAGAATGAGAAACAGAAATGAAAGTTATGAGGCATTCAAATAGATAGAAGGGTTGCCTACACCACAAATAGACAGAAAAGCTGCCAAAAACAATGAAGATCAAACAAAATGTGGGTGGAAGCAGAAGGGGAAGCCTGGGATTTCAAGTCCTAGAGAGAGTTGACACTAGTCCAAGTGAGGAGCATGCCCAAGAAACAGAGCTAAAATCCCCATGTATCTAACAGGGAGAGGAGGTGTGGGGATATTAACCAAAAAAATCCATGCAATAGTTTGAATCTGAGAAGCAGAGGTGATAGGACTGAAGAAGGACTCATGACAAGTCATATTTTAAGAAATGGTCTGTTAGCGAAGCAGATGACTGAAAAGAGCCTTAATAGTGTGAATAGCGTGAGCTACAAGAAAACAGGGAAAAAGGAACAAGAAAACAAATGCAGATGAACAAATGCATGAATATTTCATCTAGTAGATGAAAAAGCTGTCCAAATGTTTTGGTGGCAACCAAAACTGTAAACTGCTAATGAAGAAATTCATCTATAAAATAAGATTTCATGTGTTTAAAAGTCTTATAAAGGAAGGAAATCAATGAAACCAAAAGTTGGTTCTTTGAAAAGATCAATGAAATTGATGATCCCCTAGTTAGGTTAACTAAGAGAGAGAGAGAAAGAGAGATCACAAATCACTGATATTTATTTATTTGGTTTTTATTCCATTTTTAAAATGCTTGTAGTATTATAATTTTGTCTTCTACAATCTTAATATTCTTGATCATTGATTTTTGAAATTTTTTTGTCTTACAATATTTGCTTTCTTTTCATGGTACAGTCCCCATAGAATTTCCACCACCAATTTACCCATACACCATCACCATAGTCCCTTGTGCTCTTCCCGTCCCTCCCTTGACCCCAATCCCTCCCTCTTCCCTGCAGAATGTCTCTGATTTATAGTTGTCTGGTATTTAAATGAAAGAGTGAACATCACTACCGATGCCATTGACATTAAGACAATAAAGGGATACTATGAATAACTCTGTGCTCACAAATTTGATAAATGAAATGAACTAATTCCTTGAAAGACACATCTGCAAAAGTTCACACAAGAAATAGATGATATGAATAGCCCTAAATCTATTAAAGAATTAATGGTACATATAAAAGCAGCTGGTTTTGTATACATATATAATCTTATATCCTATAATCTTGCTATAAACACTAGTGCCAGGATTTTTTTGTTTTTGTATTTTTGGTCAATTCTACTAGATAATCCATTAGATAATCTACTAGACAATCATGTTGCTCACAAGCAGAGAGCGTTTTATTTCTTTTTTCCAGTCTGCTTACTTTCATTTCCTTATACTTACCTCTTATTTTATTATTTGTATAATTTATATATATAGAGATATAATTAATAACTTCCAAAACAGAAGGCGCCTGCTCTAGATGGATTTACTGGTGAGTTCTACCAAAGATTTAAGGAGGAAATTACATCAGTAGTCTATAATTTCTTTCAGATAACAGAGCAGTATTGCCCTAATCTCAAAATACAACACAGACATTATAAGAAAACAGCAAACCAATTTGTCTTATGAACATAGATGTAAAAATCCTCAAGAAAATATCAACAAATTCAATTGAAAAATGTATAAAATGAATTATACACTATGACTAAATAGAATTTATTTCATGAGTACAGACTGGTTTGATGAAAGTTAATTAGTGTAATCAATCACATCAATAGGCAAAAAAAGAAAATCACATGGTCATATCAATAGATGCAGAAAAAGCATTTAACAAAATCCAACATTCATTCATGATAAAAGCTCTTGGTTAAATAGGAACAGAGGGAGACTTCCTTAACTTGGTAAAGAATATCTACCAACAAACCTGCAGATAACATATTTATTGGTTAGAAACTATTGATAGAAACCTTTTCACTAAGATCAAAAACAAAGCAAAGACATCCCACTCACATGCTTTTTTAACATTATATTGGAAATTTTAGTTAATATAATAAGACAAGCAAAGGAAATAAAAGGTAAGTAGACTGAACAAAAGAAAAAAAATTGTCTCTGCTTGTGGGCTACATGATCTTCTAGTAGATTGTCTAGTAGAACTGACAAAAAAAAAAAAAAAATCCTGGAACCAATAAGTGTTTTTAGCAAGATTGTAGAATACAAAATTCATATATAAAAGCCAACTGCTGAGACTCCCCGGTGGCACAAGGGGTTAAGTCCTAGCACTGTGAAGCTACTAGCATTCCACTGTGGCACTAGTTCCATCCCTGGCCAAGGAGCTAACCCACATGGCACAGCAGACCTCTCCTGTCTCTGTCCACTGTTCCCCCCTCATCAGTGTATTTCAGTCAGTTCTCCTGTTCTGCTTCCCACTCTGTCTCTGGTGATCCTCTCACCCCACCCCAACCTCTGGTCTAGACTCCAGTTCTTGTATGCATAAATAAATAAAATAAATCTTTTTTTAAAAAAAAGCCAACTTCTTTCTTATATATGCAATGAGTAAATGGAATTTTAAAGTAAAACACAATACATTAGCACACCAAAAATCAAGTACTGTGCTCGCTTCGGCAGCACATATACTAAAATTGGAACGATACAGAGAAGATTAGCATGGCCCCTGCGCAAGGATGACACGCAAATTCGTGAAGCGTTCCATATTTTTATATGACAAGCCCATAGCCAGTATCATTCTCAATGGCAAAAAGTTAAAATCCTTTCCCCTAAGATCTGGAACAAGACAAGGATGTCCTCTTTCACCAC
>JAGFMF010012266.1:10796121-10810029 GCA_019455555.1 Galemys pyrenaicus
CACTGGTGAGATGGTGATGGGGAATACATGGGGATTACAATTAATGGCAAGTATATGTAAATTTTAAAATATTTTAATAAAAAAAAATGAAAAAAAAATCAAGTACTTAGGTATAACAAAATATGTACAAGATCTATATGAGGAAAACTATAAAACTCTGATGAAAATGGTCAAAGCCTAAATAAGTGGAGATACAGTCCATGTTCAATATTAGGGAATTTTCAATATTGTTAAGATGTAAGTTTCTCTTAATTGATCTGTAGATTCAATGCAAACTCAATAAATTGCCAGCAAATTATTTTTTAGATACTGACAAACTGATCAGAACATTTATGTAGAGAGACAAAAGAGTCAGATTAGCTATTGATATTGAGGGGGGTAAAACAAATCTAGAGGACTGATACCACCAGATATTAAGACTTATTGTAAAGCTACTAGGATGACCAAAATCCAGAATACTAGAAGTATCAAAAACCAGTCATGACATGGAGCAACAGGAACTCTTGATCATTGCTGGTGAGAATGCAAAATGGTACAGCTACTTATAAAGACAATTTGACAGTTTTTACAAAATTAAACATACCCCAAGCATACAACCCTACAGGAACCTTCTTGCTATTCACTCAGTAACTCAAAAACTTACACTTGGATGTTTACAACAGCTATATTCATTGTTGACAAAACTTGAACACAATGACGATATCTTTCAATAAGTGAATGAATGAATTTTTTTAAAGATTTATTTATTTATACATACAAGATCTGGGGTACAGGCCAGAGTCTAGGGAGGTGAGAGGATTCACCAGACAGAGTAGGGAGCAGAACAGGCAGACTGACTGAAACACATTGCTGAGAGGAGCAGCGGGCGAGGCAGGAGAGGTCTGCTGTGCCATGTGGGTCCCCTCCCTGGCCAGCAGCAGGGATCGAACTCATGCTGCGGTGGCTGTGGTTTGCTTCATAGTGTGTTGCTTAACCCACTGCGCCACCAGAGAGGCCCAAGTGAATGAATAAATTAAATGTGGTAGATCTAGAAATTGGAATATTATTCAGTGCTAAAATAAATGTGTTGTTATAAACAGACATGGAGGCAAACTAGATTCTGATTATAAGTAAAAGCAATCAATCTGAAAAGGCTGTATGACTCAAATTATATAACAGTCTGAAAAAGGAAAAAAACACAAAGAGAGTAAAAAAATCAGTGGTTGCCAGGGGTGGGGGCAGGGAGAGGATAACTAAGTAGAGTATAGAGTTTAGTGTAGTGAAAATGCTCAGTATATATCATAATGATGGATGCATATTTTCTCAAACCCATAGAATATACAAATGTGAACCCAAGTCAATCACAAAAGGAGAAACATTGTATAATCCCACATATCCAAGGTACCTAGAAAAGTCAAAATCAAAGAGACATGAAGTAGAATGGTGGTTTCTACTTTATGTCATGGACTAAGATTGGGAGTTAGGGATGAGGAATTGTATTTATGGGTACAGAGTTTCATTTAGGGAAGACAGAAAAGTTTAGAATTGGATGGTAGTTCTATACTACACTACACTACAGAATGACTACAGAATGACTGCACACAATGACACAAATCTTAAAAAGTGTTAGAGTGGTACATTTTCTGTTGTATGTATTTTACTACAACAATTTTTTTTTAATTAACAAAGCACAAGGCAAAGTACAAAGTTTGGGGAGATAGACAATAAAAGAAATGAAGCATGAGCGGGCATATTTCTGAGGGAGGCGGGCTTAAAAAATAACAAGTAAAAATTGCAAGTAACAGAGGTATTGATGAAATGCAAAAGGAACGTAAGAGTTTAGATAGGAGAAAAGCAAGCAAAATAAATAGCATAAATGGTTAGAGATAAAATAATGTATAGGGAAGACAAGCAAAGGATAGCCAACATTTGTACAAAATTCCTATATAATGCATCTAGAACAAGTATTTGAAACATGATTGAAGAAAATGTTCACTTTGAAAGGCCACTTCAGGTCTCAGGAACTGACACATAATGATCAGCACAGACATACCCTAATACAATAGCTGAACTTTGAAAATAAAACCTCCTTAGGACAATCAGGCAAAACAGTCATTTGTGAAGGGTGAAAACAAAATAGGCTGACACCAAACAACAGCATTTAGCAATTCTTGAAGACTCAAGAAGTGCTTCTAAAATCCTTAAAGAAAGTAAGTGTGGCGCAAGAAATTTCTAACATTCAAATTTTCATGAAATACAAAAGCAAGTAATTTTTAATATTTATGAACTGTGGAAATACAGAAAAAAATATAATCTATCACAAAGTGCCAACTTTTTTCATCTATAAAGAATCTTCTTTTTAAAAAAGTTTTAAACCAATAACCCTGAGAATAAATGGGCAAAGAATATGAACAGTTTACATAAAAGAAAATATAAATGGCTTTAAAACATACATGAAAATATATTCCATTGCATTCATAGTGAGAAAGGCAAATTAAAATTAAAGTGCAATATCATGGCTAACCAATCAAATTGGAAAAGATCACAAAAACTGGTAGTGCCTTAGCAAAAGACATTTTCACATAATGCTGATAGGAACATAAGTTAGTGCAACATCCAGGTAAGGTAACATTTATAAAAATTACAAACATATAAATCTTAGCATTAATAAATCTACCTTTAGAATTTATTCTATAGATTAATTACATATGTGCAAAATAATACATATGTAATACAAGCCTTTACTGTGTTATTTGTAATAATAAAAGGCTAGCAACAACCCTAATGTGGGGGCTAGTCAAATAAATTATGATATAGCCATCCAGTAGAAAACTATGCTGTGAAGAAAGATGGGTAAATGTATTATATATATGTATATATAATTATATATATTATGTATATATAATTAGTTCCAAGATAAACAAGTTTCAGGATATACAGAAAGTTATTTTCATGTAAACACTGTAAGTACACATTTGCTCATAAATACATTGAAAGATGTGTAAGATATTGTACTTTGGGAATTTTGAAGTGGGAATTCATACCTACTTGTAAGTAAAAAAGGAAAAAAGCCATGTGTAAATTCGCTGTTTATATCTAATATCTTTCTGGAGAATGAGTGAATCCTCTCAGTCAGAAGTGGCTAAGGTAAGTGTTCTGAGCTGCCTAGTCTCTTAACAACCCAGTTTTGGGTTATTTACCACCTTCCTCTAAATCTTCTGAGTCTTACCTATTCATATTTCCATGATAGCATGACTCAGAACAACACTTCTTTGCAGCAAGACTTTTAAAATTTTAAGTAATTCTCTTGCTATACATAGGAAAACACTCCAAAATACATTTAAACAGAAGCCTTTATAAACTCTCAATCTCTTTTTTTGAATTGCACTGAACTTAATTAAGGAGGTTTCTTTCTATTTGTTTTACAATCTCAATTTAGAAATACTTTCTTTCTCTTGAATAAGCCATATTTTAATTCTTTTATAAAAATGAGGCAGAAACTTGGGACTTTGAAAACAGAAACTGGTCAACAGTAATTCATACATCCTTTTGTTTTTTATCAAGTTCACTATCCAAATAAATACATTTAGGCATTCTCTTTTCAACCATTTACTTGAAGGTAGAAAACTTTAATTGTCTAAGCACTTCTAGGTGCTGAGTTTATGTGGCTTGCTTATGACTGGAAGTGGACTTTATAGGGGGTATTAGAAACCCACAGGTAATCCCTGCAGGATATTTCTAGGTTATTGGTCTAGCAATTTGGAGGGCAATCCTGACCCCCTACATTTCAAAAAATATAATCTTTCATGAGGTAGAGATTGTAGCCTTCTAATGAAATTTACTTACTATCTCCTGATGCCCTCTTAAGCTTCTACCAATGGAAAAGTCCCATTAGACCTGTCCATTTAAAGCCTATTTGATATTAAAAAAAAAGGAAAGGTCTCTGCCTAAGTAGATTAAGGAGACAAGATCAAGCAAGCCAGATTTCTAAACAAGGGAAACTTAAGCATGGAATTTGCATATATTATTCATTCTCCCTCCATGCAAACATGCAGATATTGCTCAGTGAACTTTGGCCTACCTAACATGCTTAAAAACAACTGTTCAATATTAGTATCCCTCTTTCAGTGGCTGCTGCCAGAGTAATTTCAAGCTCTGCTGGGGATTTTCACAATACCTCCCTCTCAACACTCTCCAATATCCTTTTCTAAAATGCCACTTGGAATTTTGTGAGGTGAAATGGTTTCTTTGCCTCCGTGTGGCAAGTTTCTGCTCTGCACATTCCATGTCTGCTTCTTTGGCATTTTTCCCTCCTGTCTTAGTTCTGGCAAAAGGGTAACCTCCCAGTCAAATTTAATTTAATAAAGAATGAGACACAGTAAAGCAGTACGAGAATCTATGCAGTACCCTGTGTAATAATACTATTAAGCTATCTAGGATTTTGTGTTTAAATTGTTTTCAGTGTGTGCATGTTCTACAATAGGGTCATCTGTTCTTTGAATCACTTGGTTATGCACCTTGACTTAGTGCTTTTGTCCCTCCATGTTCAGCCCTCCATTTTGTTTATGAAAAAAATGTAATTTATTGTTGCCATTACTGGCCTTAATAATAAAGTATCAGAAAAAAGAGACAAAATGGAAGCTGACCACAGATCTGAGGCATCCAGGAGGGGAGAGAGAGGGCGTAGGGTCAAAATAGGGTAGGAAAGAGCATAAGGAACTGTGGTGACAGATCACAGGAGCTATGATGGTGGGAAAACTATGGGACTGTACTCTAGGAGAGAAATCAAATGCCCAAAACTTAGCAATGTAAGGGGGAAAATTCCAGGTACTTCATCTAAAAATAAACTTCAGAAAAATCCCTACTCCATGGGGTACGACAGAGTGGGTGGTGTTCCTCTCCTTAGATGAGTACTTGGGAGCACTCTCATCACCTTTCTGACCACCTGTGTAACTATATTATAAATGTAATCTCAGTTCGGCAATTAGAATCTCCATTTCCAGAAATAATTATAATTCTTTTTTTTAAAAAAAAGATTTTATTTACTTATGCATACAAGAGCTTGGGTACAGGCCAGAGTTGCAGGGGGTAAGGGGATTCACCAGAGACAGAGTAGGGAGTAGAAGAGGCAGATCAACTGAAACACACTGCTGACGGGAGCATTGGGCCAAACAGGAGCGGTCTGCTGCGACACGTGGGTCAACTCCCTGGCCGGGATCAAACTTGCACTGCAGTTGTTGCAGAAGCCCCACAGTGGGACGCTCAACCCCATGCACCACCAGGGAGGCCCCAATAATTATAATTCTTAACTTCATTTAATGCCCATACCTGCTTTTATACAGGAACCAGTAAACACATGTTGTATTTCCTGTTGCTACTATAACAAATCACTTCATTAGTGACTTAACACAATACAAATTTATTAATGAGCAGTTCTATAGCTCAGAGTTTCAACATGCTCTTAGTGGACTAAAATCCAGATATTGACAGGGATATGCTCCTTTCTAAGGACTTTCCTCCCTTTTGACTTCCAAAGGATGCCTTCATTTCTTGGCTAATAGCCCTCTTCCTTCATCTTTGAAGCCAGTAATGTCACATATGTTTGATCATTCTTCCATTATCACATCTTTCTATCTGACCACAGATGAGAAAGCCTCTATGATTTTAAGTTCTCATGATTAGATTGGGCCCATCATGATAACCCAGGATAATCCTTCATCTCATGGTCGATAGCTTGATCACATCTGGAAAGTCCCACATCACTCATTCAAATCAACATCATCCCTCACTTGGCTTATTCAGTAGCCTTTCACCCGGTCTACACCACTCTGCTCTTGCCCACTATAGTTATCCTCACAGCAAAATCAAAAGTTGTTTTGCACATTTAAGATTGATATGCCTGTTAAACAATCAAGAGGATTTCAGTTAGCTAGTATATAGATGAATCTTCACTTCTGGTGCTTAGGGAGAAATAAATTTAGGAAACATCACCATATAGATGGCATTTAAAGGCAGAGGGCTAGAAGGAATAATCAAAGAACCAAGTGTAGGTAGGAAAAAGGTGAACAACTGAGTTCTAAGACCTTTCAATAAGGAACAAATCAGGCCTCCCTGGTTGCACAAGGGGTAAGTCACAATATTATGAAGATATTTGCAGCCACTTCTGTGGCCAGGGAGCTTACCTGCATGGCACAGAAGCTCTCTCCTGTCATGCCTGCTGCTCTCTTCAGCAGTGTGTTTCAGTAGATCTACCTGTTCTGCTGCCCACTCTGTCTCTACTGAATCCTTTCACACATACACGCATACGTGCACACGTGCGTGCACACACACACACACCTCACCTCTGGCCTGTACCCCAGTTGTTGTATGCATACATAAATATTCTAAAAAAATAAGGAGGGGGCTCCCTGGTGGCATAACAGGTTGAGCACCCACTGTGAAGCAGTCACAGCCACTGAAGCATGAGTTCTATTTCCGGCCAGGGAGGAGACACACATGGCACAGCAGACCTCTCCTGCCTTGCCTGCTGCTCCCTTAGCAGTGTATTTCAGTTGATCTGCTTGTTCTGTTCCCCACTCTGTCTCTGGTGAATCCCCTCATCCCCTGCACCTCTGGTCTGTACCCCATCTCTTGTATGCATAAATAAATAAAACTTTAAATAAATAAATAAGGAACGAAATCAGACTACTAACCTCTCAGTGAAGATAGGAGGAAAATTAGGAGTCTGTGGTTTTATGGAAGTTCAATGAAAAAGGTGTTTTAGGAAGAATAAAGTAACAGCTGTGTCAAATACTTCTGAAGTGTTGAACAATAGGAAGATTGAATGTGAGGACTGCCAATGAATTTGGCAAGATGGAAGTAGTGCCCCAGAGAAGTAAGTACAAAACCCTGATTAAAATGTGTGCCAGCTGTGGAAATATATCACTCAAATCTCCTGCAGTTGGGAACATAGCTGACTGACAACCCCAGCTGTAACCACTGTAGATCCACCACTGTATTGATGCTGAGACCAAGTTTTTTCCAAGCTGCTCCCAGTCAGTGATTAAAACTAGTAAGATGATATTGCAGATCTACTCCTGTGAGACAGGACTCCTCTAACAGACAACTTTGGTTATGGATTCCCCCTCAACCTTATTAATACTTGTAGTGGCCAGGAAAGGCTGCACAGGAGCAAGGTTCGGGATGGTTCTGGGCAGACGGGTCAAGGAAAGGGAGGAGTCTTGGAGCCCTCGGTGACTTTTCATGCTTTTATTAGTAGAGGTAGCCAGGTACATGGCAGACATGGGTGCTGGGGGGCCGGGCAGCTGGCAGGCCTCCCAGCCCCCGGCGCATCTCACCCTCTCGGCTGCTTTCTACTGCTGCTGCTCATTGGTGCTCTCGCTGTTGGTCGGTCCTGTTCATCCTGTTGGTTCTGGCTCCTCATGACACCCATTTAAGCCCATGTCAAACTCAGGTGCACCCACTTGCGCATGCGCACCCTGGAATGCAGGCAGCACCACAGGTGTCCATCCTCACAGTGGTGGGAGGGTGGAAAGACCTGATCATTCTCTGACCCTACAATACTTTCTTAGACTTCTACTGCGTCTGGTATCCTTTCCCCAATCCTACTTCCTTCCCTCTCTCCTTTCACAGGCATCAGACCTATGAAATGGTCTAACAAATCTCCCCCCAAATTTCTGCTCCCTCTCTTTCTACTTCACAGGTATTTCTAAATCTCTAACCAATAGAATCCCATCTGCTTCTTGGAGCACTGGAACTAACAAAGTAGGTTAAAGAGTAGGAGGAGACAAATATAGCAAAGTAGAAAAATTACACCTGGGGAGGTAACAGAAGATCCTGATTTGTTGTTTCGATGTCATGAAAATGTTCTTGCATCTTGCTCAGAATTATTCAATAGGGAAGTAGAAACTAGTGATGTAAGAAACAGAGGATAATCCTAAGCACAAAATGCTTGAGAAAACAAAGTTTTGTAAAATACAGTACACAAAGAAATAAAGCAGCAAACTCCAACATCTCCTTGGTATTCTACCCCCACAGCCCATCTAGCTATTCAAACTTAGAAAAACATTTAGGGCAAGAATAGTTTATAATGCTCCTTAACACACATTCACACTTTTTTTTTTTATGCATACAAGCACTGGGGTACAGGCCAGAGGTGTGGGGGGTGAGAGGATTCACCACAGACAGAGCGGGGAGCAGAATAGGCAGATCAACAGAAGTACACTGCTGAGGGGAGCAGCGGGCACAACAGGAGAGGTCTGCCGCGCCATGTGGGTCTCCCCCACCCCCCGGCCGGCAGCAGGGATCGAACTCGTGCTGCAGGGGCTGCGATTTGCTTCGTAGTGCGTTGCTTATCCCACTGCGCCACCAGGGGAGGCCCACATTCACACTTTTTAATCCTTCTAATTCTTCATGAGTTGGCAGGTGATAGCATTATATACATAATGGATAAGAAAACTAAGTTCAAAAAGCTTTGGTGCATTTCCAGGTTTCCAAGATTTTAGATTGCTGATTCCAACTTCAATATTTATCTGTAACTACATCCCACTGACTATCGAAAACATGAAGTTGAATGGAATAGGGTAGGCAGAGATGATCACACAGAATTGAGTGCCAGTCTAGGGGAGAACTGGAGTTTATATTCAAGATCCCAGGGTCATTCAATAGGCACTGCTATAGAGAATAATAGAATAGAATGCTCGGCAGTTCATCTGATTGATGTATCATTTTGACAGCAAACCAATATAAATCCAAGTATATGGAAACAACAGCTGCTGGGATATTTCAGATCAGAACAAGAACACTCAAAGCTGAGAGTAGGAGGGACTAGTCAGGAAGAATTTCTGAACCCATAGAGTAGTGCTGCAGGAATTTTAATAGGGTGCCACACTTATTATGAAGTTTTGAAGAGAATTGTTAAGAACTATGAGTAAGCATGGAAGTAGACATGATGTAGTATTGATGTAGGCATGGAAAATTCAAACATTTAAGGTTTCTATCATGGAAGACCATCTGGATGTTCTCAAGAATATGAAAAGAGGACAAGGTAGAGCAGTGAGATTGTGATAGAGGCACATGACTAATTCCTCTTGACATATGATGTTTGGGATGAGAGAAGATTCCCTTCCAGATCTAAAAAGATGTGTTTGGTAATTTTAATGAAGATGTAGAACCAATGTCATTTCTGTAAGTTCTTAGTCAAAGAAAGAATGTGAAAGGTGGGGGTAGGGCATAATTAATCCTTGGCAATCATGCAAGGATGGATCTTTTACTTTTTCCTGAATTCTTTTATCACAATGGTGAATAATGTATCTCTCCTGACTTTTTTTTTAAATATTTATTTATTTATGTACACAAGAACTGGGGTACAGGCCAGAGGTGGGGGTGAGAGGATTCACCACAGAGAGCGGGGAGCAGAACAGGCAGATCACCGGAAGTACACTGCTGAGGGGAGCAGCAGGCACAACAGGAGAGGTCTGCTGCGCCATGTGGGTCCCCTCCTTGGCAGGCGGCAGGGATCGAACTCGTGCTGCAGTAGCTGCGGTTTGCTTCATAGTGCGTTGCTTAACCCACTGCGCCACCAGGGAGGCCCTCTCCTGACTTTTTTAAACCTTACTTCAAATTACACATCCTTTCTATACATAAAAGCCAGTCAATTCTACCAACACAGCTTTCCCTCCTACTTTTTTCCCTCTCTCCTCACTTCTTCCTCTGTCTGCACCTCTTCTCTTTTCTCTCACTTTTATAAGCATGTTTTTTTTTAAAGATTCATTTATTTATGCATACAAGCACTGGGGTACAGGCCAGAGGTGTGGGGGGCGGGTGAGAGGATTCACAGAGAGTGGGGAGCAGAACAGGCAGATCAATGGAAGTACACTGCTGAGGGGAGCAGCAGGCACAGTAGGAGAGGTCTAGCTGCGCCATGTGGGTCCCCGCCCTGGCCGGCGGCAGGGATCAAACTCGTGCTGCAGTGGCTGCAGTCTGCTTCATTGTGTGTTGCTTAACCCACTGTGCCACCAGGGAGGCCCTATAAGCATGTTTTAAATATGAGTGTTGGCCTCATAAGTCTTCTCCATGAACTGTATTTTCTTCATAAAAGGATAATCACTGATTAAGCATGCATAATGAATGGAGAGAAGATATACAAGATCCACCATAAAAGAATAAACCACACTGATAGTTATAAACTGGAAACAGATGAGAGAAAGCAAGAAGTCCATATGAACCTAGAAGTCCATAGCTTTGGTGAAGTTCCATTGTTGCTCCATCTTTCAGAACCCTGAACAAGATACATGAAGGATGACCAGAAGGGAACAACCAAAGTAAATGGAACATATGTACAAATAAGTACTGTTAAAGAACAAAATCCACCTGAGTAATGATGGAGATCAAATTGACTTTATTAAACAATTTATGCATAGGCTACATGAATAGCCTACAAGAAAGATGCTAAAAGGATACAAAATGGAAGGTTTGTATAGGCAGAAAGAGAGTAGTACAGTTAAAAAAAAAAAAAAAGATTATTTAAGGCAAAGCCACCTACTTTTAAGGAAAGGTGGGGGGGGTCTTACGCACTTCACTAGTGCTAACCAAGAAATTCTGGATTGATTAGTTTAAAATTCAACTTGCAGGGGAAACTGAAACTGCAGCTAGGTTAGGTATTAAGTATTGGTGAGACTTGACATAAACAATCCATTTGGGGCAGGATTGAACTAAAAGAAAAAAAGTTTATTTTAGTTCAAATTGTTCACTGACCATTTAAATATTTTCTCTCTCCCAGATCTCATCTATCTGACCAAATGTAATTGAAGCCCCACTACTCTCTGGAGAGGAAGAAATAGTCAACCTTTGATGCTATATTTTGCTGCAGTATTCAAGTTTCTTCTACTTTCAGTTTTATGCAGTTTACATCCTTTGCCTTCAATTTTTCAGTAATAAATTAATCCTTTTTCATTAAACTTGCTTGTTTTCTGGACTAAGCTTCTTCCTAAATTATGATCTACACAAAGTCACAGTATTATTTACCTCTGTGATCTGTCACAGAGCAAGATCCCAAAAAACTATTGAATGAAAAGATCCCTGTTTTGCTAAGGCAATCCTGACAAAAAAGAATGGAGGTATCATGCTCCTAGACATCAAACTATACTATGAAGTTATCATAATAAAAACTGTATGGGATTAGACTAAAAATAGATATGTAAACAAATGGAATAGAATTGAGAGCCTGCAAAGAAACCCATACTGAGATATAGTTAATCTATAGCAAAGGAGGCAGGAAAACACAATGGAAAAAGAAAAGTCTCTTCAATAAATACTGTTTCCCAACAAATGGGAAAACTGGACGGCAAACATGCAAAACAATGAAAGAAACTAGACCATCATCTCACATCATAACAAAAGTTAAGTCAAAATGAGTTAAAGACTTAAATATAAGACCTGAAACCATATAATATATAGAAGAAAACATGGGAATATTGACCTCAATATTGACTCCAGTAATGTCTTTGAGGACTCAACTACAAAAGCAAAGGAAAAATAAGCAAAAATAAACAAATGAGTCTACATCAAACCAAATGCTTCTTCACAGTGAAAGAAACTACCACTAAAGGGGACAGGAAAAATATTTGCGCATCAAGGTAGGTAGTTTTTGGCATTGCTGAGGGGTTCAAACATTCAGGTCCTAGGTCTTTGAAATTCTTTTGCCCTATATTCCAAAGGAACCTGAGAAATAGTAGTGTTTTTTTTTCTCTTTCTTTCTTAACTTGAAAGCATTTCATCTTGCAATATTTATTTAATTTTATTGAGGTAACTTTGATCTATAACACTGCATATGATTTAAGAAAATAAATTCACATGTCCTCAGATATATGTCACTAAAAGTTATCTTTATCATTTTTAAAGCTGGGCACAAAATTACTCCAAAAAAATTTAAATTCTGTTAAAAAAAAAAGGGGACAATACACTTGGTGAAGACAATAAACAGTCTCTACTCTAGCATATTTAAGGGGTTGCTAATAGTGGGCGCAGCTGGATGATGGAATTTCAAAGATGAATGATAAATAAGGCTAGTGGTACAAGCAGAAAGGAACCATGGAAGATTTAAACATTTACTTTTGCAATTTCTTCATGGGAAGATATATGGATTTCCTGATGGGATATTGGGAACATTTGCCTGGTTACAAAAGTGGCAGGGAGGGAAAACTCATTATTCCCATCATATTTTGGCCAGTTGTTTGATCAGAAATCTCCAAATCCTAGAAATGTAGCCAAGGGCAGGGTTCCAGCAAGAAAGATTGTTTTCCATGAGACCCATTTCTATCCCACGCCTTTACGATAAACATTACTGCCAATAATGATTCCTTTTTCTCTGTCCCCCTATTCCTTTCTTTTTGCCTTGAATTTATCAGTGTGTGGTCCAATGACTCTCTTTCTTCTCCCTCTTAATGAGTTTCAGAAGATTCCACACCCCTGACGGAAAGCCAGGCATAGACATTTATCTAGTCCAAATTTTCTGAGACCTAATTTTGTTCTTATATTTTTCAAGTTTCCATCATTCTGTCATGTCATTGTGACTTCTCTCACACCTCATCCAGGGCACTTTCGACAGTTTCCTATAACAAACTCTTTAGCATCCTCCCACCCCTCACCCTCTTGACTCTTCTTTTCAGGGTACTCTGATCCTGTCTTGCAGAAGGGAAAGTCAAAGTACTGTTTAGCTGTCTTTAGATTATGTGATTTCTAAGTGAACCCATCTTCTACTAGATTAAGCCTAAATTCTCCGTTATTGATATACTGTTCTGATTATTTTTTTCTCATTTCAAAATTAATACAAGTTTATTGTGTGTGTGGCAGGGGGTGGGGGGGAACAACCTTCAAAAATACAGAACAACCAAAAAAGAAAGGGATTCATCCATAATCCAAACAAGCAAAAATACCCACTATTAGGGTGAGTAAAGGATGTGCCCATATAGAGGTGAAGTTATACTTTCAAAATTATAGTTATATAAATAATTGGAAAATCAATACAGTTTGAGAGTGAAAAATCCACTATTAGTACTCTCATATATGTCCTTCCCTTTGTTATATAGATTTTGTTTATTTTGATGATACAATTCTATACACAGTGCTCTGTAACCTATTTGTAGTTTAAAATACACTAAATAGCTTTTTTCCCAGTCACTTTTAAATTTAATTTTAATCATGATATTCAAATTGTGGATAAATATTTACAGTAAAAAAGGATTATAGGATGTATAGTGAAAAATAGCAGCATCCCTCTATCCCAACCCTCCCTACCTCAGTTTTCTTCCTCCAGTGTCAGACACTTGCAATTGTTTTATTTCTCCTTAAATATATCCAAGTATTTCTAAAGAGTGTGCTTTTATGATTATTTCTGGGAATTAAATTTATTATTTTTAATGAAGTTATTTTTTCTTTATTTATATATATATTTGACATCAGTTGTGGTCTTCATGGATTTCTCACCACCATTTCATCAGTACACCATCACCTCAGTCCCTTGTGCTCTTTCTGCCTTCAACCCATTCCCTACCCCTTTTCCACAAAGTGTCCCTGGTTTGTCCTTGTCTTTTTGTTTTTATTGTGTTTTTTTTTAGTTGTTATTATTCTTTTCCTTGGTCACTTATTTGGTTCCCTTATATTCCTCCTAGGAGTGAAACCATCCAGCACTTTTCTTTTGCCTTCTGACTTATTTAGCTGAGCATAATCCCCTCCAGATCCATTCATGTTTCTATGAATAACTCTAGTTTATCTTTTTTGATTGCTGAATAGTATTCCATCATGTATATATACCACATCTTCTTGATCCAATCATCTGTTTTTGGGCATTTAGATTGTTTCCAGGTCTTACCTATTGTGAAGAGTGCTGCTATAAACATAGGGGTGCAGGTATTCTTTTGAATCAGAGTT
>JAGFMF010012266.1:10811337-10836353 GCA_019455555.1 Galemys pyrenaicus
TCCCCAGCCGGCGGCAGGGTTTGAACTCATGCTGCAGTGGCTGCGGTCTGCTTCATAGTGCGTTGCTTAACCCACTGCGCCACCAGGGAGGGCCCTGTTCCACTGTATTTTAACTTCTAGGATTGCTATTGACAATCTGTCTGATTCTGATTCTTAAAACTTTGTATGTTATCCAGTTTATTCGTATGTTTTTATATGATTATTTCCGTCTATCTTGCTTTTTTTTTTTTTCTTGTTAGAACTTTTATTATTCATTTGTTTGTTCTCTTGGATTAGTAGTCTTGTATTCCTATCTTTGCTCTTTTCCATATCTTGTCCTTTTGGTTTTTTCCTCTGGGAGATTTTCTCAACTTCAATTTCCAATGCTTCCATTGAATTTCCCATTCTCTACTATTTTGATAGGCTTTTAAAATATATATATATATATATACACAATTCTAGTTATAAAATATATTCCTTTAATTACTAGTGCATAATTAAAAGCTTTTCCTGTTTTTATTAGTCATTGATATTTATTTTAATATCAACATTTTTCTTTAAATTCTCTGCATTTTTTCTATTGAATGATTAATCTTTTCTTATTAAATTGTTTGATTTTTCTTTACATCAAAGTAATTAGGCCTTTGCCTATTATTTATTGTTTTGACTTTTTTTAACTTTCTTTTTTTGTCCTGGACTCCTTAATAAACTAGAAAATAGATGAATGTCTTCTCAGTGGAGCCTTTTCACAAATACATAAAATTTTCCTTTTCTGGTTTCAATAATCCCAACTACTTTTGCCAAATTTTACTTCATTATTTGGATTCCTTCTTGTTATTCTACTCTCAATTTCTTCCTAGAATTTCACATGTGCATTAAAATGCCAGTGCCCAAAATTGGCAAGATACTTTAAGGGTATGACCAATTCTAAGTTTAGCAGAGGGATACTTTCCTAACTCTTGGATGTCATAGGCCTATTAATATATTTCACTATCATAGTTTGTTTTATAAAACAGCCACTATACTGCTGACTCATTCTCAGCTGGTGGTCTTGGGCTATCACAAAACTAGAAATACTGTTTAATTGGCTACCTAAAAGAAAAAAATGTTAAAAGATCTTGGAGTTTTGGAACACTAGGCCAAAAATGAAACTCAGGGAGAAATTAAAAGTTTTATATTTGATGCACAAAAACCTACCAGAACACATGATAGGGATGAATTCACTTAACAATGAAACATTTTAGCTTGCTGTAGGCTTAGTTAATAAAATACATGAGAGAGCAGCCAATAAATTTAATGTATTTTGACAAGGAAAATAACCTGATAGCAGACTAGTCATAGCCTCTTCTCTCCTTCTTTCAGACAAATAAAATTCTTTTTTATCCAGTCAGTTCCTTGGCCAGTTTAGGAAACTGGCGAACTGGGTAAGAAAAAGAATGTTTCATTGATCTAGTGGGAAGTTGGAGAGAAAAAAGACATATGCTGAAGATGAGAAGAGGCATGAAGAAACACAAAAACCAAGAAGCACTGGCTAAAAGAAAGAGAGTTTGGGAAGTTTGAAAAAAGAGAAAAGAGAAAGAAATTGGATTAACTGCTATGTTGTGGCAAAGGAGACCTTTTAGATGAGGAAAGCGGTTTTAAGAGAAGTGCATCATGTCTTATGAATATCATTTCACTTTTTGTTCTAAGAGACTTAAGTAAAGTCAATTTTGTTTTGGATTTTCAAAATATCCAAAAAGGTACTTATTTTTAGATAGAACCGTGAATTGAGAAGCCACCATATTGTATTTGAACTGCATATAAGTTATGCAATCTATTTCACATCCACAGAACTATGGTGTGCACCACAGTAAAGATGACAATCACATCATCTGGTCAGACAACATTTCGATTATTATCTTCAGCCCTGAATACCACATCTTCACAAGATGTATTAGTTTGTGAAGGCTTCCATAACAAAGTGCTACATACTGAGAGTCTTAAACAATATAAATGCATTTTTTTCACAATTTGAAGGCTAATAGTCTGAGTTCAAGGTGTCAACATGTTTGTCTTCCTCTCAAGGATCTCTTCTTGGTTTGTAGATTGCCATCTCTCCCATCATCTTCACATGGTCCTTCTGTGTGTGTCTGTCTTTTTATAAGAATTAAGATCCGCCTAACGCAATCATCTCTTTAAACGCCCTGTCTCCAAATACAGTCATATTTCAGAAATTCAGGGATAGGACTTTAACATATGAATTTTGAGGTTATGTAGTTTAGACTATAACATAAGGCTACTGACAAATTAAGTCTTATTTTTAGATCCCTCTGGATTTTATTACTGATTTTTCACACACTAACCCTAGTTCTTACAATCTATAAGCAATCAAACTAGTCTCAACTTTTTCATTAAATTTTTATTAAAAGTAGTAAGTTAACCTGACTGATACTGGGGCACATTATTTATATTTCACTCAAAAAAGTATTTAGAATCTGATAGTTGGTTAGATATTTGTGAAATGGTTATGTAAGTTGGTCCTTTGGAGATGAGATAGATGGATATGCACTGTAAAGTGAATCAGGAGGAGCAGATAAACTGTAAGATCTCTTTCAGCCCTAAAGTCCTACAGTCCTGGGCCAAGAACAAAGAAAGTATATTTTATTAAATGTTATTTTAAAATATTGGGCATGCAGAAAATAAGCAGATCAAATTAGGACTTGCAGAAATTTTTCTTAAAATTTGAATGGAAAATCTAAAATATCTTAGAAAAAAGTCATTTAAATCTGATTGTTAACCTAGAGTTAATCCTTGAAAATCATAACAATTCATAATCATGGCAAATCAAGCTCCCATTTTCATATTGGTTCTATAATCAGCACGTAATTTCATAAATGTATATGCTTAAAACTGATCCAAGAGAATTGACGGTGTACACTCATACCCTGTTGTGTACTTAATATATCTTCATAGCTACCTGGAAAAATATGTTATATTTCTATTTCCTTTAGCTTATATTATATTTTACAGTTCACTGCAGAAATAATAACAATTAATCAACATTAACTGCCTGTATAGTTAGGGAGAGAATAATAGATAGTGAAGTTTTGCAGGACACAGGTAAATATCTGATTTTGACAGAATTTTACGCATTATACTTATTCATGTTTCCCAAGCTCATGTGGAAATCTATTCACATACTTTTCAAGAAGCAAGGATTACACAATAGATCTGCCAATCCCTAAAATTAGTTTTAAAAAATACCTTGTACAAGTCAGAAAATATGGCTCATCTCTTTGAAGGCTGAAGACAGGCTAATATTTTACTTTCCTTTTTAAAAAAATGATAAGGGCAAACTATCAGAAAAAGTTGTGAAAATGTAACAGTAACACTTAGAGGTTGCTTTCTGCCATGAATTATTATACTTTCAAAGACCTCCATATACAACCAAGGCTCATCTCCCACATCATTAAAATCACTTTAGCATGAATAATTTTTAAATGAAACATTTCTGAGGGTGGAAAAGAGTCATGTTGGATTTTATCTTGTTATTAAATTCAAGAAGTGGATCAAGAAAATGGATATTGTGCCCAGCATTATTAACATATTCTACTTAGAAAAATGACATTGTTATTCATATGAAAACAGATGTTGGTCTAGATAAAGTTAAAAAGGCTTCACAGGTCTCAAATATGTATACATGAAATTACAGAAATTAATTATAGCTCAAGCAAGGATTTGACTGCTCTTCTGCTATAAAGCCAGTGTTTGAGTTATCTACTGCTGCATAACAAACCACCCCAAAACTCAATTTCTTAAAATAAAGCTTAGCAAACTTTCTCTGCAAAGGGCCAAACAGTACATGTTTTTAGACATTGTAGGCTATAAAATCTCTGTCCCAACTTTCAACTCTACTCATACACAGTATGTAACAAAGTATGTGTGGATATATTCCCACAAAATTTTATTTGCAAAAAAAAGCAGTGAACCAAGCTTGACCCACAGGCTATAGTTTGTGGATTCCTAGCTTATCAACTCTTATAATTCTGTGAGTAAGTATTTTGTGGAGGTGACTTGTGTCAGTGGGGTTCTCAGTGGGAATAACTTGTCTCTGCTCTGCATGGTTGGATATGTTGACACATTTATTTGCAGTCAATTGTTAAGTTGGCTGGAGATAGAATGATCTCACTTACATACCTGATATTGACTAAGGCTGCTGGCTATGCACCTCAGTTTATCTCCAACTGGCTTCTTAAGCTAAAACTTAGGGTTTCTTACATGTATTCCAGCAGGGCAAAAGCAGAAGCTTGAAAACTTCTGCGAGGCTTCACATAGGAAGTCACACAATGTTGTTTTTTATCCTGTTCTCTTGGTCCAAGTCATAAGGCAGTCAGATTCAAGGTGTTGGAAAATGGACTCTATGTCTAATATCGAAAGAGTGTCAAAGAATTAGTGACCACTTTAAATTCACTAGAGGGAGTAAACTCTGTCACAACAAAGTGATGTCAATTCCTGTAAGACTTTTACTGGTAACTTTCTTGCTTTGGAAAACTTGTCAAAACCTCAAATATGTGGTCACAGTTCTCACTATAAATCACTTAGTCAAAACTTAAGCAAGAAAAAGAAATCATCAAAATTTCCATTCAAAGTATTTTTAAATATTTTGTGAAATGAAGCAGTTATGAAAGCTAAGAGCGCTTTCTAAAATCTCTGAACAAATGTTTTCATTTTTTTTTTTTTTCAGTAGGGCGGTTGGTTAAGAGGGTCACTTGAGGGAGGGATGGTAAGAGAGAACGTGGACAGTTGTGAAGAGTGATGGCTCAAACTTTATTCCTGGGGGGTTAAGAGATTACTGTTTCTGGAGTGGCTCCTTTTAGGAAACTCCCCTCAATGAGTCGTTAATGTGATGATAGTAAAGTTTTTCTTCTGTTAATTATACTTTTTTTACTTGTTAATTAATTAGTATTTTGTTGATAGATTATTCCTTTCCTCATCAAATTTTACTAATATTAGTAGTCACTGACTTTTTTGCTGAATTAATCATTATGAAGATTGTCAAGTAATGGTTTTCTAAAATTTCATCACTTTTTTTCTATTTTGACTAGTTATAAGGAAAAATCTCTCTTCATATATACATGCATGCATACATGTATACCTATATACAATATATGCATGTACATATGTACATGCATGTATATGCACATACATACACACATGGATTTATACATTACTCTCTTTTTTTTTAAGTTTTATTTATTTATGCATACAGAAGCTGGGGTACAGACCAGAGACACCGGTGGTGAGGGGATTCATCAGAGACAGAGTGGGAGCAGAACAGGCAGACTGACCAAAATACATGGCTGAGGGGAGCAGCAGGTGAGACAGGAGAGGTCTGCTGAACCATGTGGGCCCCCTTCCTGGCCGGGGATCCCACAGTGCAGCGCTCAATCCCTTGCGCCAGCAGGAAGGCCCTATATATTACTCTTTTATTAGATCTTATAATCCATATAATAGTTACTTATTTTGACAACCAACTTCTCTCAGATTTGGCTAGTGGGAGCCTCTGAAAGCTAACTTTTCTATTATTTTTTTAAGATTTATTTATTTGTGCATAGAAGAACTGGGGTGTAGACCAAGGCAGGGGGTGAGAGGATTCACCAGAGACAGAGTGGGGAGCAGAACAGGCAGGTCTACTGAAATACACTGCTAAGGGGAGCAGCAGGCAAGACAGGAGAGGTTCACTGAGCTATATTTGGGTTAGCTCCCTGGCTAGGGATCGAACTCAAGCCATAGCTGTGGTAGTGTTGAGACCTGACCCATAGGCCACCGGAGAGGCCTTTCTATTATTTTAATATCTTCACCATTCTTTGAATATTTCTTTATTTTATGACACAAATAGATGTTTCAGAATCATTTTTACTTACCTTGTCTCAACTCTGTCTTGTTCCTTTCAATGAAGAATGGAATTTAGAAGCCAAGATCTAGATGCTAAATGTGGTTTGTTATTGGGATATTGTTATTTCCAGTCTCTCAGAGTAGACAGAGCTAGGGAATGCATGTATACACATATATGTATAGATGTACATTTGTAGCTCTATCTACCTATCTACCCACCCGCCTATTTGAAATCTATGTGTTCACAAGTATTGCCAACCCAGAAACATAGGATTCATTTTAGTTTTCTCATTTGTACCTACCTTCTTCAACAATGAGATCCTGGCAACTGTTTTCCTCAATATATGTACACATTTGTTAAGTATCCCTATATATAATGAATTTCTTTTTCTTTCCACTGCCCCTCCATGTGAACACTCTCCTCATTCCATTCACACTTTGTTCCAGGCTGCCACCTCCCCACATTGATCCCCTCCTCAGGTGGCAACACTATATGCCAGGATACCACAGTGACTGCCCCTAGTGTCTTCTTAGACCCTTGGAGTAAATCTTGAAGGAAAGAAATAATGAGTACATTCCCATGATATTTTCCCTCCCTGCTCTATGAATTAGGGCCTATAATTACATATTTATAAAACTGTATTTCAAAGCCTCAAAAACAGTTTTTGTGTGCCTAAACCTACAAATAACTAAACATTATAACAACAGATACGTTACCAGTGAAATAATTATTATGCTATTGCTATTATTGCTTAATCAACATCATCTTTTGTAACAGTTTGGATTCTTTGGTGTTTAGACTTCCAGATAAATGACTTGCCCCTGTAAGCATCATCATATTTCTCATCTCCTTAACACATAATAGACATGATGATCAACAGTTTTTTTCACCATGCCCACAGCCCTCCTTAAAAAGCAACCTACTAAACTCTGTTTAATATTACCTAACTGCAATCTTTTTTTTTTACTTTAGGGATATTCTTTTTTTTTTTTTAAGATTTATTTAATTATATTTGACATCATTTGTAGGCCCCAGGGAATTCCCACCACCATTTCACCATGCACCATCCCCTCAGTCGCTTGTGCTTGTTCTGCCCTCATCCCAGTTTCTTTTTTTTTTTTTTTAAAGATTTATTTATTTATGCATACAAGCACTGGGGCACAGGCCAGAGGTGTGGGGGGTGAGAGGATTCACCACAGAGAGCAGGGAGCAGAACAGGCAGATCAACAGAAGTACACTGCTGAGGGGAGCAGCAGGCACAACAGGAGAGGTCTGCCACACCATGTGGGTCCCCCCCCTGGCCGGCAGCAGGGATCGAACTCGTGCTGCAGTAACTGCGGTTTGCTTCATAGTGCGTTGCTTAACCCACTGTGCCACCAGGGGAGGCCCCTCATCCCAGTTTCTAACCCCCACCCCCAATGATCCCTTTGGTTTGTCTTTGTCCTTTTGTTCTTGTTGTGTTTTTTGTTTGTTTGTTTTTGGCTGTAATTGTTCATTTCCTTGAGCTCTCTCTTACTATTTTTTTTTCAGTTGTTGTTCCTTTACATTCCTCCTAAGAGTGAAGCCATCTGATATTTTTCTCTTGCCTTCACTGCCCCATCCATGTTTCTATAAATGGCCCTAGTTTATCATTTTTGATTGCTGAATAGTATTCCATTGTGTATATGTACCACATCTTCATGACCCAGTCATCTACTTTTGGGCATTTGGGTTGTTTCCAGGTCTAACTACAATCTTTATAGGGGTCAAAGCTGATTAGATGCTTAACCAAAGGCCATTAATGTGTTTTGACTAGTGAAATGCCTATAATAGATTGTATTGGTTTCCTGTCTATATCCTGTCCACACTCCCTGATCTACTCTATGCTGACAGCACCTGCTATGTTCAACCTAAGGAATATGAGGCAAACTGGGTATACATGGAAGTACATCCCTGGAATCAGCCTTTAGTGAATTACAGGCGGGAGCTGGAGAACAAATAACCAGCTTCTTTGCCTATAAACTGGGATAACTATGAGAAATATTCTATACTGCCTCCCCAGAGTTATCCCACAGGACTGAAATCCAGTTTCCTAGAGAAATAACTTGCTCAAAATGCATGTTTCCTTGGCTCCTCTTCATTTTCTCAATTCCATATTCCCCTAAAAGTGCTTTCAGCAGTCATCTTCCAAATTAACTCCAGTTTTTAAATCCTTGCACCCCAGTCAGCTTCTGCAGTTACCCTACTACTGAAATGTCACAACAGTTATTAATAATGTCAACAGATGCACTTAACCAGGTATAAAAATTGGAAATACATATATATAAACTATTTGCAGTTATACAAATGGAAAGAGATGTGTAAACACTACTTGGACCATACAAATAACAAAGTACCAGAAAGAAGATGCAAAAATCCATGCCTATTGACATTACCCTTTGGATCTAGAACCACACTCCATTGTAAGCTGGGTTAGACTGTGCCCTCTTACAGCTCCTCTTGGATTTTCAAAAGATTTTTTCACTCTAAAATTTTACATGTGCCCTAAGCAACCCAGCATTCCCACCAACTACTCACTTGAGTGTTTATTAAGAACTTCTGTTTGTTGACATAAGCTGCAACAGGGAAGGCATCCATTTTGACTTATATTTTCTTTCTGTTTAGCAGCTAAAATTAAGCCTCAACTGAAGATTACTAGTATAATATTTGTTTAATATTTATATAATTAATATTTGTATAATGATCAATAGAAAGGAGTTTTTAAAAGGTATATATGAATTCACTTAGGATCAGAACTACTCTTTTCATTATAGCTATGAAAAGACAAAAATTCTTTCTCTTTTTGTCCCTCAGAAAAAAAGCACTCAAACAAATTTTTAAAAAATATTTATTTATTTATGCATACAAGAACTGGGGTACAGGCCAGAGATGTGGGAGTGGTGTGAGGATTCACCAGAGACAGAGTGGGGAACAGAACAGGCAGACTGACTAAATACACTGCTGAGGGGAGCAGCAGGCAAGGCAGGAGAGGTCTGCTACGCCATGTGGGTCCCCCCTGGCTGGCAGCAGGGATGGAACTCGTGTTGCAGTGGCTGCGGTTTGCTTCATAGTGCGTTGCTTAACCCACTGTGCCACCAAGGAGGTCCAGCACTTGCACAAATTTTTATACTTTATAACTAGGAGGACCATTTATTTTGTATGTTCATTATGCCTTTCTGTCCTTTTCTTGTAATTGTGTTCTTTTCCCACACTCCCTTTCCTACATACATATATCCTTCCTTTAGTCAACCACTTGTCCCTCATTTCATCGGGTTCTATCCCTGCCTCCAAGAAGGTACATGTCCTTCAAATTGGTCAGTTTTTTAAAAATTTTTATTTTATATATAGTTTACATCATTCTTCATTTTTGTACAGTATATGCTTTCTCCTTTCAGGTGTAGTCTCCATGAAATTCCTGCCACCAATTCACCTGTGTCCCTTCACCATAGTCCCTATGCTCTTCCTACCCCTGCTTTGATCCTTCTCCCTCCTCCTCCCTGCAGAATGTCTCCAAACTATAGTTGCCTGTTGATTTTGATTTTTAATTTATATAATTACTTTATTCCTTCCTGGTCCCTTATTTGTTTCCTCTACATTCCCCCTATAAGTGAAACCACTGACATTTTTCTTTTTCCTTCTGGCTTATTTCATTGAGCATAATTCTTTCCAGCTCCATCCATGTGCTGTGAATGGCATGAGTTTATCTTTTTATTGCTGTGTAATATTCCACTGTGTAATATCTACCACATCTTCTTGATCCAGTCATCTATTTTTGGACATTTGGTTTGCTTCCATAGCATATCTATTGTAAAAAGTGCTGCAGTTAACATAGAGGTGTACATGTACTTTTGAACTAATGTTTTTGTGTCCTTTGGATAGATTCCTAGGAGTGGAATTGCTGGATCATATGGAAGCTCCATTTTTAGTAGTTTTGAGGAACCTCCACATAGCTTTCCACAATGGTTGGACCACAAACTGGTCAGTTTTAATCCCCTATATTCAATGAGGGTTCCATATGACCTAGATCAAAATTCTTCGACTGAATTTTATGAATAAACTATGAAAAAAGATGCTCTTTTCATCTCCTGAGTTTGCCAAGCTGTGGCAAACTTGAATTTGTTATACCTATTACTCATATCCTGTTGCCACTAATCCCAAGGAGGAAATCCCACCTTCAGCAACTGGAGTCAATAAATCTAACTTTATACATAGGTAATATACTAGTGGACATCAACTGAAAAGATGTATTTGGAGATACAACCTCAATGGCAAGGGAAACAAAACAAAAAATAAACTAGTGGAAATACACCAAACAATGTAGCTTTTGTACCTTTAAAGAAACAACCACAAAAACAAAAGGCAACCAACAGATTGAGAGAAGATATTTGAACATCACAAGTCTGACAAGGGGTTAAATTCCATGATATATAAGGTACTTAAATAATTCAATAACAACAACAACAATAATAAAACAGGCAACAAGACAAAAGACCTAAATAGACACTTTGCTAAGGAAGCCATTCAAAACGACCAACAGGTACATGAAACAGTGTTCAAGAGTACTTATTATAAGGGAAATATAAATCAAAACCACAATGTGATATCATATCACCCTGTGAGAATGGCCCATTTCAGAAAGAATGGAAACAGCAAATGTTGGTGAGGATATCACAGAAAAGGAACATTCATCCATTATTGGCAGGAAAGCAATTTGGCACAGCCTCTATGAAAATGGTACAGCGATACCTTTAAAAAGTAAAAGTGGAAATTCCATGTGATCCAGCAATACCTCTGCTAAGTATTTCCCAAAGAATATGAAAATACTAATATGAAAAGATTTATGTCCACCTATATTTATTACAGCATTATCCACAATTGGTTTAATAACCAACCTAAGTGCCCAGAAACAGACAGCTAGATTAAAAAAAAAAAAATTGTGGAATACTATGCTCAATGGAGCACCACTCAGCTATTTAAAAAGATGAATACAACCTTTTGGGGCAAAATTGATGGACCTTGAGGAAATTTTACTAAGTGAAGTAAGACAGAGCGTAAAATATAGATATCAGATGGTTTAACTTATTTGTGTAATATAAGTAACAAAAAAATACCCTAACAAAGCACAGCAGAAATAATTCTTAGATTCATGAAAAATATACTGGTTACCAGAGGGAACAGCAGGAAGGAGGATGAGAGGCGACAGATAATGAAGAGGTGATCAGATATTGGCATAGAAGTTTTGCTGGAGAATAAGTGAAGCATGTGCATATATAAAGAAGTAAAGATACAGCCCAAAAGCTGTATCGATATATAAAAAATTGACAAATTAATGAAATTTCCATTTATTTTTTAGTCATTTTGAGATTTTGCTATCATTTGCCACCAAAACAAAACAAGACAAAAACTATGTATACCATATATAAAGAATGGAAAACTAACTCTAAAACTGTCAGGAATACTTTAACGTTTAAACCCCTCCCCCACAAACACATCACTCACACCCCAGTCTTTAGAGCCTGAGGGAACATCAGTAGCAGGCTATGACTGTCACCCACTGCATTGTGTGTTAGATGTCTGGGAGCCAGTAGCAGGGGCTATTGTGCACCAGGGGTTATTTATAATAGACATTAGAAAATATCCAGCAGAAGGGGATTTCAGAGAGAAGAGAGAAGATTCTTATATAGTGCATAAAGAGATTATGGGAGGAATGTTAATACTTTTATAGCAGTCAAATAGAATAGAACATTTTTCTTTCCCGATATGAAAGGGTTTAGGTCAACTTAGCATGTGTGATGGCTGACTTGTCCCAAAGCCTTTAATAAATGTATCTGAGTAAATCAAAACAATTTAAATGTCTTCTGTCCAGTTCCACTTGGATGTCTCATTAATCTTAAAATGAAACTATATCTTCTTTTAATACCTCTTATCAGTATAACATCACCACCATTTATCCAATTTATGTGTGAGCAAGAAACCTGGGTGTTGTCTTTACTAGCTTCTTTGCTTTTACTTCCTCCATAGCCAATAATTACCAACATGTATTCATCTTCTAAATGTCTATTGAATCTCTCTGCTGCCATTTCTTCTATCTAATTCGTCATCCTAGACTACTGCTACTCTCCTCTTACTACCCTCCAATCGACTTCAATCCATTTTCTGTTCTGAATGCTACCATGTATGTGTGTGTGAATGCAGGTCTGTTAGTTATTTTCTCTAGTCTCTTCTTACTTAAAGCTCTTCAAAATTATGTTGACACCCAAAGACTGCTATCCAAATCCCATCTGCCTTCCTTAGGATAGTGGTACCCTTAAAGGAAGGCACCCCCATCCTAAAGGAAGGCATCCTAAAGGAAGGCACCCCCTCACCAAGTGGTTTAGGATTACTCCCACCTCCAGGTAGAGTTATGGATTCCTTGATGGGCATATTCTCCTCCAGCCTCTGCTGTTTTAAAGAAGAGCACTTAACCCATGCCTAAACCCTTAGAGGAATTGGTTCAAGGTGGACATGTAATTTAAACAGAGATAATCAGGGACAGTGATTGGTTCTTGTGACCATGATGGTAACCAGTCTGAAGAAAAAAAATTGAAAGTAGAGGTAAGAGACTCCATAGAATCAGAAATAAAGCATGAAGACATCGTCCTCCTATGGATAAAACTGGTTGGGTGGGGTCTACATTCTGAACTTCACAATTACCTAAAACAATGACTTTTTTTTTTCTTCAAGAAGGTTGGATTGATTTTCTATCACTTGCACCTGAAAGACTGCTAGTTACTACACATCCAGGCTATTGTGCCACTATACATCAGAAAAAGACAAAAGTCCTTAATAAAACTTGACACACATCATTTGTTCCTTGAGCTCAAGTCAAAAAGTCCTACTTTTAACCTCTATTCATGCCTTTCCGTTTTCCTAGAGCACTTTGGTCTCCCACATACATGAATATTATGCTTCTTACTCTATTTATTCTTTAGCTCTCACATCAAATGCCTTCAGTGGGTCCTCAAATAGACTAGATCCTTGTTCTTTACTCTCAAATCACAATAAGGATTCAGTTTTGACACTTATAGGTATATAAATGTTATGCCTATTTGTGAAATTCTTTCATAAAAGTCTGTTTCTCTCACTTGGCTATAACAACACATGAGAAAGTCTTCTTCACTCACTAATTACAATTCCTGATACATAAGTAAATGCTTTATTTTTGTTGTTGTTGAGTGAATCAAGGAAGTCAAGGAGAAGACGACATTCTCTTAGCATAAATTTCAGTTAACATCATACTTTATCAAAAAAAAAATTTGATTTGCATCTGAAAACCAGAAGTCACAGTGAATGTCACTGGCTCACTTATAAGATAAAAATATTTTAGTAAAATTTATTCCAAAGTCATAGTGGGAGGAGTATTCCTGGTCATATCCAAAAACTTACAAAAATAAGAAAATTTTAGAACAGATATAGAAATATGTACTGATTTATCTAGAAAATGAATTAAATAGCTATGTTAACATCCCTGCAGGCTAAAAGGTTGATAAATTTGTGTTTAATGTAATTCAACCAAAGGGGGCAGAATACGACCAAGATATTGAGTTAGAAGTACTTGGGGGGAAAAGCAGGATTTCTGACAAAGTTCCTTCTCTATTTAAAGCTGCAACAAAGAAATTGACAAATGTTTGTAGTTCCATTTTACTGTTGGATCATATCACAATACAAAGACTTTCAGTTACTGGAAAAAGAATTAGGAATGATTTTGTTAACCTACAAATTGCTTTATGATCAAAAGGATTTAATTTATATGAATTTCAGCTTTCATAGATCATATTTCTCCATAAATATTCTTTCCTGACTTTCCATCCTCACATTAGAGGAACAATGGACGTGTATGAGAAGGTTAAGATGACAGTGTAGTTGGTCTAGTGAGAGTTTTATAAATATAATAAAATTATTAGATAGTACAAGAATATTTTTTTGTTGCTTTCAATAATGATTCATTTAAAAAATGTCATGAGTCAATTTGGAATAAACTATGATTTCATAATTAAGCACTCCTAGAAAAGTAAAATCATAATAAAATCTCTACATTTTCTTCAAATTAAATGCCTTTCCTTTTTATGCCTTCTGCCAAATCTAAGTTATCCTTGGTTTTTAACAGTATGTTTACCTCACATCTCACAACCAACATACTCTGCTTTTTTGTTTGTTTGTTTGTTTGTTTTGGTTTCTCTGAACCAGTATACTTATTGTGGGATCAGTAGCTGCTAATTATCTATCCAAGACTACATTGTCAGGATCCAAAATTCACCTGGAAATCATTTTAATATACTCCGAAATTGCTCCTCACTCATAATCTCCCATTACTAAGACGCTGACTTAGTAAATAAGAAAATCTAAGGAATCTGAAATTTTAAAAACATTTTATCTATAGCCATGCCCATAACAACATTACTCATAATAGTGAAAAGGTGGAAGCAATTCAAGGAAAATTGATAACGAATAAACAAAATGTGATAATTACATACACTGGAATATTATTGAGCTTTAAAAGGGAACACGCTTCTAACATAAGCTGTAGACACATGAACCTTGAGAGATTGTGCTAAGTGAAATGTTAGTCACAAAAGGATAAATACCATATAACTCCACTTATCTGAGGTATGCAGAATAATTAAATCCATCAAAAGAGAGTAGAATGATAGTTGCTAAGGGCTGATGGGAAAAGATGAGAAGTTCTTGTTTAATGGCTATAGAGGTTTTTTTTGAAAGATGAGAAAAGTTTTAGAGATGGTTGGCAATGGTTGCACAACAATATGAATTGATTTAAGAACACTGAAATACACATTTAAAATGTTTAAGACTGTAAACTTTATATCATGTATATCAGAAATACATGCTATTTTATGTCGTTAAATAACCAAAATTTTTAAAAATGGTCAAGATATGGAAAATGCTAGTCTCAGTCATATGTGTGTTTTCTTCATTCGTTGTCATGATTTTTATTAATACATTCCTTTATAAATATTTACCAAATATCTGTCATATAGTAGGCATATTTCTAGATGCTAAAGACATAGCCATGACTCATACAGAAAGGTCCTTGCTCTCAGATTGTAATATTTCTATTGCCTTTGATGCTGTATTTGTAAAAATTAGATATGACAAAATATCTCAGTTTCACAATCACTTCAAACAATGGCTAATTATGGTGCCCTTTCATATAAAATGTCTATCTGGCAATTACTAGGCAGCGTCTAGTTTTTTTCTCTATCAACACTATGGTATGATTGTATAAGCAGGGTCCAAAGTAACTGCTATACGGGCCTCCCCTGGTGGCGCAGTGGGTTAAGCAACGCACTACGAAGCAAATCGCAGCCACTGCAGCACGAGTTCAATCCCTGCTGCCGGCCGGGGTGGGGACCCACATGGTGTGGCAGACCTCTCCTGCTGTGCCCACTGCTCCCCTCGGCAGTGTGCTTCTGTTGATCTGCCTGTTCTGCTCCCCACTCTGTCTCTGGTGAATCCTCTCACCCCCCCCACACCTCTGGCCTGTGCCCCAGTGCTTGTATGCATAAATAAATAAATCTTTAAAAAAAAAAGTAACTGCTATACAGCCAGTCACTGCACTTATATTTCCACCAGAAAGGAGAAAATACAACCAAAAGGGATAGCCCCTACTTTAGGGATAGTCTCTGGAATTGACAGTTTATTGCCAATATAGTCATATAGGCATACCTACTTGTAAGGAAAGCTGGGAAATTCAATTTTTATTTTTGGCAGTCATTTGTCTAGCTAAAATTCAAGGGTTCTCTTACTGAAAAAAGAGAAGGATACTGGAGAACTTATGAGACTCTGGAACTATTATTTTCCCAGCATATTTTGGCTCCTTTGACAGCTTAGAAGACTTATAAAGCATAAAATAAATAACAAGAGACCAACGGGTGAGATAGAGAACATTTCAAGTGATAGCTCTCTGAGAGTTTCACCATTTCCTATTTGACAAGGATTGCCTTCCCGCATAGGGCAGGAACCTGTTTCTGTAAAGGGTATACAGTAAATATTTTAGGTTTTACAATCAATAAACTCCATTCATCTCTGCTGTGATTACATGAAAAGAGTCATATAAAATAAAAAAACAAATGAATGCCATTTCCAATAAAACTTCACCTACAAAAGATGTAGGATGCTGAGTTTGGCTCATAGATCATACATAGCCAACTCTTGCCCTTATCTAATACTATAAACACTCTTAAAAGGCCTTTGTATATTATTTATAATTTTTTACATATTTTATAACCTTCATGGACTAGTAACCAAAGCAGCCAAAGGTATGACTGAGATCCCTCAGGAAAATGTGGGTTTTGTTCATCCCATCATGTTAGTCACTTAAATAGAGGTAACAATTAAGCATTAGGGGATATTGTGGAGGTTTGCCAGTTGTGGCAAATATTCTCTCTCATTTTTTGAGTTGTCTGTTCACTTTCTTGATAGTGTCCTTTGAAGCACAAATATTTTAAATTGTGAAGAAGTCCAATTTTTCTATTTCTTTTAGTTTGCTTATGTTTTCAATGGCTTAGCTAGAGAATCATGAGTGATATAAGATCACAATGATTTATAGCTATGTTTTCTTCTACAAGTCTTATAGTTTTAAAAATACCTAGATCTTTGATCCATTTTGAGTTAATTTTCATGTACAGTGTGAGGTAGGAGTACAACTTTATTCTTCCATGTACAGATATCATTCTCCCAACACCTCTTCTTAAAGAAAGTATTCTTAACCCATGTTCAATTTTCTTGGCAACTTTATTGAAAATTCATTGCCCATAAATATGTTGGTATATTTCTGGATTCCCAATTCTATAAATCTATCCTTATGCCAGTCCACACTTGTTTTTATTATCCAGAATGTTTATTTCTCCAGTATATTGGATAATACAGGCTTTCATTCATGTAATCATTTATGAAATATTTTCTAAGCACTTTCTATGTGTTAGATACTATCAGGGGCTTGGTGGTGGGGGGGGGTGGAGGGGATACTATCATTTAAATTAGCTCTAGGGGAAAAAAGTTAGCTCTAGGTACATATAAAACTCCTTGTATATATTTATTCAAATAAAGTTCCCTGAAGAAAGTTTCTTTTGATCTGTATATCTATAAACTAAAGATAAAAAAAAAATCTCTCTTGCACATTCCCAACATACATTGATGGTACAGGCACAAAATAACTGCTATAAACACTGCCATGCAATAGGGGGTAAACTGATTCATAACAGAACTGAAATCCAAGTGAGCATATGTTGCCACTTGGATTTAAGGATCTGTCCTACTGTCTGAGATTGATTTGCCAAAGTCCACCAAAGTACTAAGACTCTACTTCTTCGATAGACAAGTGGCATATCTTCTAGGTGAAAATATGAGACCAGAAATAATGCTAGACACTTTGGAAAACACAGGAGACCTAAGGAGATATTCTTTCAATAGAGCTGCATAAAAATTTCATCTCAGACTTTGCCTCTAGAGAACTCAGCTACATCAGTTTCAAGGGCTGCTTTGACAGACTGTGAGAAAGAATCCGTTCCATGCCTTTTCCCTAGCTTCTGATGATTTGCGGGAAATCTTCAGTTTTCTTTGGTTTATAGAAGATACCTTCAACCCCTGCCTTCATCACATGAAATTTTCTCTATGTGTACAACTCTGTGTCCAAATCACCCTTTATAAGGACACCAATCATATTGGATTAGGGTCCACCCTAATGACATCACCTTAACTAATTAACATCTTAACATCTGCAATGAACCTCTTTTCAAATAAGGTCACACACTTCAAAACATAAATTGGAGAGACACAATTAAACCTGTACCACTCTATTTTGACCTAAGACATAAAAGTAACCTATTTTATTGTAAATAAATAGTATTTACTGTAAGAATTAACTGAAATGATACATAGGAAGTTCTAAGCACCTGCTAAGTGATTAATAAATGTTAGCCAATATCATTATCTGTCATTGGATAAAGAGAGACTCACACAGTGCTTAGCAAATAGTTAGTCTCTTTGGGTCTTGTCTGCCTTAAACTCACTTCATCTTTTTCTAGAAAGAACACCTTAAAACAATCCCTTTGCAATCATTCAAAACATTCAGCCCTCCTTTGAAAAAGAGGTGTATAAATGGATGACCCAAGAATGCCATTCAGATGCTGTAACCAAAAGTATGTCTCAAGCAGAGAAACTAAAGACTTGTAATCACTTATGCTGAGAAAAGTGCCACAGAAAAGACTATTAGTTTCTGCTACCTGGATACTTAGGACTATTTAAATCCCTTCTCTTCACTTTTCCTTTGATTCTCTGTGCTACTCCACGTCCTTGAGCACATTCCTTGTTCCTTGTTTCTTGAGCACCAGAGTTTCATTTACGTATGAAGAAGTAGACTAAAATAGAAATTGAATGCTGGAAGTACCTATTACAACTAACACTTGGAATGACAATATGGATTTAGAATTTTCATGGAAAGAGAGGAAACCGTACAGATTTCTTCCTCTTTGGCTGGGAAGATTAGCATGTTGTACCTGGAGTCTCAGGCAATGTGTCTACCAGTCTGGAGATTTAGGACAGTCAACAGAAAAATGTCATGTAGTTAGGTCTCACTGGATACTTTTCTCAGTAAGTGACAACTGGCTCATCAGTAAGCAGAGTAAGAACAGAAACTTCTCAGGGAAGTCCTTCCTGTCTACAAACTATGGTGAAAGATGCTGCTCCTTTGGCAACACAGAATTCTCTCTCCCAAGATAAAGTTAGGGAAGTAAAGTGCAGGATGCTGGAAATTTCAGAAGAGATCAGAAGGGACCTAGGGAAAGTCCTACTAAGTACCTCTCTCTGGGTTGGTCCCAAGATTAAATGAGTATAGCTCATTTAATCCCACTTAGAGCCCACCCACTGAAATATATGGAACAGAGGAGTCCGAATTAGTTCTGAATCTTCTAATTCAAGCTATTGTTTGTGATTGCCCATGGACATGTACAAAACAGAGAGCTTATAACTGAGAAACATAGAGAAAGGTAGAGCTCTTAGGCCTGTTACAATAAGAGAGGCTATTCTAGTGCTGGGTGTGGGTGGAAAGACTACTAGGTATCTAAGTAAATTGTATCCCTAGGGAAAACACTGCCAACTTAAAGCAATCTCCAGGCTTCTGATCTCTTCTCAATAGAAAATAGGATCCAAAATTACTTTAGATCCCAAAAGTGAGTGTACTCTCCAATGTACTTTTCACTGGATGACCCAAGGAATTTATTCCACCACTTTTTATTCCTAGGAAGCAGGATTTGATAAATGTTGACAGTGATCATTCTAAGTTGTTTCTTCCCTTTCCCTTTCAACATGGTATTTGTTTAATTGAGATATACTTATCTCTTTGCATCATTGTAAATTAGGTTAAATTTATCATTTAGCTATCATCTGCCAACACACAACTAGATATACTGGACCAACCTGAGAATTTTGTAATTATATTAATCAGGGTTCACAGGGTGCTAAGGTCCATGAACCAGAAGCACTGATATCTACAGATAGGAGAAGAGAAATGTTCCACCTCAAACAGACAGAAAATTCTCCCTTCCTTTGCCTTTTATCTTCTACTTAGGTCCCTCAATAAATTTAATAAAACCCACCCACATTGGGAGGGAGATCCTCTTTACTTAGTCCACTGATTCAAATACTAATCTCTGCTAGAAATACCCTCAAAAACAAACCCAGAAATAATTTTTAAAAATCTATCTGGACATACCTCAACCCAGTGAAGTTAACACACAATTAGCCATCAAACAGACATTGCTGAGAAACCCTAGAGCTGGATGCAATAACTGACATAGAGCCCAGGGAGGCAGTTTTGTGTATACGTGGAAGAGTGTGCTGTTGCAGTTAGGAGTACTTATGACATAGTGAGAGTCAGAGTGTGTAGTGTGGATATTGAACCAGCAGGAAGATTAAGTGACAAACTATTGTTTTTGCTTGCCCAGCATCACATTTTCCCTTTATAAAATCTTTCTTCCCCCATGAATCAAACAGTTCTAGAAGGGTGGGAGCTATACTTCTCCATCTTGGTTGGCATATAACTCAGACTTGGTGTGTTAATTTATGCCATCCCCTTGGCACAAAGAACGATTTAGGAAAGCTTATGTGATCCAAGTTAAATCAGGAGAGTCAGCCACACTCTTTACACAGAGATGGTATGGCTGATAGAATATAAAGTTGTAGTTCTTGGAATGAACATGCCACAATTTTAGGGAGAATGGGGCTTGGGCAGAGGAATGCAGAGTGAAAACGAGAGTTAATAAATGTCCTTTTTGCTTAGCTATTTGGAGGGGATATTGTGGGCATTTGTCTAGAGCCCAGCACATTATGAACACTCTCCCTTTGATTAAGGAGTTCCCTTCCTCTATATATTACAAGTCAGAAACATGCTTTGTCAGCCCTCCTCCTAGGTGGGCAAAAGCATGTGACCCAGGTCCTGCAGCATCCTTGGAAAATTTCCTTTGAGGAAAGACCAATGTAAGAAGGAAATACACATTTGTTATACACGTGGTATACATTTTTGCCAATGAGCGTGATACCACTTGCCCTTCAGAGGTGGCACTGATGAGTCTGGTTACAGAGCTGGTAGTAGAACTAAGTTCATCAGTAAAACTAAGTTCCTGTTGACAGTGGAAAATGCAGCATTGAGTGGTAAGAGAAGGTGCGGGAAGCAGTAGCTGTGTCTCATAGCTGTATTAGGTGGCGTTCTGAAAGGTCAGCCTTGAGTATGGTTCTCTAGCCTTCTTGGCAATTTTGTGACCTACCAAATATCCTTTAATAAAATTTCCCGGTGTCTTAACGAGTCAGCTAGATTTCTGTCATTTTTAACTGAAACTTCCAGTACTAACATAAAAATCAGTTATAAAAGTGAATAAATGATGACAATTTTGTGAAGGAGGCATTATAATTCCCATTGTGGAGGTAAAAAAAAAAAAATAGACAGTAAAAGTAAGTACATCCTACCCAAAATCACACAGCTAGTAAATCCTAGCTCAGAGATTTGAATTTGGTTTGGAGGTGAGTGTTAATCTCCAAATTTTTTTAAGCATGCCATTTGAAACATGTTTCAGAAATACTCTTATGACAGAGTAGATTGGCTTACACAGAATTCATCCCAATTTCCTTCTATTTTACTTTCCCCATACTACAGAGGCTGAAAAGTATCATTTCCCAGGCTCATTTGCAACTATGGAATATGATTTAAGCTGCACCATTTAGACGCACTTGTGAAAACTGAATTTAGAATTAAGTTAAATATGGAGGAAGGCAGTACCAAGTATTGATGTTATTATTTAGTGATCCCTGAACTGACAAAAAGGTAGTGGGATCTTGGAGATGGCAGGTGGGACAATGGTCTCTTAATCCCCAGCTTCCTAATTGTTGCAGAGATAGGTCTCCAAACAGGTCAATTCTGTGGGGGTCTTCTGGAAGTTATTTCTGGAGACCCAGCCTAGAGCCCACTCCTCCACTTCTTTTAACCGTGAGCATCTGATTTCCTACATCGACATTTTCCGTTGAACTATGAGACTGATTTTTATCATCTACTCCTGGATTCTATCCAATACAATCATGTATAAAGGTCAAGTACTATACAGCCAAGCAGTACTACATAGAGATTCTCATCTTTTCTCAGATTGAGGAATTTCTCAATTAAGGAGAAAAGTATATATTCAAGGTAAATCGATATATTTCAGTAAGAAGCACCAAGATCTTTTTAATCTTTCCACAATTGTAGCTTAGTAAACTGAATGTATCATTCAGGGTACAGGAAAGAAATAGGTGACTCCTCCATACTGGGTAATTTGGGGATACTTGGATAAAGACTAATTTGCAAAGAAATGCAGAGGGCACAGAGTTAGGCAGTACCCATAAACCCAAAGTTGCAGCAAGATGGAGCCTGTTGTGAACTTACTAAATGTTTGTGTCTCTCCACAAAGTCATATGGTAACATTCCTACCTACAATATGACAGTGGGAACTTCAAGAGACAGTTAGGTCATAAAGGTAGAGCCCTCATATATGGAGTTCGTACCCTTATAAAAGAGACCACAGACTGTTTGCTCGCCCTTTTCTGCTACAAGAGGACATAGAAAGAAGTCATGCAGTAGGCTAGAAGCAGGAAACAAGCCTTTATCAGACACAAAATCTGTTGGTGCCTTGATCCCGAACCTCTGCACTTCCAGAACTGTGAGAAGAAAAAAAATTCTATTGTACTGTGAGAAATAAATTTCTATTGTTTTATAAGCATATATTGTTCATAAACTTATTTATAAATCAGTCTATGGTAATTTGTTATAGCAATCCAAACCAAGACAGGGCCATTAAGGAAACCTAGTTACAGCTATATAGAAACAGTGCTCTCCAGAAGCTGTGACCTTTCATTGAGCTCAGGACAACTGGATCAGTAGGAAGCACTGCGCCCCTGTCAATCTCCTGGGCGTTCTCTTAGCCCAAATGCGAGTCAAAGGACAAAAGCCTGTTTTGTAGTTCTTTCAGGACAACCTCCTAGAGTGGAAAATGATGGGGAGTAGATATGAGGAGCAAACGGGAAATACCAGCACCCCAAAGGAAAAATTCAAAAACTCCAGTGTAGTAAGAAATTATAAAGGACATAGGCTGAAATGTTGTAGTGCTGCTGAAAGTTTCTTGGGTCTTTTTTTAAAGATTTATTTATTATGCATACAAGAGATGGAAAAGCTGTGGGTATAGGCCAGAGCTGGGGAGGGTGAGAGGATTCACCAGAGACAGAGTGGGGAGCAGAGCAGGCAGGTCTACTGAAGTACACTGCTGAGAGGAGCAGCAGGCAAGACAGGAGAGGTCTGCTGTGCCATGTGGGTCACCTCCCTGGCCAGGGATCGAACTCATGCTGCAATGGCTACGGATAGCTGCAGAGTGCTGCACCTTAACCCCTTGCACCACCAGGGAGACCCCGCTGCTGAAGGTTTTAATACTCACAGGTTAATTTGTACTTTTTCAGTGTATATCCAGCTCTGCATGATTTGAAGACATTCTATCTGTGTAGCGCAGTGTCGCAGAGTGTGAGAAGAGGAAGGAAATTTAGAGAATTTTTTCTTTCAGTTTTATTGCAATATAATTGACATATACTTATATACTGTATAAGTTTGTGTGTAGAAAATAATGATGTGTTTACATATATTGCATGACAGATCTTGTTGAACATTTCTTTCATAGATGAGTAACCTAAGACCTAGGGAAATTAATTCCTCCAAAGTCACATATCCAAAATGTTGCAGGACTAGAATGCACAGCTAGGTCTAAATTTGCCCAGCACAGGGTTTCTCACGTTGTTTGAAGCTAAAATCTATGCTAAACACAAGGTATGCTCATTATAGAATGCCAGATTATGATTTTCCACACTCTCAGTATTGAGCATTCCTTTGCTTAGATTTATTTTTCTTTTCATTTTAAACATTTACCTGAGAAAGCTAAATTTCAAAGATGCCTTTCCTAAAAATAACTAAAAGATATTCAGAAGGAAATTAACATAATATATTTTATCTGTAATTCATAGCATATAATCTAAAAGCATTCAGCAAAGCAATGCTTGTATTACAGAGAAAATTCCCCTGGGATATTTGGTTCCATTTAAAAACACCTCAGTATGGGGGATGTGGGAGCAGCAGCCTGTGACACACTTCCATCAGGGCAAAATGTTATTCCAGTGATTCACAGCAAGAGGCCTGACAAACACTTTGAGTCGATATAAAGGTTCTTGCCATCAGGATAAAATGAGAATTGCAGTGGGTGGTCCCATTCTAGCCTCATGTCTCCTTCTACTTCTGTCCTGGCTTAGGTGGTTGCTCTGGAAACGGTGAGGTGGCAAACAAAATCATTTGGAACAACTTTTAGGGAGCCTTATGTATGAAAGCCTAATTTTTATTTGCTGCAGCCTTTTTCGCTTCTTAAAAGGTGACTTTTCCAAGATATCTTTCCCTGAGAGGGTATGGCTCCTTGGACTACCTGAAAGCTGGTTCATTCTAGAGTCTTTGGCAAGGTCCAGTTGGATGACTGGACAGAATTTGGCAGATAGCAGGGGAAAGGAAGAGACTTCACTTATTATTCAGCTTTAGATCCCAACACAGATGGTCCTGATATCCTCCTCCCCCACCTAAGAATTTTTCTAAAATGACACCCAAGTTTTTCTTGGCAGAAGTTGTAATTCCTGGCAAACAGTTCACTGCAGCTCTAATTATGATGACAGCTTTAATGGAGAAGATAATCATATTAAATGGTTCTTATTCAGTTCCATGTGATGAATTAGTGATTACCATGAAATGTGTTAAGCAGCCAAAAATAAGGGAAAGGGATAATGTACTGAGATACAAGTCGAGGTTGAGGGATTACAAAACTGGATGGAAGAAGGGATAAAATGACTTTTTAAAAGGAGATGAAGAGTTTAATGTGCCTGTGACTTTTTTCTGTTGTGTCTGTTAAAGAAAAATTATTCTCCCACTTGTTAAAATGGTAAAGAAAACTTAGAGTATTACAGTAAGAGCTGACACTGTTGCAAAGGAGAGCGCTTTGGCTCAATACCTAATATGACAAGGACAAGTGAGGATTTAGTAGCCAACAAGCGGGGGGGGGGGGGGGGGCAGCGGGNGGAGGGGGGGGGGGGGGGGGGGGGGGGGGGGGGGGTCAGCGGTTGGAAAAGTAGTAAGAAGAGACATCAAGGGTAAGGGGATTCTTGCCGAAGGCAGGTCAAAGACTTACACAGAAAAGGTGAGGGATGAGAAATTTGACAGGTATCAAAAATAATCAATTATCAATAATGAAAGGACAGTGACCTCCCTGGTTGCTCAGGAGTTAAAGTCTTAGTGCTATCCAGTTATTGCCAGTCACTGCAACATGAGTTTGATCGCAGGCCAAGGACCTGACCCACATGATGCAGCAGATCTCTCGTCTCACCCGCTGCTCCCCTCAGCAGTGTATTTTATTAAATCCACCTGCTCTGCTCCCCACTCAGTCTCTATTAAATCCTCTCACAGAATGGCACATATCAAAAAAAGTAGCAACAACAAATGTTGGCGGGGATGTGGAGAAAAAGGAACTCTCTTACACTGCTGGTGGGA
>JAGFMF010012266.1:10836627-10883251 GCA_019455555.1 Galemys pyrenaicus
AAAATACCAGATGGTTCCTCCCCTAGGAGGAATATAAGGGAACCAAATAAGGATCAAGAAAAGGAATAAGAACAATAATAATAATAATAACAACAACAATAAAGACACAAAAACCAAAAATGAAAAGACAAGGACAAATTGGGGACACTTGGTGGGGTGGGAAGAGGGGGAGGGTTGAGGGCAGATGGGAGCACGGGGGACTGAGGTGATGGTGCACTGGTGATATGGTGATGGGGAATACATGGGGATTACAATTGATGTCAAATATATGTAAATTTTAAAAAATTATAAATAAACAAAATAAATCCTCTCACACACATACCCTGTACCTCTGGCCTACAGCCCATTTTTGTATGCATAAATGAATAAATTTTTTTTAAAAATGAAAGGACACACTAAATTTACTTAGCATAATTATCGTTTTAACTGGGATATGGATGCCAAAGACAGAATGGGTCTAAATTGAGACAAAGACTGAGTCTTTGTCAGTCATGCCTCTTAATAGAAGAAGAAACATCGAAAGAAGAAACATTCTTCTTTCCTCTGAACAATGCAAATCCATTTCTCATTTGGTCATCTTTATTAAAGATCAGCTGAAACATGTTTTGGAACTTGGTATTTGCTGAATTGTACAAGTCATCAGGCATTTAATGAGGAGAATTTTTGAAAAGAAGAAGGAAGATTAATCATTGAAGCAGACTATAAATCCAACTTATATATCTAGAGAGTATCAGTGAAGATTTCTACATTGTTGGACTTGAAGTATCTTCAAATGGTAGAGTAAGGACACCATTTACAGTCTGGCAGGTTTTCTGGTTTTCAGTTTAAATATCTTTTTTATAATTCTTTATTGAATTACTATTGGCTTACACTATTATTACAGTTTTGGATTCCACCCCCCACCCCTTTTAGGCATTGCTGCCATAGTGCACCCACCAGCAAAGAATCATAGTCCATTACAATAGACCTTTACAACCCCTCACCTCTATATCCTTCTCACTCCCCTCCTCCCTCCTCACCGCCCTCTGGTTGCCCCCATTCTACAATCAAGTTTCCAGGTTACTTTTTTAGTTCAGCTTTATCTGAACCTTTGTCGTTGTTGTTTTTTATATTCCATATATAAGTGACACCATATGGTATTTGTCTTTCTCCTTCTGGCTGATTTCACTTCATATTATCCCTTGCAGCTCCATTATGCTGCCAAGAATGGCAAGAGATTGTCTTTTTTGATAGCAGAGTAGTATTCCATTATATATAATATGTATAATATAATACACACAAGCACACGCAAACCACATCTTAATTTTCTTAACATCTCATTTGTTTGAGGGCATTTAAGCTATTTTCATATCTTGACTATTGTAAATAGTGCTGCAATGAATGAGGGAGAGCAAGTTTCCTTTTGAATTAGTAGTTTTATGTTTTTCCAGTAGATACTGAGGAGTGTCATTGCTGGGTCATATGCAGATCTATTTGTAGTCTTTTGTGAAACCTCCATACTCTTTTCCATAGATATTGGAACAGTCTACATTCCCACCAACAATGTAGTAATATTCCTTTTTCTCCACATCTTGCCAGCAATTTTTGTTTCTATTTTTTGGGTGTTTTTTTTTAATATGGGTGTAGGGTCAGAGAAAAAAGTTTCCAGGCTTTTCTACCCTCCCGCCATTGATGTAATGAGGTTCTGCACCATGTCTACGTGGGTATGCACAGGTAGGTGCACCTGGGTTCGGGCATATAAGGGCGGCGTCATGAAGCTGCCAAGAAGAGCAGCAGTAAAGAAGAACAAAAGCAGCAGCAGCAGCAGCAGTGGGAGAACAGGACACCAGCAGTAGAAACAGAGAGAAGCGGCAAAGCAGCCAAGAAGGTGAGATGTGCTGGGCCAGGCTGGGAGGTCTGCCAGCCTCCCGGCCCCCTGGCACCCATGCCTGCCATGTACCTGGCCACAACTGTAAATAAAACTCAGAAAGCCACCGAGGGCTCCAAGACTCCTACCTTTACCCCTGTCTGCTAGAATCATCGAGAACTTGCTCAGTGCCCCTTGCTGGCACTACAATGGGCCATTCTCACAGGGTTGAGGTGGTATCTCCCTGTGGTTTTGACTTGCATTTCTCTGACAATAAGTGATGATGAGCATTTTTCATGTACCTGTTAGTCATTTGTATGTTTTCTTTGGGAAGTGCTTATTTAGTTCTATCCATTTTTTAATTGTGTTGTTTTCTTTTTGTAGGGTGTATACATTCTTTGTAAATCTTTGCTATCAGTCCCTTTCAGATGTATGATGTGCAAATATACACAGAGAACCAAAAGATTCCACTGATAAACTAACTGAAACAATCAATTCAGCAAGTTGGTCAGTTATATAATCAATACACAAAAATCAATCATTCTCATTTACCCAAGTAATGAAATAGAATTTTGAAAATGATCCCACTCACAATTGCACCTAAAATATTTAAATACCTGACCTCGGCTCTCTCTGTCCCTTCCAGGTACCATCTACCTGGGAGTCTTTATTCTCTATCTCTTTTCTTTCCTAAATAAACTTTTCAAGAAAAAAAAAATTAAATACCTACGAGTTACCTAACAAAAGAGGTAAAGTATAAAGAAAACTATAGGACACTTTAAAAAAAATAGAAGACGCAAAAATAGGGAAATATATTCCCTGCTCATGGATTGGAAGAATCAATGTTGTCAAAATGACCATTTCACCTAAAGCAATATAGAGTCAATGCAATCCCTATCAAAATTCCAATGACATTCTTCAAAGAAATAGAACAAATATTACTGAAATTCATATGGGACCACAAAAGACCCTGAATAGCTAAAGCAACGCTTGCAAAAAAAGAGGAAGATGGTGGTATCACATGTCCACATCTAAAACTATACTACAAAGCATTAATAACTAAAACAGCATAGTACTGGAACGAAAACAGACACACAGACCAATGTAACAGAATAGAGAGCCCAAGATAAGCCTACATCTATATGGATAGTTAATCTATGACAAAGCAGCCAAGAATATATACTGAAGCAAGGAAAGCCTCTTCAATAAATAGTGCTGGGAAAATTGGACAGTCACATATATAAGAATGAAATTAGATCACTATCTCACACCATATACAAAAATAAATTCAAAATGGATAAAAAGATTTGGACATCAAATCTGACACTTCACAACATATACTTCAGGAACATCTTTGCAGATTTGTCTCCAGCAGCAAAGTAAACAGTGCAAGAAAAAGGCCTAAAAGGAAAGAGTTTTCTGAAGTCATTGAAGTTCTAAATTATCCATAATAAAATAATTCCAACAATAAAGAAAGTGGACAGAATAAGTATCTGGGTTGTGGAGCATGTAGTAAACAGAGGCATGAGAAGGGGGTTTTCGTCTACTGAGAAGTTTTCATGTTCTTAACTAATATACTTTGTAAACAAAAAAACCTGGGCCTCTAATTTAGCTTATAGAGTAGTACCTTTCAAAATTTCATCAGGGAGTAAATTCCTACTGTAAAATACCCAAGAAGATTTCCACTCAGGAAGATGCTTGCTCAAACAGGAACCTTTCAACCAAAGGTTTATGGGTCTGAACCCAATCTCAAACAATATACTGCAAACCTTCAAAATCAAAACTTGTTCTTACTGAGCCTCAACAGACTATCATCCAGAGCACTGACTCAGGAATTAGACTCACCAATGGATGGCTAATCAAGCAGGAGTAAAACAAAGACTAAAGGCACATACTTACAGGTCTAGAAGGGAGGTCTGGGGGCCCACTGAGGAATCTGATCCTGTCCAAGTCAGAGCAGTGTGACTGTTACCAAAAAAATTATTCAGACAGATTAAAATCACACAGAAATCTTATACAGGACTATGCAATAAGAGCATTTCAATAGAAGAGCAATTACAGCAAAACGGCTGGGGATTTATAGCTAATGAGCAGTCAGGGCCAGGGAGAAGGAGAGCGGGGAGGGAGGTCAGTACAGAAAATTACATCGAGAGTATGGGGTCCTTACCAAACTGATTTAACAAGGTTCTTGCTGAAGGCAGACCAATTAACCCCTCCTTCTCAGGTCCATTTATATCATTTCTAAAATAAACTGTCAATATTCAATGCTTCCACTTCCTAACTTCTAAATCTTCTGAACATTATTCAGTCCTTCTCTCACTTGACCTCTCAGCAGTATTTGACTCATAGACCATTTGGTTTCTAAGTCAAGACATTAGCTCAGTCTTCCTCTGACATCCTTGATAGGCTGCTTCTCAGTTTGTTTATTCCTTCCTCTTACTCTAAATTTCCATATTTGTTTAAACTTCTATACTTTAAATACACTCACTCTCTTCATAGATTTTATCCAGCCCTAACTAACTTCAAGACTTCAAAGATTTATGTATTCTCCAACCCTGACATTTGCTCTGAGTTCCAGACTTATCAAACACATCTGGCTACTTACACATTTCCATTAAATATAAAGTAAGCATTTCAAGTTGAATGTTTTTAAAATAGAACTTGATATTATCCCACAAAACCTATTTCTCTTACAGCTTTCTCCACCATAGTTACCGGCTTTACCCTTCACCCTTGCTACTGTTTGAATATGTCTTCCCAAAATTCTCATGTTGGCTGTTAGTACCTAAAGGTGATGGTACAAGCAGGTGGTGCCTTTGGGAAGTACTTAAGGCATATGAGCAAGCTTTTATGAATGGAATTAGTGTCTTAAAAAAAGAGGCTCGTCCAACAACCACATGAAAGTACTTGGAAGCACATCCTCCCCCAGTGGAAGAATGAATGCAGCCCCAGCCGAATCCTGGATTACAGTCCTGTGAGAAACCTGGAGGCAGAAGCACCTAATTGAGCTACACCCAGATTCCTAACACAGAGAAACTGAAATAGTAAATATTTGCAGTTGCTTTTTTAAAAATGGGGGAGGAAGTGGGGGGGGGGGGAAGCTGCAGAGATCCCTAACTCCTTCTACCACTTGAGGACACAGTAAGAGAGTGCCAGCTATGAACCAGAAAGTGGGCCTTCACCATAATGTGATCACGCTAGTGCCAAGATCTCAGACTTTCAGACTCCAGAACTATGAGCAATAAATCTCTGCTGTGTATAAGATACTAGTCTGTTGCGTTTTGTTATAGCACCCTGAATGAACTAAGGCCATCCAGTAGGTTGAGATATAAATTTAAGTTTCATTTGTAACCACTTTATTCCTCTTATACCTAGCTAGCATAAAAATCCAGTTGTGCCTGATTATTCATGACAGCTAGAGTGAATGTCTTCAGAATTTCCAGCCAGATAATTTCCAGAATTGGTGGTATAGTCTTCCCTCATGAGTCTATTAGTTTCAGAACTGGGTATGAAATAGTAAACCTAATGTGCTTCAAAGAGCTGGTTCTGGTGCAAACTGAATTTCTGCAACTATGTTAGCCATTCTGTCTCTCAAGAAGAGTGAGTAGTTGAATTTTTCCAAAAGTCAGCTTTCTGGAAAAGGAAACCCAAGGGGTGGAAGAATTTGGGCTGGGTCTTTCTGGAATCTAATGGTTCCCATATCAGTGGTTATGAAATTTATATGGGTTAGACTGGAACAAGTAGATCAGAGGAAGTTTGGAAGAATTAAGCAAGACTTGTTGGAAAGTTGATCAGTCTCTGAGGATGAAAAAAAGAGCCTTCTTCCCTTTTGAGTATGTTGGTTATTATAATAGCCAAGGAGAAAAAATATATAATAAATTTTATAATGAATTCTAAGAATTGACTTTTTAATATATTTAATGAACCATGTATACATGGTATTTATAGAGGTATTCTTCCTCTAAGGTCATGAACACTTGAAAGATATGCCAGTATCTTGGCTATACAAAATACTGTCCAGAATTACTCCAGTTCCTTGGGCATGTACTTTTCAGGGGTGGCCTGCAGGTGGTGTTGTAGCCCACAGAGGACTATATGAACAAGGGCTAATGGGATCTTAGCTCCAGATAAGTATGTTAGGATTTTGTCCAAATAGATCTTGCCTCCTTGATCCCGGATATGATTCACTAAGCACAAGAAGATGACTGGGACACTGAACAGGCTAAAGGACACCATAATCTGTCAGATTATCCCTCTCGCCTTGATATCAAGGTTCTTGGACCAATAGCATGAAATATCTGCAAACCTTCTCCATGTCCAAATTGATGATAAAACTGCCTTCCAGATAAGCCCCAAATGACTTCCCATATGAGGTTGCTAGTGTTTTTGAAGAAAGGGTATCCATTTATGAGTAGAATGCCAGTTCTGTCATGATCCTGTGTCATAGTTTCCTAGACTTAATAATATAGTAGATAAGCAGTCCTTCTCTCCTCACCCCACCCAGCCCCCAGTCACACTGCCCATAGTCTACCCTGCTAAGATTTGTGAATATAATTATTGGCCATGATTTGCTTAACAAGAAGACAAACCTATCTGTAATGGAGTAAAAAAATCATTCACTCTGCACTTAGATGTGCAAAGAAAATGCAGGTTTCTTTTTTTCTTTGTAAATTATCTTTTCATCCATAGGGAACTCAGGGGAAAAACAATCTAAATTTATCCCATTCAATCAAGTTTATTTCAGTTTAATAATTCAGACAACCCTTTAATGTGGATTCTCTTTAGTTTATTTAGGTAAAGTACTGTCTTTCAAATTTTCTCACTACCTCATTTTCCTTTACAACAGTGTCTGTGTGAATTGGTGAGTTCAGATGACCTATGGCAGCCATAGTGTCATTTTCTGGCTCTTCACTGACGGAGAGTAGAGTGACCGGTTTTTCTGTTCACTAAACTGGTGACCACTGAATTACAGTTTTTCTCATATGACTTTTTAAGATGAAATATTTCTCTCTGAAATCTGTAGTTCTGGACTTCACAGATTTCCTAGTCAGCTACCTATTTGTTTTGACCAGAGCCCTCTGTGTCACAAGATCTCTGTGCCTCACCAGGACACATGGGACTTGCTGGGTCACTTGTACACTCAGGCCATGTGGGCCCTGGAGTGATGGCTCAAGCTCATCTATCAACTCACCTCCCACAACACCTCCTCACCATCACTCCTTGCCAAGACTCTGGCCTCTGACCTTGTGTCTCCTTGTCTTACTTATTTCTTCCATAATACCTTAGAACTGGAAGGGGCAGTCTTTAGGCAATTCATTCTTTGATGTAATATCACCCTAATAGGATAAAGCAATGGGGCCAATGGCCTAGATTTCACAGGTAGAAAGGATATCTTCTTTACAAGACAGAAGAAATAATGTGATTGTAGTCCCCCAATCTTAATTCTTGCTATACCTTAAATCTAAATTTAGGAAATCTTTCTGGAGAAAGCCTAACTTTAAGTAAGTCCTGCTATATATTCAATTCAGAATATAATCCAAGCACCAAAGATCAGAAATTGCTTTTTTGTCCTAGAGCAATGTAGTAGCCAAAAGTCCTATATAGCTATTTAACTTTAAATAATTAAATTAATTATAATTAAATAATAAACTCAATAAAAATAATTAAATAAAATTGAAATATTAGTTGTTAGTTATACCAGTCATATTTCAAGTTCTGAGTAGCCACAAGTGACTCGTGGTTACTGGACAGAAAAGATACAGATCATGAACATAACTGTAGAAAGTTCTATTGGACAGCTACTGTAGACTTATACCGTTCTCTCATTCCTGTAGCACTAAAATGCTTTATTTAGGATGATGTGAAACTTCTCATAAGAATTTCAGGATATGGCACTACATTTGAAAATATATTTTTAAACAATTATTCCTAATGGTCATTGGCACTGCACTGCTAAGAAGTTAAGTTAGTCAGTAAACTCCACCCATTTCAAGTATCAGCAGTGCTCTGTCTCTCCTAAGGAGAGGTTACATAGTTTGTGAGCTTTGTGAAAAATCAAAATTCTAAAGTTCTATCCCAAAGTTATTAAAAATTTCCAGACAGCAGTAGCAGAGTATGAATTCAAGTTTCCTTCTGACTGTGAAGCTCAGCATAGGAGCTAAGTCTCACATTTATAAAGCCAGCCTTGTTCTAAGATAATAGTAATAAAGAGAATGGATTCAGTGGGGAATTTACTTATGAGTGGCAATGCCAGGGCCCACAGCTGCACTAGATCTGGCCAACCTCAGATGTTAACCCAGACAGCTGCCCCAGGAATGCCTGTGGCTGGAGGGAGTCACCTAGCCAAAAAGAAGTAACAGGAAATAAGGGACCTCACATGTTATATTGGAAAGCCCAAAGCTGCAAGGTCTGGGCATGACAGCTGCTTCCAGTTAGATATGTTTCCACCAGAGCCAGGGACATATCTAGCCAGGAAAGGCTAATATCTGTCAGGCCATCAGCTTAGAAACTGCAAGAGGACTGGAGACATGCACTGCACCCAGGAACTTCAGCAGAGAATTATTTTCAGTTTTCTTACTTGGTCTGTGGGTGTGAGCAAGCATGCTGTCCAAGAACATGGAGGAGGTCTTCCTTGCCTCAATCTGAGAAACAAGGCAATCTGAGGAAAGGCCAGAACAATACCCATTCAGAACTTCAAAATGAATCATCAATGTTGAGAAGCGAGACAGAGAAAAAGAATCTACCTGCAAGCTGGCTAAACAGAAACCAAGGAAACCAAAGCAAATAGAGATCTAAGGTAGAAGATGAGCCCTGGTACCTGTAAACATTCTGTAAGAACAGCAAATGAACTCTCACAGATTGACCATCACAGATGTTTAAAGGATAGCAGATGTTATCTGTAAATGGAAATGCTAGTTAAAATACAATAGAAAAATAATTTTTTCATAAACAGGGGAGCTCAAAAGAAAGGAAAAGGTTTTAAATGAAGAGAGGAAACAAAACCACAGTGGATACAGTCTGATTGGGCCACTGATTCATTTGAAGGTCTATACAGTTCTTGATCCCTGGCTTTGGGGAAAGAAAACCTGGTCCTGTACACACTCCTAGTTTTGGTAACCTTCTAACTGTTCAATTCAGACACCTAAAGAGCTACCACTGCTATGAAAAGTAGAAAAGTTCAACTCGCCCACTGGTGGACATAGCGTGGAAACCTGGTTTAATTTCTCAAAGGGAATTTTGAAATTTTAATCCTAATTCATAGGTAGCTAGAAAACATAGTGAGGTAAGGGGAGAATAAATGAACCTAATAGAAAGTAGAAAAGAAGAAAAAAGTCAAAATTTGGGCCTCCCTGGTGGCGGAGTGGGTTGAGCACCGCACTGTGAAGCATCCAGAGCACAGCAGCGCAGGTTCGATCCCCAGCCAGGGAGGGGACCCACATGGTGCAGCAGACCTCTCCTGCCTCACCCGCTGCTCCCCTCAGCAGTGTATTTCGGTTGATCTGCCTGTTCTGCTCCCCACTCTGTCTCAGGTGAATCCTCTCACCTCCCACGACTCTGGCCTGTACCCCAGCTCTTGTATGCATAAGTAAATAAATTTAAAAAAAATAGAAAGAAAAAAGTCACATTTAAGTAATGGTAAACATAAAACACAACATAAATGGTAGAAATAAGTTCAGATATATCAATAATCAAATATTTATAAATGATATATGTAGGTAATGAACATTCCTACTGATGGGAATTCTCAAATAGATTTTTAAAATTCAGCTATGTACTGCTTAGTAAGAGACACCTAAACGTGATAATACTAAGAGGTCATTATGTACAGCGATTGATAAAATGTACTAGAACAATATTAATAAAAGTGAAACTAATATGTCAATATCAATTTTTAAAACTTTAAAAACATTACATGAAGATGATGATAAGGATATAAGCATAAATAGGATAACTCACATCGAAGAAATACAGTAATTTAGAACTTCAAATTACTGTTTGTGTGCATATCAATTTATAATTATAGAAGATGTAAACAACATAAGAATCTTATACCCCAAATTACAAGAAATACTTTCTTTTTAGCACAGATGAAATATTTATTAAAAAACTAACCATATGTCAAAAATGAAAATTTAAACTAATAGTAATGACCTCAAATCACAGAAAATGTGTTCGCTCACAACAATGCAATAAAATAAAAGAAGACAATATTTGCAGTGCCCTATTCATTTTAGAAACTTCTAATAATTATTAAGGGAGAAAAATGAATGGAGATTATTAAATGGCTAGCACTAGTCAAACAATGAAAACAACACCACCAAAATGTGTGGCACCCAGTTTAAGCAATATCTAACAGGAACTGTAGCTCCACGTAATAGAAGGAGGCATATACAGTAAGTCCTCACTTAAAGTGCTGCATAGGTTCTTAGAAGCTGAGAGTTTAAGTGAAACAATGTGTAAAGAAACCAGTTCCTTCTTTTCTCATGGTTATGATGAAATAACATGGAACCAAACCATGTGAGGTCCTCCTGGAATTTACAGGTAAATCAGAGTAGAGAAAGCAGTAGGAAAGAAACAATAACAAGAAGTAGCAAAATAGAAAGGGAGGAGGAATCAATAGATTTTAAAACTAGTTCTTTCAGAAAACTAATAAAATAAACACACCTAGCAAAACTTATTGAGAGATAAAGTGGGGGGAAAGTACAAGGCTATAAATAAAATCATTTTTTAAGCATTAGAGAATGCAATAATTATCATTACACTAATAAATTTGACAATTTAATGAAATGGACAGTTTTCTGGAAATATATAAATCATCAAAACTGACTTAAAAAAGAAATGGCAATTTGTAAATTTATTTACACCTATTAAATGATTTATATTTAAAATAAACAACATGTAATTATTTTATTTAAAATAAAATACATGTAATTATCCAAAGAGGTGAGTTTTACTAAGTCTTCAGAGTTTATTTCCAGTACAGGGCAGGAAGACAAAAATAGCAGAGTTCCTTGCTTCATTTTATGAGATAAGCATATAGACAAAAAGTATTAGAAAATAAAATAGGGGGCCTCCCTGGTGGCTCAGTGGGTTAAGCAACGTACTATGAAGCAGGCCGCAGCCACTGCAGCACGAGTTCGATCCCTGCTGCCGGCCAGGGAGGGGGACCCACATGGCACGACAGACCTCTCCTACTGTGCCTGCTGCTCCCCTCATCAGTGTACTTCTGTTGATCTGCCTGTTCTGCTCCCCGCTCTCTGTGGTGAATCCTCTCACCCCCCCATACACCTCTGGCCTGTACCCCAGTGCTTGTATGCATAAATAAATCAATCTTTAAAAAGAAAAAAGAAAATAAAATAGGTACACATGTACACAAACATTAAAAACATTAGCCAACAGAATTAAGTAATGTATTAAAAACACATCATAATAGATACGGCATAAAACATGTAATAAAATGATAATTGTGGAATCTGGGTGGTGAGTTCACGGGTGCTCACTGTACAGACCAAATTTTCTGTATGTTTGAAAATTTTCATATTAAAACTTCAAGAAACATAAGAAAGAAAATCTTTGTACATCTGCAACCTCTAAAAACACATCATAACAGAAGTCCAAGAAAGGCTGAACATCAAAAATCTATCAATTTAATTCACCTCATCAATAAGTAAGTCCAATATGATTGCTCCAATTCCAGACATTACATCTGCATTCCAGGCAGCAAGAAGGAGACCAGGGGAAAGTTGTTGCTTTCCCTTTTAGGGCTCCTACTAGACTTTGCATAATCGACTTCTACTTACATCCCAGCAGCAGAAACTAAGTATGTGCCCTCACCTAGTCAAAAGTATCTGGGGAATGCAGACATTTTTCTTGACAGCCATGTCTCCAGATAAAATTTAAATATTCTACTGAGGAAAGAAGGGAGACACAATTGGGGGTGGGGGGAGGTGGCAGCAGTAAATTCCACATGCATCTATCAGAAACCTCCAAAAAAAAAAAAAACAGGAATTGCAACTCTTTGTGATAAAATATTAAAAGTATGACCTTAGGAGTCAGGATAACGTATCACAGCTTTTTTAAAACAATGTGCAGGAATAGGTAAGACCTGGAAACAACCTAAATGCCCAAAAACAGATCAGTGGATCAGGAAGCTATGGTACAGATACATGATGGAATACTATTCAGCAATCAAAAATTAAAAACTAGCCGCATTCATAGGAACATGGATGAAACTGGAAGGGATTATGCTCAGCGAAGTAAGTCAGAAGGCAAAAGAAAAATACCAGATGGTTCCTCCCCTAGGAGGAATATAAGGGAACCAAATAAGGATCAAGAAAAGGAATAAGAATAACAACAACAATAATAATAACAATAAAGACACAAAAACCAAAAATGAAAAGAGAAGGACAAACTGGGGACACTTGGTGGGGAGGGAAGAGGGGAAGCACAGGGGCAGACGGGAGCACAGGGGACCGAGGTGATGGTGCACTGGTGATATGGTGATGGGGAATACATGGGGATTACAATTGATGTCAAATATATGTAAATTTTTAAAAATTTATATATTAAAAAAACGAGAAACTAGGGACATTTATAGAAACACGGATGGAACTAGAAGGAATTATACTCAGTGAAACAAGTCAGAAGGCAAAAGAAAAATATCGGATGGCTTCACTATTAGGAGGAATGTGAAAGAGCAACAGCTACAGCAACAACAACAAAAAGAATAAGCTCAAGAAAATGGGTAACTACAACCAAAAGCAAACAAAAAACTCAGCAAGACCAAAAGGTCAAAGATAAACCAAAGGGACCATGGTGGGGGGGTACAGAAGGGAGGGCAAAAACAGGAATGAGCACAGAAAGTGCACAAGGGACTGAGGTGATGGTGCATGGGTGGAATGGTGGTAGGTACTCCCTGGGGAATACAAAGTATGTCAAATATAATTAATTAAAAAAATAATAAAAAAATAAACAATGTGCAGGGTACTAGTCAATGTAATACATTAAAAATGAATAAGGATTAAAAAGAAGGAAAGAAATTATCCTTATTTGCTGACTGTATAATAACTTACATAGAAAGTACAAGAGAATTTATAAACAAATAATTCAAACAAGATATAGCAGCATTCTGGATACATGTTCAGCATATAAGAGAAAAAAACATATATACCTATATAATCTCTCACTTCTAGAAGATACTTTGGCAAAAGTCTAATGAAATATATGCATGACCTATTTGGGGAAAATTATAAAACATTAGATAAAAGATACACTGGATAAAGAATAAGGCACTGAGGGATAGAAAGATAATTATGTAAGTGTAGTCATTCTCCCCATGGATTTATAATGGGTTTGTGAATCACTGTAATTCCAATCAGAATCCCAATAAAGATTTTCACAGAATCCCTACACTACAGTTCAAGTGGAAGATTAAAGAGACAAAAGTAGCAAATAAATTTTTGAAAAAGAAAATTAAGTAGCTAAGATTTGCCCTTAGTTTAATCATAATTAAACTATAATTATTAAACTGGTTATTTATAAAACTGGCTATTTAATCAGTGTGATAATTGGAGAAAGAATAAAAATAGGACAAAGGAACAGAATGGACAAAATAAGTTGATATTTCCTATACATATATGTGGAACAGGGTGGTCCTGGGGAAAAGGGGAGGTTCCAAGTTCCCTGCCCCACCCAAGGAAGAGTGGAACTGAGCAGAGAGGAGGAGACTAAATAAGGGAGGAAGAAGGAAGAAAAAGCAAAAGGACACCTGGAGGAGGCACATGGAGTAGAGAGACATGTGAAGAAGCTGCGCTTGCTTCTTGGTCTTAGACTGGTTGGAACAGATGTGGGTGAACGACCTGTGAGGAGGTTAATAATGGAAGCTTTTACCTTGACTTTGATTTAGCTCCTTCTGTCCAATACATGCCTGGGCCCTTCTGCCCCTTTCTTAGGGGTCCCCACCAGAAGGTGCCTTAGACTTAAGACAGGTTTCAGGCCTCAGTGTCCCTGCTTTGGGCCAATCCTGTTTGGCTGGACATTTACCCATGAGGAGATGGGTAACTTTGGGTGCTTGGTTTGGAAATTATTAATATTCTATCCATTTTTTCCCTTCTCATCTCTTTATTGCACACTAATTGTATTAAAGTTCCTTTTCATTAAAGGTCATATGCACTAGAGTTTTGTCTTGACACAGCAGATGGCAGAACCTATTTAGAGCAGGCAGGTTTGGGGTTTCTGGGGTGCCTCTCACCCTGCCCTGGAGGGGGGAAATAAGAGCCCAATTTCAAGCCATAGCAAACATATATCCCAACCAGATTAAAAATGTTAAATAGACAGGAGAAATCTGAAAAAATTAAAAGAAAGTATAGGAAATGACTTCATTACACCTCTTTAGGAATTAAACAAAATAGCTGAAGAGTAAATAATAACAGAATTTGAATATATTAAATTTAAAAATATTCCATTAGACAAAAGACACCATACACAGTAAAATGCAAGCTATGCAAGTCACAGACTGAAAGAAGTCATTTATAATACATATTACTGACTATTAAAAGACCCCAATAAATCACTGAGGTAAAAACAAGTAATGTGTAAGAAAACTATCAGAGATATCAATAGCTAATCATTAGAGGAAAACTAAGTAGTAAAAACCATTTTAAAAAGATACCTTTAGTGACAAATGCAAATAAAAATGATAACCAGAAACTATTTCACACATAAGCAACATTTTAGAAGTTTAAGAAGCCCAAGGATTTGTGGAATATAGCCAAAAATTAAAAGAAAAAAAAGAAGTTTAAAATATGGATGGTATATATGTGTACAACCATTGTTGTAAACCACTGAAAACTCAATTTTAAAAAGTCATAAAATAAAATATTTCATAAAATTAGGAAAAAATATAAACCACATGAGACAAAAATAACTTAGATAATGACAAAATGGTAGTGGCCATAGGAAAAAGGGATCAGGATGTGAGGAAGATTGATTTGATATTGGTGAATGACACTGAAGTTTGGTGGTATGGTATGGTATGGTAGGTGTGGTAATGGTATATACATTTATCAAGAAGGTAAGCTATCTGAAATTTACATACATTTGTACACCAATAGTAAATCAATACAAAATTTAAATTAAAAATAAAATAAAAAACACATTGAAGAACAATATTATAATATCAAATAATTTTGTTGTGCATTTATCCTATGACCTAGCATATATTTGTGGGTATATAATCAAATAATTCACATACATGCACCCAAGGAAACACGAAATAGAACACTTATGGGGCACAGATTTTAACATTAAAAAAATAAGGAACCAATCTAAATACTCAAAAATAGAACTGTGGATAAATGGTCCTATATTCACATAATAAAACACTAAATACATATGTATTAAATACATAAAAACCAAGTAGGAAGAATATACATGCTAATTTCAGGATAGAGATTACCTCTGGGCAGAGAACAACAGAATTGGGCAGTGGGGATTGTGGTTAAAGATGTATCTGTAATGTTGAAACAAAACAAAAGAAATAACCCTAAAGCCATTATGGCAAGATGTCAACATCAGTTAAATCTGTTAAAAACAATAAGCCTGGCCCATATGTACAGGCTGATAAGGAATGATTTCCAGGGCGTATTGTTAGGAGAAAAGTAAGCTGTGGAAAAACATGGAATGGACTGTCATGTATATAAACTGAAGAAGAGGATCAGCTTGTGTGAAATATTATTATGAATGACAAAATAAATTGACATAGTAATTGTGTCTGAAGGGTCAGCAGCATAAAAAACTTACTCTAGGTTCCCTTTTCCACTGTTTCTACCACTTGCAAACATTTTCTGCAAAAGTGAAAAAAATTGAAGCAAATTTTTTTCAAATTAAAGTGATTCTTACCACAACAAAGCACTTAGAGTCAAAATATTGTTTTGTGGAATATTCTGCATAAAAATATAAATGTAGCCTTATGCTTGCCATCTTCTCAAATGACTGATTTTTCCAGAGTCCATAATAATAAGTTCCTTATGATCAGTCATACAGAAATATACACCCTGCCTGCTGCATCTGCTTTAACTGTGCATCTATTTATATGGGATGACGGCTACTTTCCCTAATAAATCTTACCATTCCCCCTGCTAGGGAATTGAGTGCTAACTAAATGGTTGCTGACACCTGGGAGTTATTCCTACGTTTTCCCCACACAGTAAGACAAACCAATGCAATGCAGAGTTCTGTTATAAACACTAACAGCTTTGGGACTTGTCAGATTAGGGAGGTGGCAGGGAGGTTTGAAGGGAGGGAAAGGGGGAAACAATGAACCCAGTTTCTAGACTTTCCTACCAGAGACTTGCCTGAGGCAACTTGAGAGCAAAAACAGGATTTGAAGTTCCTAACTCAAGACATTTTATTTCCATGAACTAATTTACAATCCAAGAGCTCCATTACTGCCAGATCTAGAACTCAACTATTTCAAGCAGTAATCTTTCCTTTTATATTTTACATTGCGTTTTTAAAGTGTTGGGGTAATTATTGGAGCAGAGTAGTGACTTCCAAACCTTTTAGCATAGGACCACTTTAGGAAACAAACAGAAACAAAATCTAAAACTACTGATTTTCACTGCCATCTGTTACTCCAAGCTACATGCCTGGGTCCCCATGCCCAAATTGGTATAAAGCGCAAGCTTTTGGTATATACATCTTTACAAGTGTCAAGGAGACAGAAGACACTCAGGGTAATGGGAAGAAAGAGGAAAGAAGATCACAGTCTTCTCTTTTTTTCATGTCTTTCATTTCACAACTTCTTCCTTCCCATGCCTGCTGGTGCACTCCCTCGCCTTGTTCCAGAGCCAAAAGACAGGTCAACTTCACTGCTTCTTATCCAAGTTGGCAGAGGTTGTGGCAGCAGGGTGGTAACTCTGCCCGATGTTCTCAAGCTGCAGTTGGGCCATGTCCAACAGCAAAGTCACTCAGTAAACAGTTCTGTTTTCTCTTTTCTTTGAGTTGGCTGGAACATCTCTAGGCCCTAGTACCACCCACTCTTTAATTCAAGATAAGCCCACAGACAAGAAACTTCACAGATCACCCTGTCTCAAAACAGTATTTTGCTGGTACAAAATACCATCTATAAAATCTTTGATATACTACATTATTTCTACTCTACCCCTTATAGATGTCCTTTTTATTGCTTGGTTTTTCTATTTTTAGTAATATTCTTTGTACATCATTCAATATTCAAGAAAGTATTAAATGTCTATTTTGTTTCTAGTTTTGTGTCACAGTGGGGAGATGAACAAATATTAAACAAAACAGTTTCCTATTGTAAGAAGTTTACAAACTAGTTGGAAAGAAAAAGTCAGTATGAAACAAAAAGACTAACTCATGACAAAAACATCTTTAAACACCAAAAGCAAGAGGTAAATATCAGAGATCTAAAGAGGTTAGAGAAGCTTTTAGAAGATGTTGGGGGGCCTCACTGGTGGCACAAGGGATTAAGTCACAGCACAATGAAGTAGCCTCAGCCACTGCAGCATGAGTTCAATCCCCAGGCAGGGAGGTGACCCACATGGCATAGCAGATCTCTCCTGCCTTGCCCGCTGATCCCCCTCAGCAGTGTATTTCAGTCAATCTGACTGTTCTGTTCTCCACTCTGCCTCTGGTGAATCCTCTCACCCCCTACACCTATGGCCTGTACCCCAGTTTTTGTATGCATAAATAAATAAATCTTTAAAAAAGAAAGAAAGATGTTGGGCTGTAGTGAGGTTTTTAAGGAAGGGTAGAAGGTTGGGAGGCCTTTCTAGGTGTGATAAGATTGTCAACACCTTAGAGGCTGGTCTCAGCAGCACAGATTGTGGAATTATCAGAGACTAGCAATTCTAAATCCCAGAATACAGGTAAATAAACAAAACCAAGGGAGTAAAGATAGATTAATAAGTTAGCTATAAATTACTTGCTACATAAAGACTCTCAGAGATCAAAGGGACCTAATGAATCATGTCATCCACCTTCTGCCTTCATTTTACAGATGAGAACACTGGGGATTAGAACGGTAAAGTGATTTCACCATATCAGGTAACAAATTAGTGCCAGAGTGGAAATTCAACCTCAGGGCTTCTGCCTCCCAGTGCATCACATTCTGCTCTAAACCACCACACTATTATTATGTGCAGATGACTCAAGGCCAATTGAGACCTGTGACATACTAACAGTGACAATATAAGTTGCAATATAAAGGATCTTATGATCCTCTTCTATATCCCTTCTACAGGGTTAAAGTTCATTTCATACACAAATACTTCGTATAGTTCTAAATTTTTCTTTTCTGTAACTGCAGTACATATTGCATTAACTTTCACCTCCTCTGCTTAACATTCAAAGTCTTCCGTAAAATGGCCCTCCCTGCCCTTTCTAACCGTATTTCCCAGTATTATCAACTTCAATTCCAGCCACATATGACAGTCAACTATTCCTAGATTTTGCCAGGTGCATTCTCACCCTTAGGGGATGGCTCCTATCATTTCTTCCTTTGATAAGATTTACCCCCTTTTCAACATCGGTAAAACTCTGGACCCAGGATCTTCAGCTACCTCAAGTCTTCTCTACATTTCTACTCAGTTCAATTCTACCCAATTCATCTCAGTAAAATGTTATGGAGGATCTACTTTGTTTTGTTCCAGGCACTCTTTCTAAGCACACAGGATTCCAAAATAAATAAGGCGCTAAGAGTCTAGAAGATATGAAAACAAATCACCACTTCCCAGGATCACAAAAAAAAGTCCAAAAGATAGAGATAGTACAATCTACAGGATGGTTAGGCAAGAGACCTCAGTGAGAGAATGATGTCTGAGCTGGGTTACTAAATTGTTGGGAGTTTGGGGAGGAAAAAATTGGGGAAAGAAAAGGCTAGTCTATGTATTAGAACACTGGTTGTGGGGGCCTTCCAGGTGGCGCAGTGGATTAAGCAACGCACTATGAAGTAAACCGCAGTCACTGCAACACAAGTTTGATCCCTGCCGCCGCCGGCAGGGAAGGGATCCTCCTGCCTTGCCCACTGCTCCCCTCAGCAGTGTGTTTTGGGTCTGCCTGTTCTGTTCCCCACTCTGTTTGGTGAATCCTCTCACCTCCCGCGACTCTGGCCTCCACCCCAACTCTTGTATGCATAAATAAATAAATCTTTTTTTAAAAAAAAGAAGAAGACTGGCTTTGGAGGTTCATAGCATTTGGTAGCTTTTGTTTTGTTCTGTTTGCTAAACCAAGTTTGGTTGGTACCAGGTTTTGGTTTGCTTTCACAATATGCACAAATAAAAGAACAAGGGGAAATAAGTCAAAATGATGTCAGGAGTTTCCCATCAGGCTACAGAAGCTGAACTACATCCTACAGATGACAAGCCCCACTGAAGACATTTTAAATGTATTAGGGCGGGTGGTTCAGAGGAATGTCATACCCACTTAAATTCAGTTATCAAGTAAAACTACATGCAGGAAAGTTCTAAAGACAGACTTTGAATAATGGGTAAAATTTTAACAAGACTGAAAAGGAGGGGAAGTCATCATTAGTGGAAATCACAAAGTGGCCTTTTAATTGTAACCTGACTGTTCTAGGTACATTAATTTTTTTCCTGAGGTGTATTACATAAATTCTTCAAGGACAGGGATTATTTTTCAAATTTCCTTTTAATAGCTCCAACTAGCTAACACAGCTCTGGATATATAGTGGTTGTTTGGTCAATTATCAATAGCCTTTTTGGGATATGGCAAAAAGGGAAAGGAAGAAAGAAGAAAGCCCCTCATATTTTTTCATGACAGGAGCTTGTTTTTATTGCTAAATCTGTTGCTAAAAATGAAAATTCATAAGGTTTTATAAATCCATTTTTGAAATGAAGATGGTGTGTATAATTGGAAGCTTATGGTTGTCTAATAAAGGACAGAAGATTCCAATTAAAGCCAAAATTCATCTCTAAGCAGCCTTCTCACTGTGTGGGCATCCCAACTGCTAAGTTTGTTTAATAGATCAAATTAAATGGATGACTGCTTTTGAAGGGCATCTTTGGGACTTGGGAGTTAGCTTTGCTTTGGTGTATGTTTCCCTAAGCTCACTACTGTCAGAAGTATTCAGTCTTATTGTCAGAAAGTCAAACCGCTTAGGTAGTCAGGGGAGTGTTAATATGATATAAGCACTTCATAAAGGGCTATATGTACTTATTATGTATTTTTTTTCTTTAAAGAGAAACAAAGGGCACTGTTTCACCAGTTCTCTTTCATGCTCCAAATCTGATCAGCCTATAAAATATTCTATCAAAAAAAATTTTTAAGTGCAAAGTGTAATTTTGACCCATAAAGATAAATGTCCTTTTTATGTGTTCAACACTCCTCATATTACATTTCATATGTTATTTTTAACTCCTAAGTGGTAAGATGCTGTCATGTAGGGATGATATTTGAAATCGTTAACAATGGTACAGCATGTAAACCAGCAATTTGGGATGGGGGCCAGGTGGTTCGTTGGACTTGCACATATAAGCTACAACGCAGCCGTTGGTGTTGAGGACTATTAAGCAATTTTTGTGCATACATTTTTCCTTCTGGTAACTGTCACATATTTTCCTTTGGAGAACTGTCCTACCCCATTCTAAGTGGTCCTGGAGGAAATGACCATCATGAAATTCCACCGTGGCCACAAAGCTGGGACATGTGATCCAGATTTTGACAGTCAAAATATTCCATTCTTTCACCACATTAATTGATTAAGAAATGGATTTATGACCCAGTTTAAGCCAAGTAGAGTCTTTCCCAAAACATTTCCTCTGGAGTTAATTAGAAAATTTCTCCTACTTTACAGATTGCTAAACTAGAAGGCTATAAAGCTGAATCAGATGGAGGCCATGTTGCCTTCATAAAGGAAAAATCTCATTAAAGAATGAAGCCAAGAAGAAATCCATGAACTTGACAGAGGAAGAAACAGAGTCTTGTTCAAGACTCTGGAACCAGCCAGTCCTATAGTACAGAACCAATCTCCGGGTCTTCCCAGTTACTTAAAAAATTGTCCTCTCTCTCTTTTCTAGCCTTTCTTTTCTTCAGTCCTCCTTTCTTGTGTCGTTTTTATCCCTCCTTCCTTCTTTTCATTTTGTATTTATTTTTTGCTTAAGTTAAATTGAATCGAATTTATGTACCTTGCATTCAAATACTTGCTGATTAATAAGTATGCCCATATAAGTAAGTCCATATAATTTCCAGTATACAATGATGATGAAGTCTTGAACATAATTGAAAACTCTGCTTTTTATTAGATTTTCCTAAGGCTTTAAACCAATATATTATGCAGCTAGAAGGCATTTTAGGTTCTTAATAGTTAGAATAACAAAATAAAGATGATGTTTTAGAAAAGTTTGTGTGGCAAGAGAAATGTTGACATAATCAAAACAACATATGCTCATACATGTATTCAGAAATATATATTTTAATATGTAATATGTATTTCAGAAACATATTTCAGAAATATATGTATATATAGTCAATATTTCTTAATTCAAAGATATCGGGTAGCATTTCCTTTTTGTGTTTGCATAACTAAAAAGAAATATTATTGCCCATACCTTAAAAACATTTGAAACTTATTTTACATTCTGCCTTTAATTATCTGGAATAATGAATCACATATTACATGACTCATTTATCATATAAGCATATATTGGGAGATTGCTGTGTATGTTACCATTAAGATAGTTTCTAGGAATATAAAGATAAATCAGACAATTTATCTGCCTCCAGGACAGAAACCAAAGTGTAAATAGAAAAATATTGTAAGAGTTAGCAGAACTGGAACCCTTTCTTCTACTAAAGGTCTCTCCCTCCTTAGAAACACTATTAGCCAAGAACTAGAAGACATGAAGTAGAGTAGGAACACATAGCTCCATAAAAGCAGCTCCTAAGTATCTTAGCCTAAGATGCTCAGTGAATCATGTAGTCTTGGATTCATTGTCACTTTTTGTGCACAACTCAAATGCTTTACTATTTCTTTGGTCTTTTTTTAATGTAAGGAATTTCCTTAAGAAAAATAAAGAATTAGATGCATAGTTGATGAGTGTAGTCTTAACTCAGATATAATCTTCAAGAAGGTAGCTTGGTTGATTCATACTTCAAATTGTAAACTAAAATTAAACTTTAAAAGTTTAGTTATAAAAAAATAAAAGTTTAGTTATGAACAGAATTCTTATCACAGAGAAGAGAACCATTAAATTCACATTTTTACTTCTTGTCAAGATGGTGTTTATTCAGACTCACTCTTCCCTTGAAGCTACAGTCACTAGGTCTTTTGAGTAGATTCTGTTAGAAGAAATTCCTCCAGGCTGATTCATTTTCCTCAATTCTTCTTTGGAATTTCACAATAACTTAACCCATAGCTGGAATTCACTAACAAATTCCTAGGAACTAGAAGCTAAAAAGATATTGATGATTTCTTTCACCTTTTATTCCCTTCAGATCCTAGTTTTTGCATCTTTCTGTGGTATTGCTTGGTTTCAAAATGTTTGAACAGGAAAAAAAAATACATCTCCGCTCCTTTTCCCTTTCAAACTGGTTTTTTTAATTTTCAGTGTGGTTCCTAAAGTTCTTACTTTTAAAGATGAAATTAAGCATTCTGTGTTAGTTTATTTATTATACAGGATCTGGAAGTCTTTTAAATTAAATGATGTGGTGGAGTAGAAAACTCTTTAGAAATTACCTAGTTTATTCTCAGGTGGTGGGAGAGCTATGGTGAGCATATCTGAGGGGAGAAATTCTATACTGACAAGAACTAACAGGGATGTTAAACAATGGTACTTCAATAAAGAAAAAAAATCACATATATAATGTTATATATATTATAGAAGTTATATATAATATATGATGTTATGTATATTATAAAAGTTATACATAAATAATATATAATATATAATCACTTTATCCAAATTCCTCATTGTATAAATAATCAAATGGCATTAAATTAAATGCCAAAACTAGAACTCAAATCTTAGCAATGTTCTTAGCACTGCTAAATTCCCTGCCCATTTCTATTACAAATCTTCACCAGTATTTTTATGAGCCTTTTACTTCTACCTCCCCATAATTCTGAACCCTATTATAGAAAATTAAAAGTCACCAGCATAACTTTAGTTTTCATTTTTAAACTTCTTCATATCTCATCTCAAAGAAATATTATCATTCCTTTCAAGGGTAATCCTGCCATTTGTTACATGTATGTATTAATAGAAGCCATCTAGAGTCATCACTAGAGTTCCATCTGCTCTAAGACCTCATTCTGCTAATTGTTTCTTTTCAGGTATGTTGAAAACATTTATTCATTACACCTCCCTGGTTTTTTAGCACATAAATGTAACCAAGGACTTGCATTTACAGTGACTTCATGCCCCATTCCAGAAACATTCCAGTCAGAAAAGATCTCCCCCTCACTATTCCTACATTGTCACTTCCTTCAATTTCAGAATACTTCAAACACTCATTCCTTTAAGTTCAAAAATACTTTTGCTGCTACCATGTTTTAAATGATTTAAAATGATCTGTGCCTTTTAAGGATATTTCAGTTTCCTCCTTTTAGATAATTCTCTTTTGATTTCCTAATTCTCCTCTTAACATTGGGTTTCTAAGTTTTTTCTTTCCATTTATTCCTTAACTACTTATGCTTCCCAACTTTCTCTTTTCTGTACCCTTTCATTTATATCTATGTATGGCTAAGCTCTCATGAACAAATGTGTATAATGTACAGACGTCTTTGAAAGGAGAAAAGCTTTTTAAGTTTTCAATTTTGACCAAAATATTCTTTTTGTACTATTTCCTTACTTAAACATAAAACTAAATGTAAATTCCTTGCACTTACAGTTAATACATAACTGTACAACCAAAAACTATATAAAATGGTGCAAATAAAACTAAAAATCAAAAAACTCATAAAATGAAATAAACATAGTTATGCTATTTTCTTAAAACTAATTTACATAAATAGTTATGCCATTTTCTTAAAACTAATTTGCCAACTCACAATGGGAAAATGAAGTTGGCTGCTGATAACGTGGGCTCTTCTGAATTTAAGTAGAAATATGCAATGTGATGATTCAATTCTCCTACCACCTTTCTTTATTCAAACTACTGTGAAACCTTCACTCATATGGGCAAGCATATGATGACACTATTTTGTCTCCACTTGACCTGATTGCATCATTAACATAGTAAGCCTGACTCTGTGATACTTGGCACCAGCAAGTTTATAAACACAAATAGAAACACTGAAGCAAACTGGCAGTACTACTCATAAGGTGGTCATTCAGATGATTGAAAATTATTGTTAAAATGAAAGCATAAATATAAAAATTAATTTAGTGGACACACTGACCCCTCAAAATATATTTGATGATTCTAGAGGTCTAGGGATCCTGATTTTGTGAATCACAGATCTGTATCAATACCACCAAATCCTCTCCTAAGCCTCTGCCCTGTATTTCCAACTGCCTACTAAAAATTTCTCTACCTACATGTTCTATAACCACCTCATATGCAACATGTCCAAACTGAACTTGTTATCATTCCCCACGCACACACCTACCTTAACCTGTATTCCCAATCTTAGTGAATGACATCATCTACCTAGTTACCAAGGCCAAGAATTCAAGACTCATATTGGATTCCTTCCTCTGTCTGATGCCTCCTACATCTAGGTCTTGTTTCTGCTTCTGAAACTTTCAAATCAATGATCATATTTTCTTTGACCAGAAGGCTTACTCAAAAAACTATTCTAATGGAATAATCTACATGTTAATAACAATCACCAAAAAGAAAAGAGGAAAGCTATTCACCTCATTATTATATTTAATAAAGAAAAACTAAACGACATGACCATTTAATAGTAGAGGAAAGATTAAGCTAGATATAGTGTAGGTTATCCTTGTTCAGGAACAATATAAGGGTATAGTTCTTAGTACAGTAACAGTAAAAAAAAATGTATTGCTCAATGAAAGATACCTTTAAAATGCTGGTTAGTTTCTATAGTTAGATCAATATATAGTTGATTTACCAAAAATGCAAAAGGAAGCCTCAAATGTCAAAATAAAGAGCAGGGAAAAAAAGGAGCATAAATCCAGGGAGATACAAAAGATCTGAAATCCGCTCCTACCTTGAGTATCTATCAATCTTTGACAGTATGAAGCTTTCCATTTTAAAGGGCATTAAGTAGGGCAGAGGAGACAATGCCTAAAACCAAGAAATTCAACATGGTATACTGAATTTTTTATAAAGCAAGAAGTGCTCAAAAAACCCAAAATCCTCAGTGAGTGAATCAGAAAACAATCCATCCCACAGAGGAAGGTCGTAAGGAAAACTGTCACAATAAGTTGGCCATAAATGGAGACCAAAAAAAGTCTTTCTTGATAATTCAAGACTACCTGCCCACACTCAACTAGGTCTAGTGACAAAATTTCTAAACTTTAAATAGTCCTAAAAGCACAAGCAGAAATTTTATTCAATTTAGTCCTGGTTGGTGATGCAACAGACATTTAGCAAAAACTAAAACAAATCTCTCTTAAGAAATTCAACTTCAATTTAGATTTCAAAAATCCCATTAATAAACTTCAAGGAACATAAACCCACAGTACAATATAATAAAACATGTAAATAAGTTTTAAATTTGCATTAAAAATTTAGAATAACACTCACAAGAGCTTCAATTATAAAAATTACAGAATATGAAATACAGAATATAAAATAAACATGTTACTATACTTAAATGAAGGAAACTATAGCCAATGAGTGAATTTCTTAAAAATTAACTTTTTCATTTTTTAAAATTTATTTTAAGAAACAATAAGAACTTTTAGAAACGCAAAACTGTAATTATTGAAATTTAAATAAAACCACCCTGTTAGAATTAAATATCTGGCTAGATAGAGCAAAAGAAATCATTAGTAAATTGAAAGATAGACCTGAAGAATTACCCAGAATATAATAGTAAAAGTCCAAGAGATAGAATATATGTAATAAATATTAACAAAGAGAACAGATTAAGAAAGTCTGACAATGTATACTTGCAATACTGAAAGAAGAAAGTAAAAATGAGGAAGAGATATTTCCAAAGTGATCAAAGAAATTTTAGATACAAGAAGTCCATTATTTTGCAAACACATTAAGTAAAATGTAAATCCATTCCTGAACTAGCAATGAAGAATAGTTACATTGTCCTCAATGATGAAAGATTGAGAGTTTTCCTGCTAAGATTGGGAACAAGACAAGGATGCTTAATTTCACCAGAGCTAGTAAACATTGCACTAGAAGTTCTAGTCAGAGAAATTAGGCAAAATAATAGCAGTAAACAATCTGAAATGGAAATTATTACAATAACATTTAAAAAAACAGGAACAGAATAAATTTAGGCAAGGAAGTGAAAGGCTTGTATACTGATAAGTATAAAAAATTACTGAAAGAAAGCAAAGAGCCAAATAAACGAAATACATTTGTGTTCACAGATTGGATGACAATATTTTTGAGATGAGAACATGACCCTAAGTGGTGCACAGATTGATAGAAATTCCTGTATTAATCAACTTAGAAGCTCTCCAAATCCCATCATTTTGGGGGGGTTTGTAGAAGCTTCAGTACAGTCATGATTGATTAGATAATTGGTTATTGGTGATTTAACTCAATCTTCAGCACCTCCCTCTCTGCCAAGGTCAGAGGGTGGAGGGTAAATGTTCTAAACAACTAATAACTTTCTTGGCTCCACTTGCAGGCAGTCCTAGTCCTTAGCTGGATTCCAAAAGCCATTTCATTAACATAACAACAGATACCTCTGAACACTTAGGAAATTCCAAGGGTTTTGGTGCTATGAGTCAGGGATATTGGACCATGGTCAAATACAAGTGAAAATTATATTTTGGTCATTGTTTATTACCATAGATATGTTTATTAAAAATCACATCATATTTTGAGAAACTTCCATACAGTTTTCCATAGGAATTGGACCAGTCTACATTTTCAACAAGAGTTCCTTTTCCTTCATGCCCTCACCAACATTTGTTTCTGGTTTTTGTTGCTGTTGTTTTAGACTTGGCATTCTTACAGATGTGAGATGGTATCACTTATCATTGTGATTTGCAATATACTGCTAACAAATGATGATATTTTTTCATATGTTTGTTGGCCATCTATATGTCTTCTTTGGAGAAGTGTCTGTTTAGCTCTTCTGCCAATTTGTTGATTGTGGTAATTTTTTTTCCTGTAGACTTATAAGGTCTTATATAAGTTGTATGTAAATCTTGGATATTAGTGTCTTGTCAGACACATGATGTGTAAATACCTTCTCCCATTCAGTGGTTTTAATGATAGTTTCTTTCACTGTGAAGAAGCATTTTAATTTGGTGCAGACTCATTTATTTTAGCTTTTGTTTCCTTGTTGTTAGAGTCTGATGTCTTTGAGTGTTTTGCCTATTTTATTCAATGTAGTGTATGGTTTCCAGTCTTACACTCAAGTCTTTTATCCATTTTGAGATAATTTTTGTGTATGATGTAAGATTGTGGTCTAATTCATTCTTTTTAATGTAGCTGTCCAGTTTTCCCAACACCATTTGTTGACAAGACTTTCCTTTCTTCATTGTATATTTTTGGATATAAGTTAACTTTCCATAAAAGTATATGTTTATTCCTGGACTCTCAATTCTATGCCATGATGTGACTATTTTTAGGCCAATGCCATACTATTTTTGACTAATATAGCTTTGCAGTGTGGTTTGAAATCTTGGAATGTGAAACCTCCATTCTTTTTTTTGTCAGGATTGCTTTGGTTATTTGAATTTTTTTGATTCCATATAAATTTCAATAATCTTGCTATATTTCACTGAAAAAATGCCACTGAAAATTTGATCAGGATTTCATTGAATCTGAATATTGCTCTGGGAAAGGTGGCCATTTTCACAATGTTAATTCCTCCGATCCATGAGCAGGGGCTATCTTTCATTTCTTTGTTTTCCATATCTTTTAACAATGTCTTATAGTTTTCCTTGTATAGGTCTTTTACCTAGGTATTAAATATAGGTATTAAACCATTTTGATGTGATGGATTGTTTTATTAATTTCCTTCTACTCAAGTTTATTATTTACATATAGGATGACAACTGATTTTTTTATGTTGATTTTGTAGCTATTGATTTCACCTACTGATTTATTATTTCTAATAGCTTTTTAGTGGAGTCTTTAGCATTTTCTATACATAGTATAAAGTCATCTGAAAATAGGGAAATTTTTATTTCTTCTTTCCCAGTTTGGATTCATTTTATATCTTTTCTAATTGCTCTAGGTAGGATTTCCTATATTACATTGAAAGCAGTGATGAAAGTAGGTATCTTTGTCTTGTACCTGACAAGGAAAGACTTTCATTTACTCACAATTGAGTATGATCTAAAGGACTTAGAACAGTCAACAACTTTGGTAGCTAATACCACCTGATTTCAATACTTACTACAAAGCAAAAAATACATAAAATGTGATATTGTGTAAAGATTACAAAAAAATCATTGGAACAGAGTAGAGTCCAGAAATATAACCATACCTACATATATAGACTAGTGATTAGTTTTTATAGAAGGCACCTACATATATAGACTAGTGATTAGTTTTTACAGAAGGCAAAGTCATTTCAATGAAGAAAGGATACTGTTTTCAACAAATAGTGTGAGGACATAGGGAAAGTTTATTATTTGAATTACGGAGAGTTCATAAGGATATTCGTATTTGGCAGATCGAGTTTAATCCTTTATTGATTTATCTTATAAATAACATCCTTAAAAAGATCTGTTGTATATCTTTTAGTTTGTTTACTTTACCTTTTCAATCTGCCAAATCCATTTTTCCAGCACCATTTATGAAAGAGACTATCTTTTCTCCATTGAGTATTCTTGGCTCTATTGTCAAATATTAGTTTACCACGTTTGAGGGTTTACTTCTAAGTTCATGATTTTTCCACTAGTCTATGTGTCTATTTTTATGCCAAGTTCACACTGTTTTGATTGGTGTAGCTTTGTAGTATAGTTTGAAATAAAGAAGTGTGATCCCTCCAGGTTTGTCCTTCTTTCTCAGGATTACTTTGGTTTTTCAGGACCTTCTGTAATTCCTTATGAATTCTGTAGGACTATACAGCAATAAAAAAGAAGGAAACTGTCATTTATGACAGCATGAATGAAACTTAAGACCATCACACTGAGTGAGACAGAAAAAGACAGATACTATACAACCTCACTTATACATGAAATCAGAAAAACCAATCTCACAGAAACAGAGAACAGATTAGAAGTGGCGGGGGGGAAGAATGTAAATGGATCAAAGTGGTCAAAGGATACAAACTTGGAGTTATAAAATGAATAAGACCTGTGGATGTAATGTACAACATGACGACTATAGTTTAAAATGCTATATTGTACATTGGAAATTTTAGAAGATACATTACTTTATAGTTCTCACTACAAAACAAATTTTAACTATGTGAGGTGATGGTTGTGTTAACTAGCTTTATTATGGTAACTCTATAAAATCCCAACATTTTATACCTTAAAATTATACAGTGTTAGTAGTATATATTAATATTTATATTTCAATAAAACTGGGGAAAATAGAATAAAATAAAAAAGAAATTGTTAGATATCATTAATGATCATAGAAACAAATTACTTTCCTACAATCTTACTATTGACATTATAAAAGACTGACACTAGTCCCCCAAATCTATACCTATTCTTTTGAAATTGAGGTGTTACTTTTTTTTTATTTATGCATGCAAGAGCTGGGGTACAGTTGAGGTGTTATTTCTATAGGCACAGAAAAGGAACTGAAACATCATAAAATTTTTATTTTGCTTACATCTACCTATATGACCTTGAGGAAAGCCTATCAACGCACTAGATTCTCATGTTCAACTCTGGGCAATAAGGAAAACAAGATACTCCCTCAATCCTTGTCCACTTTAATAAATCACCTCACACTGGCTTTAAAGATATGTTTTCTCTTAATTCAAGGGAAGATGATACACCTTCCTAGAGTGGTCACTCAGAGACAAATGCTGCCCATGGATTTGCATTTACTCTACCTTAATACCACAGCTTTTCATAGATGAGAAAGTAGATGTTCAAAAAGCCTATTTAATAATATACTTCACTATTCATGCTCTTTGCACTGGAAGACTTTTTTCTCACCATTAAAAAATGAAAGAATTTTTTTTCTGGTAGTATCAAGATCAGAGTATAAAAAAAGACTCTAAACAATACCCTCAGTGTTAAAATTTTAGTAACTAATAGAAGTTCCACATGAAATACTGAAAACAATTTTAATGTTCCTATTCCTGTGATAGGCTCTGATATTTATGACAATGATTTTTGCAATTTTAAAATAAGAAGGAAATTGGTCTTGGATAAAGACTTGACCTCAAAACTCAGTTCTGCAACTTACCAGTGAAATAATTTTGATCAAGAAACTGATTTTCTAAGTCATTACTTTAGAGTGTTCCCAACTATATATACCATCTATATTTGTATACCATCTGTAATTCTATCATTACGTTAACCATCACTTGACTTGTTTGGGGGTTAGTTTATATGTGACAGACTTCTCAACTAAATGTAGTGTAAGCTACTGGAAGACAATAATTTTGTGTTAGTAATATCATCCCAAAAGCTTATTGAGATTTTCATGTATTCAACACATTAGAGTTTTACCATAGATTTTTATTAGATGAATATATTATTATTTTTAAAATGAAAGGTTCTATTACTGACCAAAAGTTGGCAAGATCTAATGCGACAGTCTAGTTAGGAAAACAAGTGATTATTAAAGAATGCATAAATAGTAGACCCAAATATCACCCCTACATTTTCCACACAATACTCCATATCACTTCAACTCATACCATGATTGCTTGTATTTCTTTCAAAAGGTTCAACTGAAAGAAAATTACAGCCACACAGGGACTATGTTTTAATCATCTTTGAATTCTCAGAATAGTATAGTATAATGTGTAACAGAAGATGGCTGAAGTGGACTGAATGGTAATTTTGAGAAGGAAGAGATCATTGCATGCAGAATATTCATCTCAAGAGGTAAAGCTGGTTTTAATATTTTCAGTTACAATTCCTCCATAAGTAAAGAAATTCTATACTAAAGACTGAAAAAAGCACATAAAATATGGTTCAGGGCCTCCCTGGTGGCGCAGTGGGTTAAGCAACGCACTATGAAGCAAACCGCAGCCACTGCAGCAAGAGTTCGATCCCTGCTGCCGGCCAGGGGGGGACCCACATGGCGCGGCAGACCTCTCCTGCTGTGCCTGCTGCTCCCCTCAGCAGTGTACTTCTGTTGATCTGCCTGTTCTGCTCCCCGCTCTCTGTGGTAAATCCTGTCACCCCTCACACCTCTGGCCTGTACCCCAGCTCTTGTATGCATAAATAAATAAATCTTTAAAAAAATATATATGGTTCAGTCATTTTGAGAGCTGTTTCCATTTTAGCACAGTGTTAAACTTTGGTGTTATGATTCACACATTTCTAATGCAAATACATGAAAATTTTAATTATTTGAAGGTGAATTATCAAATTTGTAGATTAGATAGGCTTCTTGCTTTTTCTACTCCCTCTAATTACATAGACGTTTGGGCACTGTTTCCTTCTTTCCTTGTGCATGAATGGCAGTGGGATAAACTCATGAATAAAGGAAACATCCATGATGCTTAAATGGTGGTAAGGAAAGCATGGAAATCCAATACCACCTGTACGCAGTTCTATTACTGGTCAAAAATTGTACTGAAATAAAACTGTCATGGTATTCAAAATTCAAAGAAGCAGAATTCAAAATTTCTTGAAGCAGTTCATCAGAGAACAATTTGTTCTCATATCAACCAAAAAACTAAATGATGCATTTTATTCACAACAATAAAAAACATTATATTGAGTCAAGTCACTGGCAGTGCATACAGACACACAACAGAAAACAGATGTTGACATCAGTGAGATATTTGGTTAGTCAGGTTTATCCCAGCTTGTCTGTGGCTTCCATTTTGTGGCAAGAAATATACTATTGACCCCTATCATTTAATTTAATGTTTTGATTCTATACGAACTTTGCTTTGATCTAGTCATCTAATCATTTCACAAAAGTGAGTAAAAGTAATGTTGCTTATAAATTACACATATTTTCAATCCTAGTACATGTAATTTATTCTTGATATTCTTTGTTACATTTTTCAATCAATGCTAATACTTTATGAAGGTGTGAAATAATTTTTGGGGTACACAGACAACGTCCAATTGAATGTCAATGCATTTGGAAAGGGGGGAACTTCTATAGGAGGACCAGTGTGTAAAGCTTTAATGTGTATGTCATCTAATACATGTACATACTTTCATACATATTAAAAGCAATGACAGGAGTGAGGAAAGGAAAAAAGTCAAAGTGACTGAAGAGTGGGCTTCAGAACCACCATGTATGATTGCATGGATTGTTTACTGAACATTCTCAGGGACAGCAGTTGCTTTGATGGCACCCTTTACTGTTGTGCAATATGGCTGCTGTGTAATATGCAATACGGATTTTCTTTTCTATGGATTTTCAAGTTTCTAATTGACAAAAGGACTAGACTAGACTATAACTGCACCCCAGATCTCACTTCTTAGAGTCCTAGTTTACTTGGAAGTAACTTGTTCCTTACAAGGGTATATGGGAAGAAGAAAGGTACGAAGGAGGTATAGAGATAATAATGGTAAAATAGTGAGTTAAATTTTTAACATTTACATTGTGCCAGGTGTGTTTCATAGTGCTTTGTACACATTAACTCTTGTTTATTCTTGTTTATTCAAGCTTTTAATTAAGGGCCATGACCCATGATGAATTTCAGATCTTATTGAAAGCAATCACATCCATGGACTATATAGAATCCTTAAAAGCTCTCTTCACTTATCTGTTCCAACTTTATTGTCTTCAACCATACATTGTATTGGAAGTTTCTTAATTCCATCCTCCACTGGAACTAGTTTAGAAGAGCCCCACACCAAGCTGTCTGAATACTTCTTACAACTCCTCTAGTTTTACCATATTCATCCCATCATACTGAGTTTTCACATCAATTAAGATGGAAGACTTGTCAAAAAAATACAAGTTTCAGGCATTCTTTGACTTACACTGTGCAAAGTGTTCTGTTAGCCTCTCTGCTTCTTCACTTTCCCCATCATCATCAGATCCAAAAAGGTCAATGTCTTCATTATCTTTACTATCTGCAGTTCCACTTCCTGTGGTATCTTCTACATTAGCAGAGCCATACTTGCCAAAAGCCTTTTTAATTCCTTGAAGACTTGCCTTTTCCTTTTCAAAAGACTGGATGTGATTATACCAGCGTTGGGCATGGTATAAGTCTCGGGTGTATCAGCAACTGCTCCTAATACTGCCACATATCCTTGTGTTGGTGCATACTCCTCTATTGCTCTTGTCTGCTAGGTAATCACTGAACATCTGGAGGTGTGCAGAAACTTTGTCTCCAAACCCTAACTATTGATGCTGGAATTGGTCAGCAGTGAAGGAAAAAAGGAGAGCTTTTTTAATTCTTTCAATTTCCATAACCAATCAAAGAATAGGTACCATTATTACCTTTATTTCAAAGATAAGAGAATTGAGACCAAAGAGGTTTAACAACTGAACCAAGAACATGTAACAGTAAGTGGGGGAAATGGTTGAAATGTAGAGTGAGAGAGGGTTAATCTTCTCCTTTGCAAAACTGTGACTAATAGTTGAAGGTCAATCAGAAGTTCCTCTCATTTAAATACTTATTTGCTTTTGCTAAATAAAATTTTATAGGAAAAAGAAGACCCTGTGTATTCAATCATAAAACCAGAATAAGAAGATCTAAATATAACACTGACAAAACAATTCTCCAAAATAATCTCCAAAACTGAAGTATGAAATGCCTAGTGTTACATTTCATTTAGCACAAATGCTAAAAGTAAAACGAATTTTAACAGTCAGCACTTTGTTTCTAAAAAAACTTCCAGTTTTTAGAATTAATAAAACTAATGTTAGAGTAGATGAAGAAATGTCATGGGGCATTAATTCTTGTTTTTAATGAAGCAGTGAATAAATATAGGGAGAAGTAATCACAAGAGCCTCTACAACTCAAGGACATGCATGTTTGAGTGGGGGCACAGTAACCAGTACACAATGCAGGAGATCTAAAATATTTCTAAAGTGATTCACATTAGTGAGTCTTCCATTATTCCTTATTTCATAATTTCTAAATATTTGACTATCTGAACATCTAATTTACTATATAGAATCATAGTCATGTTGAAATAACTTCAACTTTATATAAAATTTTAATTTGAAAAACTAACTTAAAATGGTAATTTCAAATGCAATACATTGCAAAAATAATCTCTGTGTATTTGCTCCCATTTTCTCATCGTAGTGCTGCTATGTTAAAAATAAATTTGGGGGGATGCAAAGAAAGCATTTTAAAGGTAAAGATAAAATAACATTTGTTATGTGGCCACTGTTAAAGCTCTGACCTGTTGGCAACAGTCTATTCTCAGACTTGTCAAAACAACCCCTTTCAGCATGTTCAGAGTGTGCAGAGATTTTCGTTTATTCCAGAATGTCAGGAATTGGAGGAACAAAAATATTTTGAAAGTGATCTGTGATGTACATTGTTTTGTCAAATACCTATTCAAAAGGGAACAACCCATCAAAGTCAAGAAATGTTATTTTGCTACAATGGGTAACGCAGACCCTACCACCCACTCAACAGCTGCAGGAAATGAATTTAAAGTTGGTCATTAGTCCCATGATAAAGAACAACTGCCAAATATTTTATCCCAATTTATCAGCCCTGCTCTATTCCAGTAAATCACACTAATCCAAGGCCAGTCACACTGTTTGTTACTCAAAAACAATAAGTTTAACCCAATGAGTTTATTTGTTTAAGTCATCTGGTGAATTCTTTTAAATTATGCCCTGTTTCTAGTACCATTTCTTTTTGCATTCATGTAAGCTTCTGCTGTAGCTGCCTGAAGAGAAAATGAAAGGAGGCTCTTGCAGAGCAGTGAGAAGAGAATACATTTTTAAACTTTCCTTTTTTCTCCTAAAATTAGCACCTGGCATATGGAATATTCAGCAGGTGGCTCAGCAGGGATAGGCGCACTGTTTTTCATACCTGCCACTGAGATGTTTGACATTTTGACTTGCTAAGAAACAAGGCCTTTGAGGCCATTTATTTGTGTGTATGTATGTGCACATGAATGTATGTGCACAGTCATGGGCATACTAACAAACAGAGTCTCTTATAGGAAAGACTTTGAGACAAAAGCTATTAACAAAGTTAGACAGTTAAGAAAAATTAAATACTAGAGTGGGGAGTGTGTGATCCCTATTATTTAAGTTAAATAACTATTTTAAATCCCACCATGTTAGAGAATAGGGAATTATTTATAACTAAGGAATTCCAGGAATTAGGGGTCTCCCTGGTGGCGCAGTGGGTTAAACACACACTATGAAGCAAACCACAGTCACTGCAGCATGAGTTAAAATACCTTTCTATGGTTGGGGAGGTAACCCACATGGTGCGACAGACCTCTCCTGCCTCACCCGCTGCTCCCCTCTGCAGTGTATTTCAATGAATCTGCTATTCTGCTCCCCACTCTCTCTCTGGTGGATCCTTTCACCCCTCACACCTCTGGCCTGTATACCCATTCTTGTATGCATAAATAAATACATCTTTAAAAAGAATAATTCAAGGAATTACATTTTATAATAGAATAAGGAAACTGAACATTTGAAGATCACAATTTAAAAATTCACTGAGCTAATGTCTCCCAATTGTATGAAAAGCAGCTACTGAATTAGCATTCCACATTTATAATCATAAGTAGTCTGCATCATACAGTATTTTAGGCAATGGAGTTTTAAAGAAAAAATGGAGTATCATATTTGAAAGATTCTTAGGAAGTATAATAAACTAAACTTGGATATGAATTAGTGAGGGAAGACAGAGTCTCAGTTAATCCCTAGCTCTCTGGCTTGATGACCAGATGAATGGCAGAATCATTAATAAGAATTGACAAATGACCACTAATTCCTTAATATCCATTCTACCCATTTTCTTATGTAACTGATTTGTATATATCAAAGATGGCAACATGCCCAACTAAGAATTATATCAAAACTTTATTTTTCATTCTTCATCATGACTAATAATGAAATTACATGAAACATAAACAGTAAAAACGTGCATCGAATCAGCAGTATGGCAGCACTTTTTCTTTATATTTCTTCTTTCACCTGGAATGTAATGGTTGAAGTACCAGCAGCCAGTATGTGACTATGAGGTAACTTGAAGATAAAGGCTTCATGCTAAGGATTCTTGATCACTGGGAGTCACAATGCTAATCTCAAGGTGCCTAATTCTGTAGTTTTATTTTGATAGAAAAATAAGTCTTTATCTTGTTTAAGATACAATTATTTCAGGTCTCTGTTAATAGTCATTAAAACTAATCTTAATTGAATCCCTTTATAAAGAATCAAGTTGCTTGGTCCCTTTTGGTATATGGGAGGGTTAGGAGGAAGTTCAGCTTTGGATGTATTATATGTGAGGTTCTGATGGAATACCCAGAAGTCACTTGGAAACACAACTAGAGATACAGATTTGGATTAATCTAAGTAGAAAGCTAATGTTTTATAGCTGTCATTTCCAATCAGAGGTTCTTAATTTTCTTCAGGTGATATCTATGGTGAGGCCTTTCTATTTTTCAGTTTTGAGAAACTGCCTTGCACTTTACATTGAATTCAATAAAGGCAATCTATATTTTGCATGACAATGAGGAACTGTAAAGTATGTGAGCTAAAACTGCAAAGTGATCTAAATAACAATTAGTAGAAAAATTATGATTGTTCCATGACCTCTAGAATTTGTATCAAAACTCTCATAATATATGTATATAGATTAATGAAAAAACAGTAAAGCTGTTTTTTATTTAGTATATTTGGAATTGAAGGCATTAGAAACACTGAGAATTAAAACACTTTATTTCTGTTAAAAATGTATGAGAAGTAGTTTGTACACTAGTTGCCTTCTTCTGATTGTATAACTTATCACAGAGAATAAGGATCTTTTGTACACCCTAGTGAATTATTACTCCTTAAGTTTGGATCAATTTCCAACATTTGATCATTTACACATTCATGTTATGAAACAGTTCCCAGGGCCTCCCTGGTGGCGCAGTGGGTTAAGCAGCGCACTATGAAGCAAACCGCAGTCACTGCAGCATGAGTTCGATCCCTGCTGCCAGCCAGGGAGGGGACCCACATGGTGTGGCAGACCTCTCCTGCTGTGTCCGCTGCTCCCCTCAGCAGTGTACTTCTGTTGATCTGCCTGTTCTGCTCCCCGCTCTGTCTGTGGTGAATCCTCTCACCCCCCACACCTCTGGCCTGTACCCCAGTGCTTGTATGCATAAATAAATAAATCTTTAAAAAAAAAATGAAACAGTTCCCCAAAAATCTCACAGATATCTCCAGAAATAAATGTGGAATGTTTTGCCTGTGGTTTTTCTTTCAGAAAAATTTTACCCTTTATGTCACAACCATTTTCCTTCATTAATTTCTCCTAGTTGTACATCTAGAGTCTTTCTAATGGTGGCAATGTCAACATCCCCAGCTATTTCTTCTATAATTCTATTTATGTTCAATTCAAATTTCACCTTAGTAGTATCACTTTTAGGTTTTGGTTTTGTTGTTGTTTGTTTGTTTGTTTTTTGCTGTGTTATTTGCTGGTTAATGTCCTCTTTTGATTATCCATTTTTGTAAAATGTCACAGGAATTTATCATTGTGAGACAAGAACGTAATACAGATTCATAGTGTTGCTGTGTGTGACCCAAATTACAGGTAGATAGTGACTAATCACTTGATAGAGTTTGAAAGAAGTGATGTGCTTGTTCACTAATCAAGATATGCATCTGTTAACTACATAGTGATTTGTGAACTGAAAAGCTGGCAACAAAATTTGTACTTTCCACAATTACTGAGCTGAACTACACAGTGGCTAAAATGTAAATTGTGATGTTGGGGGACCAGATTATTTAACTAAACCATAGCAATTGGAAATCGTGCATGTCAGAACATGCAAAGTGGAACCTCTCTGTATATGATCCAATTCAGAGCTGGTCAGATCTAGATGTCGCCAAACAACATTCGTTCTCTTTCATATACCACCTCTTTTGCCCTTCTTCTTAGCTACCTTATTTCCATTAGTATTGCCACCAGAGAGAGATATGGAGTATTTTAAAGTTTTCTTTAACTTTTATTAGGCTAAACTCTGTCCTGCACAACAGTCTACTAATCAAAATTATCTGTTCATTCATTTGCTCAGTAAATGAATTCTACCATGTACTTGGAATATCTTTATCAGTGAATGAATACTTTGTATCAGTGGAATATTTTGTATCGGCAAATAAAACTATAATCTATGGCTCTGCAATGCTTTTATATTAATTGGCAATTGTAAGGGGTTAGAGCATGAGGGGATAATAATGACATCTGCTATAGCAGTGGAGTGTTGTCAAGCTATGATAAGATTATATATTTTTTTAATATAGTTCATTTATTTATATATATATTTTACATCACTGTCCATTTTTTGTACAATGTTTGCTTTCTCCTTTCAGGTGTAGTCCCCACAGAATTCTTACCACCAATTCACCCGTGCACCTGCACCATCATCATAATCCTTTGTGCTCGTCCCTCCCATTTTTGATCCCTCTCCCTCCTCCACCTTTGCTAATGCCTCTGATTTATAGTTGCCTGTTGATTGGGGGGGTGTTTTTTATTGTTATTATTCCCCCATCCCTTATTTGGTTCCCCTATATTCCTCCTATAAGTGAAACCATCTGATATTTTTTCTTTTTCCTTCTGATTTATTTCACTGAGCATAATACCTTCAAGCTCCATCCTTGTTGTTGGGAATGACATGAGTTTATCTTTTTTGATTGCTGGATAGTATTCCATCGTATATATACACCACATCTTCTTGATGCAATCATCTATTTTGGGGCATGTGGGTTGTTTCCATATCTTACCTATTATAAATAGTGCTGCAGTAAAAATAAGGGTGCAGGTATCCTCTTGAATAATGTTATTGTGATCTTTAGGTAGATCCCATCCTAGGGATCTACCCAAAGGTCACATGGTACTCAGGTACTCAGCGTCATATGGTAGCTCTATTTTTAGTAGTTTGAGGAATCTCCACATGGCTTTCTATGGTGGTTAGACCAGTTTGCATCTCCACCAGTAGTGTAGGAGACTTCCTTTTTTACCACATACTCACCAACATTTGTTGTTCCTAGTTTTTCTTAATATGTGCCACTCTCACTGGTGTAAGGTGACATCTCATGGTAGTGTAAATAAGAAAAATACAGATACTTAAGCGTAAAAATAAGAAATAGCAAGCTTAATCTCATGGTCAAAATCAGTATCATTAATAAAGTGACATTACAGACATCACATACCTCCAAACACTAGTTTTAAGAACACGTATCATTGTCATATTCTAGACAGCTATGTATACTTAAATATAATCATGAAGAAATGAATAAATCTCAAAGAATGAAAATTTTATACAAACATAAGTATTCTTCCAAAAGTAAATGTCATAAACACAGGCTTTTTTAAATATCAATTTTAGGGTTGTTTGACAAAAAAAATTAGTTTTACCTTATAATTATTCTCATTTCTATATATGCAACAAATTTTGACTCTAAATTTATTTATAAAATATCTTCTGGGGGGTCTCCCTGGTGATGCAAGGGTTAAGCACTGCACTATGAAGCATTCGAAGCCACTGTAGCACCAGTTCGATCCCCAGTCAGGGAGGTGACAGGTGACCCATATGGTACAGCAGACCTCTTCTGTCTCACCAGCTGCTCCCCTCAGCAGTGTATTTCAGTCAATCTGTCTGCTCTGTTTCTCAGTCCGTCTCTGGTGAATCCTCTCTCACACACACACACCCTACACACACCTCTGGCTTGTACTCCAGTTCTTGTATGCATAAATAAATCTTTAAAATATTAATAAAAAATATCTTTTGGGGTTTCCCCAGTGGTTCAGGGGTTAAAGTCTCAGCACTATCAAGCTATCTCCAGCCACTGAAGTAAGAGTTTGATCCCTGTCCTGGGAGGTGACCCACATGGTGCAGCAGACCTCTCCTGTTTCGCCTACTGCTCCCCTTAGCAGTGTATTTCAGTGTCTCTACCTGTTCTGCTCCATACTGTCTCTGATGAATCCTCTCACCCCCACACCTCTGACTTACACCCCAGCACTTGTATGCATAAATAAATAAAATAAATCTTTTTTTAAAAATCTTCTTAAGCACTAACTTTTATACTGTTTTGAGTACTATCATATCCTGGATTATCTAAAAAATGAAAACAGAGGCTGAGCAAAATTGAGGATATAGCATTCCACTGGGAGGTTTATAATCTGAGGACAATGAGAGTAAGAAAATATGGATATGAGGCAGAAAATATAAATTCAAAGGTTCATTACTGAGTTGGTCACAGCTTTGTGAAGAAATACAGTCAGGATCTTTGGGGAAACAATACATAGAAACCAGTCTACAATAAAACTTAATTCTAATGCTTTATTTTCTACATTTGTTCATTACTGAGTAACTGCTTGCTCAGTTACCAGAGTACTACTACTGAGAGTTTGTCCATAACTCACCTAATTCAAAACTTAGTGATAGTTCTACATCCTGTGTTGATTTTTTCTGTACACAAGTCCTTTCAAACACAAATACCTTTCCACTTTCCTCTTTACTGGGAAAAGCTGAATGAGCAGTTGAAATTCCATTTATATATAGGAGAGAATAGCTGGAAATAGGTCTTAGAGCTAACATTCTACATAAGAATCAAAATAGAGTTTCCTGATTTCTCCTGAATTAATCCTTCGTGATATTTACTTTAAAAAGTGCTATAGACTTGTATTCAGATGAATGCCAAGTAGACAAATAAGTGGATGTTAACATGTTTGAAGCCAGTTTTAAGCAAAATGATGACATAGTGAAAGAAATTTGTTTGTGCTATTCTTCCACTCTCTACTTTTTTCCATGTCTCTTCAAGTCCTATACCAATACACACAAATTATCTTGAAAAATCATCTTGTCCCTTGTCTGTCTATGGCATCCTCCTGAGCTTTTCCTTCCCATACAGTGCCTCACTTGATGGCCTTTTACTTTTATCTTATGTATGGGTAGGCTAGGGCTGCCATCACAGATACTAGACACTAGATAGCTTAAATAACAGAAATTTATTTTCTCACAGTTCTGTAAGTCCAAGATCAAGGTGTGAGTAGGAGTCAAGTGTGCTGAGAGGTGTTCCCTTGGCTTGTAGACAGTCACCTCCATAGACACAATAATGTCTATGCCTATGGGCTTTCCTCTGTGAGTGCATGAGATGGTGGGGGAAACAACCTCTGGGGTTTCTTCTTATGAACCTTATGATCATTCAATCATAATTACTTCTTTAGTGGGTTAGGGTATGGGCATTTGAATTGGAGGTAAGTGGAAGGAACAAAAATATTCAGTTTATAACACCTCCTATGCTAAATCTTCTGTCAAACCTTGTCTTTCCCTAACATAGAGACTTTCTTTTTACTAATCTGGGCTAACAGATTAGTTCTCTTCTTTAAAAGTGATACACAAGGGAAAATATATAGAGTCTTATTTCTTAGAGTATGTTTGAAAGAAACATTTTAACAGTCTAAGTATCAAGCACTGCTGTCCATGCTCAGTCTTCTGCCTAAACTTTTGCTAGATGTGGCCTAAAGGACCCACGTGTTTAGTGCATAAGCATCTTCCTTCCATTTCTGGCATGTTAGTTTGGGCTTATTATTAATTGTATCAATGGTGTTCACAGAAGAAATGACAAAGAAGAATGGGAACAAAAACATGGTAATTAAAAATCCTAAATTTAAATTCCACGTCCATAATTAACTTACAAATAACCAGAAACTAAGATAATAAGCCTGTTACTATGGTTATTTGTGAATAGTTAAGATCAATTATTTTTAAATATAATATGCTACTTAATTAATTTGTTGCTTCTCACCTCTAAATTCACCTTTCAGTACCTGCTCTGCAACATCTCTCCCCTAGAGTGAGCAAAATGTCCAGCTTTGTCAATAGAGGGTAAAGAAGGAAGGTGTCATCTCTTCCTGGTTCCTGATAGCTGCTTTCTGCTTTTTCTAGTTTTGACTGCACCATCTATCAGTAGTACAAATGTGTAGGGAGGGATTTCTGATTACTCCAACTGTGCATAAAAAGTGCATGTCTCTTCTAGTTATATTTGCCCTGCAAAATAGACAAGAACAAATATGGTGAGGGAACACTTGAAGATGAACTTTAAGAGTACCAAATTAGGAATGAGTTTCATAGATATCACAGATCCATCATATACTCTCTCTTGTATTCTGGCTCCCTTGGCCAACCAAAACATGCATCCTCTTCCTAATTTTCCTCTAAAGTAGTATGTCTTTCTCACTTTGAAATATGTGCTTTTAACTAATATGGTAACTTTAAAAAGTCTATTTAGCACATTGACATAACATCTTTTGTGCATGTTGTATTCCCCCCCCCTCCATCCAAACTATCTTTTAATTTTGTTTAATTGGTCCCAGCATAGAGGTTGGCACTACATATGTGATAGTTCCTATTTCTCCTTCCTTTAAGAAACAACTGGATTAAGCATCTTATTTAGACCAAGCACAAGCTAGGCAATGGAGATACAATTATATTTCCAAGCTAGGCAATGGAGACACAAAAATTTACAAGATATGCTCTTTCCCTCAATGAACTGATTATACTGCCAAAATGGTAGCAGTGCAAGTGCAATATATCCAGTGAAACCTAAATGTAGGGGCCTCCCCAGTGGCGCAGTGGGTTAAGCAACACACTGTGAAGTGAACCATAGCCACTGCAGCACGAGTTTGAACCCTGCTGCCGGCCAGGGAGGGTGACACACATGGTACAGCAGCTCTCTCCTGCCTTGCCTGCTGCTCCCCTCAGTAGTATGTTTCAGTCGATCTGCCTGTTCTGTTCCCCACTCTGTCTCTGGTGGATCCCCTCACCACCCCATACCTCTGGCCTGTTCCCCAGTTCTTGTGTGCATAAATAAATACTTTAAAAAAAAAAAAAGAAAACTAGATGTAATAGAGATTTGTATAGTCACAACATTTATTTTAAAAAGGCACAAGACAGAACCATACCACTCCTAGATATCAGATGGAAAGCACTGTGGGGACCTCCCTGGTGGTACAAGGGGTCGCAGCACTATGAACCACTGCAGCATGAGTTCAATGCCCAGCCAGGGAGGTGACCCACATGGCACAGCAGACCTCTCCTGTCTCACCAGCTGTTCACCTCATCAATGTATTTCAGTAGATCTGCCTGTTTTGCTCCCCACTCTGTCTCTGGTGAATCTTCTCACCCTCACCCCCGCACCTCTGGCTTGTACCCCAGCTCTTGTATGCATAAATAAATCTTTTAAAAAATAAAGAAATAATAAAGAAGAAAGAAAAAAGAAAGCAGTGTGGTAGTACCCTAAAAATATGAACAAGAATATTTAGATTAACGCTTATCAATAATAACCAAACTGAAGAAAATCCAATCATACCTTAACAGCAAAATGGCTAAATAAATTATGGTACATACATACACCAGGATAATATATAGCAGTGATCTCAAGACCCGTTTATACTTTCAAAACTTACTGAAGACATTGAAGTGTTTTTGATCAATTTTGACATTTCTATTAATATTTATCATCTTAAAAATTAAGACTGATTTTTAAAATTTTTATTATTCTAAACTAAAAAACATGGATAAACCTGGAAAATATTATGCTAAAATATTTTACTGTGAAACATAACAGGAAAAATGTGATTAGATTCCACTTAATGTAAGTACCTAGATTACTCAAATTCATAAAGACATAAAATAGAATGGTGATTGCCAGGGGCTAGTGGGAGAGGTAAATGGAGAGCTATAGTTAAATAAGCATTTCCAGCTTGTGGAGATGCAGTTCTGAGAAAGAACTGTGATGACAACTGCACAATAATGTGAGTATACTGACAGCCACTTAACTATACACCTAAAAATAGTTAATTTTATAATATATATATTTACCACAACTAAAAAATAACAATAAGTCCATTATGTTGAATGTATATTTTACAATTGACTATATCTTCCAAACGAAAATATTAGCATTATTTTACATGTTTGCAAATCTCTTTAAAGTCTGGCTTAATAGTAGATCACTGGATTTTAATATCTGCTTCTGTTTTCAATCTGTCACAATATGTTGTTTTGGTTGAAATATATGAAGAAAATCTGGACTCAAAAAAATGTTGTGGGTAAGGTTAAAAACTGTGAATAGTCTTTAATATTACATCAAAACTTGATAATTAGTAGTTTCTTTCAAATGTTGCAGATCTTTCTAATGTTGACAAACTTCATATTATTTCAAAAAAGCCACATTTGTTAATATCATCAATCTCAACAGCAAAATTTTGAAGTACTGGGAACATGTTAAATGTATCATGGTGAATATAAATATTCTAATTCTAATTTTTGCTCAAAATGAAAATTTTGTCACTGTCAACAAATATAGTCTGCTATTTGTCTTGAAGTGGTAGGCTTACACCATTTTTAAAAAACAAACTATCTGCCAAATACCTGTCTGAATAATCATAGTTTTACTTGGTTATTTCAAGTAAAAGCAGTGTTCCATGAAAAAAACCACTAATTCAATTCATAACAGAATTGCACAAGTGCTTTTTTTAAGAATATTGTATTTCTGTATGCAACAGAAGCACCTCATGTACTCTTCCGGCTCCATGACATAGACTATTTAGGAGACATGCACTAATCTCAGCAATTTAGGAATGGAAGGGAACTTCTTTGACCTGATAAAAAACTAAGAAATATCTAGTCCTAATATCATTTTTTCTAGTAAAAGACAAATGTTTTCCCTTCTAAGATTGAAAACATTGCTTATACTCAACACTATACTCAAGAATCTAGCCAGTGCAACAAGATAGAAAACAAAGGAAGGACTCCCTAGTGGCGCAGTGGGTTAAGCAACGCACTATGAAGCAAACTCCACAGCCACTGCAGCACGAGTTCGATCCCTGCCGCTGGCCAGGGAGGGGACCCACACGGCATAGCAGACCTCTTCTTCCTCGCCCACTGCTCTCCTCAGCAGTGTTTCAGTCAGTCTGCCTGTCTGCTCCCTGCTCTGTCTCTGGTGAATCCTCTCACCACCCTGGACTCTGGCCTGTACCCCTGCACTTGTATGTATAAATAAATAAATCTTTATAAAAAAAGAAAACAAAGGAATTAGAAACATGTATCTTGAACAGGAAGAAATAAATCTGTCTTTATAGATAGATGACACAACTATCAACAGAAAAATTTCAAAAATATCTATGAAAAATGTTGCTAGAATAAATGGGTTTAGCCAGTTCCCAGAATGTAATGTCAATATATTAAACAATATGCAGCTAACAACTGGAAATTGAAATGTAAACAATATTATTTTCAAAAATGTAGAAGAAATACAGTCAATAAAATTTGTGCAAGATTTGTATCCTGAAAACTGCAATATATTCAGGAGAATAATTTAAGAAGATGTAAATATAAAGTGATACCTTGTTCACAGATTTAAGGATTTAATATTGTTAACATGGCAATTTTCCTCAAATAAATCTATAGATTCAATGTATTCTCAATCAAATATTTCAACTTTTTTTAGGAGGATAATGTATCAAAGGAGACTTAGAAACAAGGGCAGCAGGGAAACTCCTGGGAAAGAGTAAGAGGCTGTAAAAATGTTTTGATAAGGAGGAAGTAAAGTATTGAATGATGCTGTAAAGCCAGGTAAGAAGAGGACTGGGAAGTGACAAAGGAGAGCAGCATGTCCTTTAGTGAATTCAATGATTTTGCTGCTGGCAAACTTAAAAAGGAAAAAAAAAAAAAAAACCCAAAATTCATTTGGTTATTCCATATGCTTATTATATTCAGTTTTTTTTTTAAATCCCATTATTTAGGGCCTCCCTGGTGGCGCAGTGGTTAAGCAATGCATTATGAGGCAGACCGCAGGCACTGTAGCATGAGTTCAATCCCTGCCGCTGGCCAGGGAGGGGACCCAAGTGGCGCAGCAGACCTCTCCTGCCTCACCCGATGCTCCCCTCAGCAGTGTGATTCAGTCAGTCTGCCTCTTCTGCTCCCCACTCAGTCTCTGGTGAATCCTCTCACCTCCCTGGACTCTGGCCTGTACCCCAGCTCTTGTATGCATAAATAAATGAATATTTAAAAATAAATAAATAAAACTTTTTTTAAAAAAAACATTATTTTATAGAAATTGATAAGCTGACTTTAAAATTTATTTATATATATTTGACATCAATTGTAATCCCCATGTATTCCCCATCACCATATCACCAGTGCACCAGCACCTCAGTCCCCCGTGCTCCCGTCTGCCCTCCACCCTCCCCCTCTTCCCTCCCCACCATGTCCCCAGTTTGTCCTTGTCTTTTCATTTTTGGTTTTTGTGTCTTTCTTGTTATTATTATTATTGTTATTATTATTATTATTGTTCTTATTCCTTTCCTTGGTCCTTATTTGGTTCCCTTATATTCCTCCTAGGGGAGGAACCATCTGGTATTTTGCTTTT
>JAGFMF010012266.1:10888346-10913523 GCA_019455555.1 Galemys pyrenaicus
CCGCTCTCTGTGGTGAATCCTCTCACCCCCCCACACCTCTGGCCTGTACCCTAGTGCTTGTATGCATAAATAAATAAATCTTTAAAAAAAAAAAAAAAGGACTACATGTATAAAGTCCCACCATGTATAAAGTAACTCAAAATGGCTCATAGACCTACGTGTAAAAACTAAGTCTATGAAGCTTACAGAACATCAGAGAAAGAATTTGTGTCAAATAACAAATTCAAGATTCAGGCAATGATACTATAAAGAGAGCAGACAAAAATATGGCCTTAAGGACAAAAAAAAACCCATGCTAAGGTGGTAGTAGTTTTAACCATCATTGCCTTTGCACCGTCAACAAAACCATCAAAGCAATTGGATAAATAAAATCCTAAATTATCATAAAAATAAGCTTGTCCCATGGACCCCTAATGAACATTCTCAGGAATCTTCAGACCCTGGATACTTTGAGGACAGCTTTTTTCAACAATTAAAAAAGAATGAACACTGGCATATACAACAATGGATGCATCATACAGACACAAGATTGAACAAAAGCTGCCAGGAGCAAAGAAGAAGATAACATAAATTTCATTTAACTTCTAAGAACAAGCAAAAATACTCTGTAGGATAAGAGTATAAGTAAGAGTATAAACAAAAGTATAAAAAGTCCAAATAATGGTTATTCTCTGAGTGAGAAAAGAAGGTGCTTAATTAAGAAAAGTCATGCTGGAAAGGGGAGGTCACCTATACCTTAATAGTGGTGATTTGTGCATTTTATTATATGGCTGTCATATTTTAGAAACAACATAAAAAGAAGTAATAAAAACAAGTTCCTCTTTCTAAGAGCTTTATCTTTGTTTTCCCCTTCTTGATCTTACATTTCAACTCCATTTCTCTACAGAATATAATTCTAACAAAATATATTTATATGCTAAAAGTTTCTAATATCCTCTAACATTTATATGCAACAAAACATAAGCATATTCTCAAGAACATCCATTTTACGGAAGAATTCATAATGAAGCTGAGATTCCAGAAATTCTAGTTTGAAGATGATGGACCATAACATTCCTTTGGTATTTCATATCTTAACTGTTAAGTACTTTATCTATGCTTACTTTGCTCAAAGGTTAGTTCCTTACAGGCAAGGATGCATCTGTGGGGGCCTCCCTGGTGGCGCAGTGGGTTAAGCAATGCACTATGAAGCAAACCTCAGCCACTGCAGCATGAGTTCAATCCCTGCTGCCAGCCAGGGAGGGGACCCACATGGCATGGCAGACCTCTCCTGCTGTGCCCGCTGCTCCCCTCAGCAGTGTACTTCTGTTGATCTGCCTGTTCTGCTCCCCGCTCTGTCTGTGGTGAATCCTCTCACCCCCCACACCTCTGGCCTGTACCCCAGTGCTTGTATACATAAATAAATAAATCTTTAAAAAAAAAAAAAAAAAGGATGCATCTGTGGTCTTGCACATTAGATGACCTGACAGTAAAGTGGCTCATTGATTCATTTTCTCATTCATTCAAGCAACAAAGATACTTCAGTTTTTCTGTATAAGGTACTTGCTAGACCCTGAGTAGGTGTGGGGCTCAATAAATTTCTGTTGATTTGATAATTATCAGCTACATTTCAGAAAAAGTATAATTCTCTTTTCTCCTGAACTCTAACTGCAACTGCACTACCAGTCTTATTAATCCTATTGTAAAAATGGGGACACCAAGACACAGAGATTAATTAACTGACTCACTTAGGGTCATGCACTTCATGAGTTAAGCAAGGATTAAAGCCCTTGTGGGTTCTTTTCTGGACTGAAGTGTAAGAAAATTCATTCAAATTGACTGGAGTTCATATTTCATTTAAATGCTCTCATTTCACTTCTGCTATATCTACCTTCTCTGATGGATATTTCAGGACCTACAGCCTGAATTAGTTTACTTCCACTTCAGACACTGTCAAGATAAATTAGACACTACAGGTCCATGACACCAACTGAAGCTGAAGTGCTATTAGTAGAAAATATATAAGCAGTTTTATCTTTCAATATAATGTAGCACTTTTTTGAAGAACTTATTTTCTATTAAAGTTGGAATAATAAACCAGGGTGAATTTTGAAATTTAAAATAATTTGATTTTATATTTTTAGGCAAATGTGGCCAAAGAAAGGTGGGTAATAGTAAAAAAAATATATATATATCTCTTGGCAATGCATCTACAAACTATTCTGCTAAACAAGACCTGGGAAGTTCCTGACTCTGAAAAGAGATAGGGTAACAGCTCTGATGATACATAAACTTGTATCAGATACAGGCTCCATTTTTGCTGTAATCATCCATCCATAGCCTGCTCATCTGACAAGGCATGTTATTAATAAAACATACTGTAGCACAAGTGCACTGCCCTACATGGTATTTATCTTGTTGGAAACTGTAATTGTCTGAAACAATGGCCTGTGTGAAAAGATGTGATATGTTATGAGCTGTGTAAAGATCAAAATAATTTAGACTAATAATGGTAGTTGTTTATGAAGGATTAAAACATGGGTTATGCTCCATGAGTTAATGACTTGGTCTTGTTTTTCAGTTTTATTTCCATTCTTGTCCCTGTGAGATAACCTTGAACTTCATACTAAGCCTTCTGGAGAGACAAAGTTCCCCCAACAGAATGTAAACTCTTTGAAGGCAAAAAAAAACTCTGGTTTATTTACCAATGTCTCCCTAACACATTGCACAGTAGTTGGAAAGCAATCAATTTCAATACTTGTAAAATGAGGGGAGAAAGTATGAATATGAATATAGAAAAGAAATGGAACAAGCTTCAGGTTCACATCAAGCCATTACCAGAGTTCTTCCCAATTGTGACTCAAAAATAGTTCTCTAAAAGATAGGGACTCATAGGCAAGGGTGAGGTTAAAATTAAAGCAGAAGTCAAGCAGCTAAAGATGTACATGTCAATCCCACACTGCTGAGACAGACCTGGGTGTAGAATCTTGTTAGGAAATTATACAGCTCACCCTTGGTCCTGACCTCCCACTCTCACCACCGTACCACCCAATGGAATCTACAGGATTTATTCAAATCTTTCTATCTGGATTCTCCTGGAACAAAAAAGGGACTTCAAATCTCCCCCACTTTTCACTAACAGTTTCGGGTAAACAGCCTACAGTTGGGCTTGTCTCCTGAATTATTGAACACTGGCATATACAACTGTGAGATGCTAGGAAAAGAACAATGTCTTACGTATGTGGACAGATGGAAGACCAGGTTCTGAAGTCAAGCTGGATTACCTTTCCACTGAAATAGTAAAGAAAGAAGGTGGAAGAAAATATCAGAATGTAGAAGTGACAGACAATAAATACAGAAATATTTTGAAGTAGAGAAAAGGACAGATAAAGGAACCCATTGAAACCCAAGCCAGCATCATTTTTCCTGCAAAAATTGATGTTTAGATTATACCTTCCCACATACTCAAGGAATGTGATTTCTTTCCCCAGCAGAAGGGTAGATTATGTTTGACATCATTCACCTTACAAATAAGTAGTTCAGGGTGTGTGTGTGTGAGAGAGAGAGAGAGAGAATTCTGCCTAATGACTCTCAGTTCTGCTAGAGACCTCTAGAAAGTTACACTTCCTTTATTGGGGGGGGGGGGGAGGAGAGGTAACAGTATCCTTCATCTTTGCCTGATGCCCTTGTCTGTATTTGATGCCATGAAATACTGAAGCTATGGTGCAGCTTAGAAGGGAGTTGGCAGAAGAGATTACCATCATCTGGAGATGGCAGAGCATAAAGAAGAAATCCATTGGGTCCTTAATGAATTATTCACTTCACCAACACAGGAACCATCTTCCACCAACCTTCTGGTTATATGAGAACAAATTTCCTATGTTTAAAAAACCACCTCTAATCAAATGTCCAGTTGCTTACACTTTGTTGATACCTTGATCTTCTCTAGTGAGAGCATGTGTTACAAGTATAAAGTAAAGTGTGGGATTTAAAACATACATTTCAGCTTTAACTTAGAGCCTCCCTCCATCATCTTTCCCTTCAACCAGTCTTTTCCCACTCCTACTGGACTCAGACACAGAACTGGAAACACAAAAGACCTCTCATTTTTTGAGACTTAGTCTTTTCAAAGGTCCCTTAGTTCCAGTTTGCCATGTTTCGCTCCTCCTTCCCTGAGGCCATGTTCTGTCCCAGGAAACTCCTCTGTCAGTCATTCTCGTCAACACTCTTCTGGGGCCTGATCCTATCAGTTCTACAGACATATCTGACCATGTTTGAAAGCCAAGTCATTTAGACTCAAGAAGGCTGTCCAAAACACAGGACCATTCTATACCTGTATTTAGCTATGTTTTGTGGCCCTTTAACAGAAATAGAAAATGAAAATGGTGAAGACTTAGGGATGGCAACTGGTACAGGCGAGGGAGATCTGTATAGTTAGGGTAGCTTTACTAGATGTAATTTATGAATACCATGCAGCACCCAGCACAGAACCCCGCATCTACAATTAGTTTCAATGCAAGTGTATTAAATTCTATTGAAAACACCAGATTGTAGGCCGAAAGTCAAATGGTTTCCTTTTACAGAATCTTCTATTCAGAATGCTTTCAATCACCATAATCTCCCCACCACAACCACCAAAACAAAGCCTTCAATATTTTCACCTTGGTTATCGAAGTTTGTTTTTATAACAGATTCTGGGGTTGTTAGGAGCTGTAAAAATAGTTTCACTTAACTTACCAGAAAGAAACGAAGGCACAAAGAGATGATCTGACTTGGCCACAGTCCCAGAGGGCATCTGGGCAGAGCTAGGATTGTCTCTAAGTCCCTGGAGCTCTCAAACCATTGTTCTGATGTCCCTGTATGTAATTGTTTTGATAGCAATTTCCCTGGTTCTCTTTCACTAGCCTGCTAATCACGCATGTCAATCACATTCAGAACTGCCATGGGCCTAAGGGTCAGCCATAGTCTCTGGAGGACGTGATTCAAAAGAGAAAACAAGGCACAACAGAGTACTTTCTCCTTCAAGCAAGCGTGTGTCAGTTGTGGCCTCCTGAGTCCGACAATGTGTGCATGAATTTTTTTTTTTCCAGATAGAGAAAGAATATATCAAGTGCTCTGATCACAGCTGAAAACCAAGTGAGAAATCCACCAGTTTAAGATTCTGTCACTAGAGAACACTCAAGGATATTGATAAAGAGTTCTCCACCCAATCTCTAAAGAGATTTCTTTTTCTTCCTCCTCAGAGTCTCTGTAGCTTCTCTCCACAGTCGGTTAAGCAAGTCTGGGTGGTGGAGGCACATTAGCTTAAACCTTGACACAGATGCTAATTACCCTTCTCCCACAGACCACTGGGCTTTCTTTCCTCATTTCACTTTCACTTTAGACAGCAGCACCAAGGGACCCCGAAGAGAGGGTTCGGGCCTGGACCTGGAGCAGGCCCCAAAGAAGCACGCGTGGGCCAAGCGGGCGGGCTGAGGGGAGCGTGCGCCGGACAGAGGATGTCGGTGTGGGGCGTGGATTCTGGAATGTGCGTGTGCGCGGCCCTCGAGCTCCGCCCGCGCGGCGCCCATTGGCCGGGGGCGCACCGTGGGGGAAGCCCTTGGCTAATCTCCTGCCACTCAGCTCGGCCGACGTCTGCGCCGGGGCTGCAGTGCTGCGCGCGGAAGAACAAATAGTCCCGGCGGCGGTGCCGTGTGCCTCTCCACGACTTTGCTCTCCCCACCCGGGACTGCTGCTGCCCAGAGGCTCGGGCGGCGAGGGCGGGGCGGCCGCCTCTCTACTTGGGGCGGGGGTGGGGGGATTGTGTTCCCGGGGGAAAGTAATTGGATTCCCGGCTCTCTTCAGTCAGGTTGAGCGGAAATCGGCGGCTGATCCTGCAGCTTGGGAGGAGCGGGTGGGAGGAGAGGTCGGCGAGCAGCCGCTGGGGAGGGAAACTTGCTGAAAACACCACTGTGCCCTGCGTTGTCGGCCTGTTAGTTTCTGTACAGGCAGCTGTAGAAAGCTGGGTGGTAACGCAGGATCAACGGAGAGTGTCCTCGTGCCCTTTTCCGACCGACTTGTGACTCCTGCTTCTCCAACTTGTCTGAAATACACCTGATTCCTGATCCCCGGAAAGAGAAATACTTGGAACCTTTGTCTTCACTAACACTCATTTTTCTCTCAGAGCCCTCAGGGGAGCTAAATTGGAGAAAGAGCCCCGTCAAATCTGGGATTGGAGGTCTCCCGAGTGAAACTGAAGAAAATAGCGTTCTTACCAAAATCATCCAGGAAAGTTGCTCAAGTCCTTGCTTTAGCCATAGCAAATTTCCCTAAATTCCTTTTCCCCTGGGGGAGATGATGCAGAAGGGGAGCCTTAAGCAAAGTTTTTGGCTGAAATGAGAGGAATGTTCTAGGAATTTAAGAGACTTAACTCAGCCCTCTTGTGATTTATTTTTCCATTTCATTTACCACTTTTCACTCATTAGTCATCAAACATGCTTTTATTAGGGGACTTTCGATGTACTAGATTCTCTTTTACTTGGGAGGCATGCATCAATGAGTAAAACCAGTCCCTGCATCCAGTGGGGGAGAGAGACAACATTTACAAATAGATATATAATAAAATCGTATCGTGTAGTGATAAGTGCTATGTGGACAAAGCACAAAGAATAGGACAGACAGGATGCAGGTGGGAGTACTGTGTTATTTTATATTTTAGGTGAGTTGATCTAGAAAAGCCTCTTTGAGGAAATTATATTTAAACAGTGGTCCTAGGGGAATGAGAGAAAGCCAAGCAAATGCCTGGGGGGAGAGAGTGTGGATAGGGAGAGAAGAATTTTGGCAGAGAGAAGTGCAAGACTCTAAGGCCAGAGAGTATTTGGTGAATTTGAATTAGAAAGCAAGCATGTGGATGTGAATGCTATAGTATCAGTAGAAAGAACAGCTGGAAATGAGGTTAGAAATCCAGGGCTAGGGCCTTCTAAATCATCACTGTTGCATCTGCTTTGCACCTTTTTCTAAGCCTTTTATCCATGAAATTATCCTGGCTCTCTTCTGGTGGCTCTATCAGGCAACAAATCCATTTCTTTCATGGAAGCTACCTTTTCTTCCTGGTCTCTTGACATTAAGTGTTAGTTTCTGCTTTTCTCTCACCCTGTGATACTCATCTACAGCTACTACTTCATATTTCTTCTCTGCAGATCTTTATCTTGAATGTCACCTTTGTCCCAAGTTGTTTGCTCACATCTTCCACTACCTCATCAACATTTTGTAACTGAATGTCCTGTCAGCTCTTTAATTTCAACAATTTAATTATCTTTCAAAACTCTTCCTTTTTTCTCACTGATACCACTGCTTTCTCGAAGATCCAAACTTGGAAACATACTTGGATGCCATTGTTGACTATTTCCTCCTCTTCCTTTTACCCAACACTTGTCAGGGCTTTAGATTTGTCCTTTAAAATGCCTCTTGTCAAATCTCTTCCTCATCCTTCTTCATGGTTCTAGTTAAGCCCTTGAACACTGCCAACCAGGATTAGTTCAACAATCTTCTGACTCCCTTCTCTCTTAGCTCCAATGTAATCTGCCAGAATAATCATTCTAAAACTTCACTTTTATCATATTTCTTTGCACCTCAATAGTTTCTTGGTTGTATTTTCAAGCTCTTGCCCTGATCTGATCTAGTTCCCTCTTAGTCTATAAAATACTCCTCAGTTTACCTCTTCAGTTGTAGTTAAATTTGTTCCTCATATCCATTCATGTTCATTTATTCCTATGTACATTTGTTTATAAATCTACACTCACGCGTCTGTATTGCTTCAGTAAGGATCCATAGTTGTAAGTAACATAAAATTCAACTTAAATTGGCTTAAACAGAGAAGGGAATTTATTGGCTCATGTAACTGAAAAAGCCTACATCATATTTTTAAACATGACTTGGCTGAAGATTTAAAATTACATCATCGAAATTCAGATTCTCCTTGGTATGTTAGCATTTTCCTCTGTTATGAAGCGCTTTACTATTTTCTTAAACTCCACAAATGAACAACCAGGAGCTCTAGTTTCACACTGTCCTCACTGCCAGCAAAAGTCAAGTGTCCACTCCTAAGCCAATCATTATTGCCAAGAGAATATGTTCAAATTAGACTGTACTGATTCATAAGTCCATCCCCCCAAGCTGAGTCTATCAATAACACTTAAGTGGCAATAAAAGGTGATTCCTCTTAGGGCAATAGGAATATGGCTATCAGAGGAAATGTGCATATGTCCTGGGAAACAGAAGCAGCAGACATACTACACATCCCTATTCTTCTCTTACTGTCCCCCAAATCCTTCCTGTACATATACTTTCAATATATGTATGCCTACTCATTGCAGCAATATTTTTTTAACTTCTGAAAATGTGCTTACTTCCTCCCCAAAGATTCAAACTTTCGTCTAGTTACTGCAGATAACTCCAAATTAAGCATAGTAGGGCCATAAGCATGTTTTCCAATACAGTGATAATATTTTTCATGGTTCTGTAGTCTAAGACTACAGAAAAATTAGTTACAAAATACTTAATGATTATATAATGACAGAATAAGAAAAAATGTGCAATGAAAACTCTCATTTGGACAAATGACTAATGGCAAACACTCAGTGGTCTCCAATTCATAACATATATTATATCTTGCAGGACAGAAATAGCAATGGTTTCCTACCATGAGAAAAGAGAAAATTCTTTGATCAGCTCATCTGGTTGCCAGATGTTCTATTAGAGAATTTCTCATTCACTGTTTCTCTATGCTATATCTGTAATGGATAATGGAGAGTATAATCTTCTAGGGACCATACATCTTCAGTATTCTGTTCCTGATAGAGTGGATATTGAAAAATCACTTGTTTTGACATAGACAGCTAGCTTTTATTTTCAAATAACTGTGATTGTTTTCTGTTATATAGAGGTGTTGCTAGGAAATAGCTGCATAACCAGTCTCCCCATTTATCTTGGTAAAGTCATGTAACTAATTATCTCCAGCAAAATATGCGTGGGAGTGATCACTTCTAGCCAGCATTGTTAAGAACTAGGTATGCCTTCTTTGGTTTCTTTTTCTTCCTCTGGCTACCCTGAAAGGATTCTAGACCCAGAGGATGCCATAAGAAAGCCATGAAACTGACTGCCCTTTTAGGAGATCACCTGCTGATCAGGGATACCGATACTGGACTTTACAAAAGTAAAAAATAAAAATCCATTGTATTAAGTCACTCAAACTTACTCATTACAATAGTTAGTGCTAATGCTAAGTATGTCTTTGTTCTTCAAACTTAAAGTTTTACTCACAATGCAATTTTTTTTTTTTTTTTAAATTTCTTAGTAAGGGCCTTCCTGGTGGTACAGGGGTTAAGCAACGCATATGAAGCAGACCGCAGTCACTGCAGCACAAGTTCCATCCCTGCTTCCTGCCCAGGAAGTGACCCACCTCTCGCTGCAGACCTCTGCGGCTGCTGCCCATGGCAGTGTATTTCTGTTGATCTGCCTGTTCTGTTCCCAGCTTTGTCTTTAGTGAATCCTCTCACCTCCCACACCTCTGGTCTGTACCCTAGCTCTTATATGTATAAATAAATAAGTCTTTAAAAAAAAATTTCCTAGTAAACTTTCAGTCTATTTATATCTGGCCAGTTCTTTAGAAGGGGTTGGGGAGAAACTCCATGGTAAGAGGTTATCTGAAGCTACAGTCTTTGTATCTAGATTCCGTGTGAATATTTTTGTCTTTTAGTAAGACCTGGGTATTCTTATAGCTTAATAGCCTCCATTTTAGTTTCTTTTTTAAAAATATTTATTTATTTATGCATTCAAGAGCTGAAGTACAGGCCAGTGGTGTGGGCGGTGAGAGGATCCACCAGAGACACAGTGGGGAGCAGAACAGGCAGACTGACTGAAACACACTGCTGAGGGGAGCAGCAGGCAAGACAGGAGAGGTCTGCTGCTCCATGTGGGTCCCCCTCCCTGCCCAGAGACAGGGATCAAACTCATGCTGTAGTGGCTGCAGTTTGCTTCATAGTGCGTCGCTTAACCCACTGCGCCACCAGGGAGACCTCCATTTTAGTTTCTACCTGAGAACAAAGTGAAACAATAGCCACTAGTTCTGTAAGGGGTAGGGATGGGGTGGAGAGATGCAGTGCACTGGAGACAACAAAATGGCACAATTTTTACCTTTTAAACAGGCAGGAAATTCTTGACAGAGGCCTGAGTATGTTTATATTTCTCCCAAGTGCCGATCTTACCCACTTCTTGCTTCATTGCCATTAACATTCTCTTGGGCCTTTTCGACTCTTAATAACTCATTAAGTTCTTATCATATTTGATTGTAACCTATAAGCAAAAATGGTCACTCATAACAAAGCAGTAGTTTTCCCTTTCTGCCTTAGATAAATCAAGTCAATCTTAAACTTGAGGATTTCTTATAGGACCTAATAAAAGCCAACTTTTAATAGTTGATGTATTCTAGCACCTGTCCTTTTACTAACATGATCTTTTACATTTCTTACTTGATAGGCACATATTCTGGATCCTAGAACAGGTGCCAGCTTAAGCTATTTTGCTATTAACTTTTCAACCTAGTATAATATTAAGGGATTCAACGTTTTGAGAGCACTGTCTTATTAATCCCCACACCTGGTACCAATTCATAAATTGTTAGAGCTATTTTAGTTGCAGGTGATAAAATAAAAAACACTGACTTAAAGTCAAGCTGACTTATGAAAAAAGAAGATTATACTGGCTATTGGCTCATTTACTCTCAAGGCATAGGGTTTAAGCAATGTCATTAAAAATTCTATTCCACTTCTTGGCCCTATCTTCTGTACTGGCTTCATTCTCAGGCTCCATATGGTGACTCCTGGCAGCTCCAGTTCACATAATCCTTACTGTTAGCACTCTAAGTGGAAGAGTACATGCTTCTATTCCACAAGTGCCAGCCATAGTCTACTCATATTGCATAGCTTTTGATTAGAACGTGTGGCCAGAGGAATCCAGTAGGTCAGGACTGATTCACATAATTACTCATTTTGTTCACAGTGGAGTTCACTCTATCTAAAGGACATTGAATGAGAGTAACAGAAGGGAAATAAGGATATGGTTATAAAAAGAGTGAATGGATGCTGTGCCAAAAAACCAAATGTCTCCTATTATATACCAATGTATAGTCACTTTTCCTAATTACTTCACATGGGTCTTTTATCTCCTTCACTGGACTTAATGTCGCACAAACAGGTACTATATGTCTTTCAGAGCCAACCTAGCAGAAAGTCTTTAGGTAATGGTTGATTCTCTCTTTTTGTAAGACTGAAAATGGTACATTCAAAGAGTAAAAGAGTTTTATCAAGGGACAATTTATAAAGGTGTGAGGAAAGTGAAGGGAACCAACTGTAATGGGAAACACTTAAGGACTGGTCACAATGTGAATCCAAAGCCTGAAGAAAAAGAGGAAGGGAACTTTTAGCAGAACCCAAGAATAGCTGTAGTTCGGAAAGGGATACATGATAAAAGCTGTGATTGAAAACAGAGAAATGCAGCCCAGCTAAGAATATGACCCAGCAAAGGGCTGGAGAATAAATACTTCACTTCTTCTATCCTCCAAATTTCTGTTGATACCTCCCAATGGCCAATCACATTCAGAAGCCAGACAGTTTGGGTGATCCAGTCTGTAGAGTTCAGCCTCCAGTAGAGAGCAAGACAGATAGGATGAAAAATCTATCTGGAGAAACATATGGAAAATAACCAAGATAACCCTGCTACTCTTCCTTATAGTAACACTAAATAAAAACTAAATTTTCTATTCAGTGTTAACCATATAGCCTAGATTTACCAGGAAAATACACATTTTGTTAAATATGTAACTAATGTGGTTTAATTTTTATAGCATTTTAAGACTAACATTCATAAATCATAAGTCTTGTGTTAGCCTATATAGTTAAAAAGCTATCATTATTGCATTGATATGGAACTCCTTGAGAATATTGTACCTGGCAATCCATCAGAAAGCCCTGGCACAGCACTTGTCAAATAGTGACAAATTTGATAAATGTTTGATGATTTGAAGAATGATTAAATGAATAAATTAAAGCATTTTGAGCCAGACTTTAAGGAGGAAATTACACGGGTTTTCCTCGTTAGAAGTTGATGCTAACTATATAACATCTACCAATCTTGTGTTTTAACATCTGATGTTGGCTTCTTAGCTGTGATTGAAGATTCATCTCATACAAAATGGAACTGCAATACATTTTCTTTGTCAATCGTCAGAAAGAAGAAGATCTATAATTAATTGTCATGCTAATAAACTTACTACAAAATCCCTTCCAGTAAATATATTATTATTTTTTAATCTAAAACTGTTTCCTCATAGAATTGTCATTCGAATATAGGATATATAAATATACTTGCTTCAATATGTAAGCTGGCATTATAAAATGTCAGTCCAAACTGTTTTTCTAACAGATTTTAGTTAAGCCAAAAATCCATGCTTCTGTTATTTGGCAATCCTGAATAGAGAGGGCTTAAACAGTTAAGAAAATACATTCATATGTATCACATTCATCTATTCAAACAACAAATAGTTCTGAGTACCTGCAATATATCTGTCCTCATGGAACTTACAGTTAGAGATGTGTTTCTCAAACTTCAGTGAGAATACGGATCACTGAATGGTCTTGTGAAAATGCAGGTTCTATGTTTGAGCTGAGACTCAGGCTGCATTTCTAAGAAGCTCCTGGGTGATACTGATGCCAAGGCCAAAGTGGCCCGGGGGTCACACATTGAGGAGCAAGAATCTAATAAACTCATTTAACCCTTACAACAATTTTGATATGTATCAGTTTTTATTTTATTATCTTGATTACCTTCTATAAACAAAGTATAAAGCATTTAGTATATGCAAAATGATAAGCATGGCTAATACCAATTAGACACAGGTCTTTTGGAAACTCATTGTATAGTGAAAAAACTAATATAATAAATAACTATTATGCATAATTCTAATTATATGAAATATCCAGAAAAGGTAATCTATAGATATAAAAAATAAATTGGTGGTTGCTTGGGTCAGCGATGAGATTAAGGATTAACTGTAAATGGTCTGAAAGATGTTATTCAGGTTATTAAAATGTTTTAAAGCTGGGTGATGATAATGGTTGCATGACAACAAATTTTCTAAGAAAATTATTATTTCCTTGAAATGGATGAATTGGATGATAGGCAAATTGTACCAATAAAGTTGTAAACATAACTATGATAATATGAGAACAAATGTAACCATAAAAACATGTCATTTAACCCCCTTTAATAATCAAAGATATGGAGCTCACAGAGGCTAAGTGATTTGTCCAAGGTCACACAACTAGTTAAGATCATGTGGCACATAGTTAGTGTATAGCTCTTATTCTATTGAGCCAAGCCTAATCATTGTTAGAAACCTCATCATCAGAGAAGGCCTAGAGATCTATGTCAGGAAACAGATAACCTTCCACCCAGTAGTAAAGGTTGCACCTATCTCAGTATAACCTTCATGCTGTGATTCAAGATTGATGATGACCTTTGTGGCATCCCATACACATACTTTCAGCTAATGGGTTATGCAAGTCAGTTAGGTTCTGGCAGACCCTTTGGTTAACTTAAGTTCTTAGTCTCAAGCAACAAAAATAAATTCTGACTGATTTAGTAGGCTACTAACAGAATATTATGTGAGTTGAGATCAAGTTCAAAATTGTGTATCCAAGAACAATACCCCAAATTATGCTGCATAAAGAACCTGGCAGCTTTTAGTTCCAGATTCAAGGTCATGCAGATGATTCTATTGGTTGAAGAGACAGGTCAGGCACTTGAATCTTTGCTGCAAGGAAGGATAGCAAGCAAGTATTAGATAACTTCTATCAGTTTTTTATCTAGAAACTGAGCTTTACTTCCTTTCCAAGATTCATACATCAGTGAATTAATTCTTCAAGCTCTGAGAGTTCATATTCTTAGCCCCCCAAAATACAACAACAAAAGTTGTCTTGTGCAAGAAGTTGTTTATGGAGTAGCAGCAATGACATAACAAGCACTAGCTTGTTAGAAACACATGATCTCAGGTCTTGTATCTGCAGAATCAGGATCTGCTTTCTAACAAGCTGAGATAATTTGTATGCACATTAAAGTTCAAAAAATGTTGTTCTAAAACATACAACTTGTAATTCTTTTAAATTTCCTTAGATCAGTCACCATTCTGCTTTATTCATCCATAGGACTGCCAGATTCAGTGAAGGATGCACAATTTTAATTTTAGATTTTAAAAAATGTTTCATTTTAGGAATAAATATGTTCCATGCTTATGTTTAAAGTTCTGGACATACTTATGTTTAAAGTCTTTCCTTGTGTATATAAAATTTAAATTTAACTGGGCATTCAGTATGATATCTGGCAGTCATTTTCTTCCATAAAACTGCCCACAATTAAAAGAAATTAACAAAAGAGTCATTGCTAACAGGAATGCATGTATATCACTTTAGTATTTGGGTATGATAGACTGTAAGTATGATGAGAGCAGAATATGGAAACTCTACACAGTTTCAAGCCTACTCAGAGTCCTAGAAAAGCACTTAATGCTTGAGGACCCCTATAATAAATATGAAGGGTGAGTGTTCTGTCAACCCTAACTGTTCTGCAGGGTAAGAATTATTTTTTTATAGACTTATAAACTGCAACTAATTTCATTTAATGAGTTTTGACTTGATATCACCTTTCTCCCATAGGGCCTGACTGCATGAAGTGAGTAAATACAGGAAATATGTAATGACAATCTCTACTGGCTTCCCTCTGGGGACTACCATTATAACTTTATTTTCTTTCTAAAGAACTGAGTTGCTGTTTATGTCCAGGAGAAAAATCACTTTAGAACTATCATTTGGAAAAAGATAGTTTGTAGGATATATCAGTTAGAATTAAAAACATCACAGTCAAAAATAAAAGTTTTAGTACTCCAAATGTATACTAATTGCATTTATTTGTGAGGTGGCTTAACTCATTTCAACAATTCAGACAGTCAAAATATTACTAATGAGTCAAAGAGGGCATTTTTGGGTGACTGGTGAGAACAACTTTCCTTTACAACTTTTTGCATAGTAATTAGTAAGCCACCTTCAATACAATTTATCAACAAAAATCTTCCATTTTCTCATACTCCTATCAAGACTTATCCTTTTGACTAGTGATGAACTGTCCAGGGACGGTGAGAAGAATCACAGTTCCAAGAAGCAAAAAGTCCTTAGGGGCTGATGAATGTTAGGGGAAAAATATACATGTCTCCCCGCCCACCAGAGGTTTTATATTCTGTTTGCTGTCACTTTTTAATTAGTTGTTTGCAGGCTCCACCCTAGAGGCAGCCTGTCTTTAATACTTGAGTGATGCACCTGGGTTTATGAACCAGGCCATAAATGGACTCAATGACTAGCCTTTCTTTAAATACTAAATAATGAAACAAACAAACAAATTTACAAGTACACTAGTTACTATAGGTGCTATTTCTATATAATAGTGAAGGCCTTAATTTACAATAATGAATAGTTAAAAACTGTCTAAACGTTCTCCATCCAAAGAGTGAGCCAATTAAATAAAAATAAATGCTTAAGATGCAACCATTATAAATCATGTTCTCTGGGATTCCATGGGCTGACAGGAGAAAGAAATTACAAGATAATCTTGGAACATCTTGGCATACCATATTAGACTTCTGGGTCATGTTAAAAGGGATTCAGAAGCCAATTTAGTTGAAGAGGAGACAATTAAAGAATGAACTGTGATAACTAAAAGAGTGAAGCATAGTAAATATAATTCAGTCCACTGGCCCAGATCTAAACAAAAACCACTGGTACTCTTCGAAAATGCAAAGAGCCTGACCCATTATTTTGCAAAATTGTAAACAAAGAACGAATCAAGCAACTATTTAAATTTTCTTTGTTTTAAAAATATTTATTTATTTATTTTGTAGAAGAACTGGAGTGTATGCCAGAGCCCTGGGAAGGTACACGGATTCACCAGATACAAAGTGGGGAGCAGAACAGATGGATTTACTGAATTACACTGCCTAGGGAAGCCAACAGGTGATACTAGAGAGGTCTGCTGTGCCATATGTGGGTTAGCTTCCTGGCTGGGGGGTCAAACTCAGGCCATAGGGGTGATAGAACTGAGATTTAGCCCCTAGCCCACTGGGGAGGCCCTACTTACTTTTCATAAATAAAATTTTCATCAGGGTAACCTAATAGTTCATGAAATTGCTCTATACACAATATTACAGTTAATAAAGTTGCAGAAGTAATCGGTTATCATATGGTAATCCTTAATGAAATAATACAGCAAAGAAATAATCAGTGATGACTTACATAACAAAAAGAAACAAGTAGAAATTATTTGCCTCCTTTTTATAGATATGACAAATGAAATATTCTATCAAAAAGTTAAACTAAAAAAAAGTTAAACTAGAATTTGATCACTCTATATATCTAAATAATAATTTCAGAAAATTCAGGGAATAAAGAAAACATACTAATATTAAAGGAGTTATGATTAGTAAATCCAGATTATGAAAAATCTAATAGGACAAAGACTATCACTTTATTTTAATAATTCAATTGAAAGAGAAGGAACAGGGAAGCCAGAGATTAACAGACTTAACTTGTATCAAAAATTTCACTGTGTAGAATTTACTTGAATCCAAATTTAAACAAACTTATCTGTTCAGAAAAGTTTGTAAGATAATAACTGGGGTAAATTTAAACATCAGCTGAATATTTTGTGATATTAAACCACATATGATAATGATGATATTGCTGTATTTTTAGGAGTATCCTTATCTTTAGATAGAAGTGTTGAACTAATGTGGATGAAATAATTTGATATTTGATTCCAATTAATCTGGAGTTGGGTATACTTGAATAATCTTTGACTGGGTGGTAGGTTCAAGGAGATTCATCATACTATTCTTTCTGCTTTTGCATGTTTGCAATTTCCCATGAAATAATTTGGTTTTAAGTTATGTTTAGAGTATAATCTCAATTTTTAAGATTGTAATATAAATGCAGAGAATTAGCTCTGACTTGAGCATATGTCCTCATGCCACTTTCTCACCCATTAGTTCATGATAATCATGCTAATATTTCAAATAATTCTTAAGTGCTCTGTGTATCTGTCTCTAAATCAGTTAATTCTATAGATGAGACAAGAAAAAAAAAAAAACTTGCAGATGATGTTTTTGATGGGCTAGTTGCATTCTTGTGTTCTGTCCTTCTGGGATGGATACTTTTTGAGATGGTCAGGAGTAGAAGGCTGATCTATAGTGAAGAGATTCCTGCTGTTCTAAGAGATGTTAACGGACCCTGTGGGGATAAGCCTATGATTTTGATCTCATTAGCATTGTGAGCACCATTGAAGTGTGACTGACAGTCACACAAGTCAATTCAAGAGCACTTCGGGAGAGCCAAGTTAGAGAATTTTTGTCTTATAGATTGGTACTTCTGTACTTACAAAGCTCCTAAGAAAAACAAATCAGAGCACTTTTGATTCAACAAATGAACATAATGAGGCTATGTTTCTAAGAAAATGGCATTATTTGGTTAAAAGAAAAGTGAACTCCTATATTGCTTGTTCAAATAAAAATGTTCCTGGAAGAAATGAAAGTATTAGTTAGACGATTACTAATGCTTTCATTTTCACTTTCTTTCATTCTAGCTCAAGTTATATCTATAGATTAAATGCAACCTCAGATTTAGAAAGCAAATATTTATATCTTTACCAGTTTTTATCCCATCAAGCATACTTGAAAAAAGATAGTAAAATCATGGAACACCAATCAGACTATTAGAAATAGTATGGAAGAAGGTAACCAAAGACATGGGAAATAGTATTTTCCTATTATTTCCATCTAGTATTTTCCTTAGGTTTCATTCCCAATTTCAGAGAAAATAAAAGATTTTTAAAAGAGTCCATGGAATCTTTTTCTCATGCTATGTAATATAGTTTGAAACCTTAAGGTTGTAATGTTTAAAGATTAGAAAGAAAAATACCTCATAGGCCTGCCTATAATGCAAATAAAACAGGAAAAATTGTAATGAGATATATGTTAGATTTAGAGAAAAATGCACCAATCACCAAATTGTAATGTATAATTGTGTAAAAATGCTGGTGCAGTGAAATTAGAAATTCAAGAGATGGTCTTAAAATAAAATACTTCTGCAGCATATGAGAACCACTGTTCCTTAACTCCTCTCAAATCAAAGTATGGGTAATTAGGTGCACTCTAAATCATCCATTCAAAGTCAATCAATTAATTTTATCAAATAACCCAGGGGAATGAACTAAAAAAAAGGAAGTAGTTATTGAAATAAAATTTCTCATTTAATTAATAAATAATTACTATGGGATTATTGGGGTTTGAGAGAAGATACAGATATCAATAAGAAAAGAAAATACTGTACAGCTTTTGTCCTACTGAGCTCTAAGAAAAACTGCACATATGGGCCTCCCTGGTGGCGCAGTGGGTTAAGCAACGCACTATGAGGCAGACCGCAGCCACTGCGGCATGAGTTCGATCCCTGCTGCCGGCCAGGGCGGGACCCACATGGTGCAGCAGACCTCTCCTGCTGTGCCCGCTGCTCCCCTCAGCAGTGTGCTTCAGTTGATCTGCCTGTTCTGCTCCCCGCTCTGTCTGTGGTGAATCCTCTCACCCCCCACACATCTGGCCTGTACCCCAGCTCTTGTATGCATAAATAAATAAATCTTTAAAAAAAAAAAAAGAAAAACTGCACATATGCACCCAAGAATTTGAAAATATTGACCATGTATCCTCTTGGTTTTTTGATAAATATTAAAACAAACAGTAGATTGACTATAATAGACTAAATTTGCCTAGGATGCTAATGACTTATAAGAAAAGATTTATGAGATTTGACATGTGGTAAGAGTTGAACATGGCATCATCTAACGTCCTTTATTCTGGACTTTTTACTATCAATAAATTTTGCTTTTAGCAACTATAGATTAAAAACCTAAATACTAGGGGACTTGCATATGATCAAAATAGAAAGGATGACTGTTCTCAAAATAATTTTTTTTAATCTATTTCAGATTTTTCAGATAATGAGGAAGACTGACACTGAGAAGCACAAGAATCTTATAGAATCCTAACCTCTAAACTTAGTATTCTCCTGATTATCTTCATATACTTTCCTCTCCGACCTATCTTTTTTGATAATTGAGCACACTGATTTAGTACATACTGTTAATGTATGTACCTCTGCTTTCATGGATTCTATATCTGTAGATTCTACCAATGTAGATAGAAAATATTTGTTTTTGTAGTTAGGCCATCAATGGTTCCATCTGTACTGGACACATACAGACTTCTTTCCTTGTCACTATTCGATAGAGAGTATGACATCACTATTTACACAACATATTGTATTAGGTATTTTAAGTAAACTAGAGATGATTTAAAACATATGGAAAGATTCATTTACGAAGAAGTAAAGTGAAATTGATGCTGAAAAAAAGCACATGGAAAACGTGTTGGTTTTATGCAAATACTTGCCTTTTTATGTAAGAGACTGGAACACTGTATATTTTTAATATCCATAATGATGTGTATGGGGGGGGACGGTTTGTCCTAGAACTAATCCCCAAGAATATCAAGGGATAACAGTATAGATATCTAATTCAGAACACTCATGTGAATAAATGTTTTGGGGGGCCTCCCTGGTGGTGCAATGGGTTAAGCAATGCACTGTGAAGCAAACCACAGTCATTGATTGCAGCACAAATTTGATCCCTGCCGCCAGCTGGGGAGGTGACCCAATGGTGCGATGGACCTCTCCTGCTACGCCTGCTGCTATCCTCAGCAGTGTATTTCAGTAGATTTGCCTGTTCTGCTCCCCACTCTATCTCTGGTGGATTCTCTCAGCCCCCCACTATTCTGGCCTGTATGCCAGCTCTTGTATGCATAAACAAATAAATCTTTAAAAAAATGTTTTGGGGACAATTGTATAGTCAACTGGAAGAAATAAGTTGACTCCTACCTCACTTGTTATAACAAAATAAATTCCAAACAGGTTGAAGACTTACACACACACACTCGAAACTACAAATTACTAGAAAAAATTGTAAGTGAATTTTCTTTTTTAATATCTCAAATAGAGATGACTTCCTAAGTATGACATACAAATCAGATGCTCATATAGAATGAATACACTGAACTTCATAAAACATTTTTTAATTACAAGTAAAAAATGAAGAGAAATTAAAAGTGAAAGTATTTATAAGTATTATCCAGAAAGAGATAATAGCTTTACAAATCAATAAGGAAAATACCAACAACCAAATGACAAAATGGCAGCTCCAACCACAGCCTGTTTTGTCTTGTTTCTCACTTCTGAACCTATCTTGAGCAGGTGCCTCGGTCGAAAATCAGTGTCCAGGCTGCAGAGTGTCTTTGATTCTGACTTACATGTTAGGAAGACAAGAGGCATATCATGGGACTGTCCTTTAAAACAGAAAACCCACTTAAAATATGGTGGATGTTCACTGACTATGATATTTGTCATGTCAAAGTCTAAATGTTCATTACCATTCTTTTGCATGTTTCATTATGATGGTGGTCAGTATGAAGTTATCATTGCAAATAATTGTCATTTTTCAAAAACCTGGATACATACTTGGAAATTCAGCTGGTAATTTCAAGACTAAAGTGACTTCTGCCATTCACTCATTTATTATTTCTTTTTTTTTTTTTTTTCATAGACCCAAGCCCAATATTCATTAATATGTGTAATACCTGGCACTGTTTTGTAGGTGTTTGGAATACACTAACGAACAGAAAAAACATTCTGTCCTTGGGGAAAGAATGCACCTTCCTGGTGGCACAAGGGGTTAAGGTATAGCACTGTGAATCTATCTGCAGCCACTGCAGCACTAGTTTTATCCCCGGTTAGGGAGGTGACCCACATGGCACAGCAGACCTCGCCTGTCTCACCCACTGCTCCCCTCAGTAGTGTGTTTCAGCCAATCCACCTTTTCTGCTCCCCACTCTGTCTCTGGAGACTTCTCTCACCCCGATGTACCTCTGGCCTGCACCCCAGTTCTGATATGCATAAATAAATATTTTAAAAATAAAAACAAAATTCTGTCCTTGCAGAGCTTACATTCTAGTGAGATGTCTTCAGACCTTGTTGGAACCCCATCAGTTTTTAAACTTTTATTCCAGACAAGGATAAGTAGAATGATATTAATTAGCTTTTCCAAGATAATTCTACTAATTGCTTTAGTTCTTGGGCACCTGATCTTCAAATACATGGCAAAGATGTATTCCAAAAAGGTATTTGCTGTGTGGAATGTTCCCTTCATTGCAGTGAATAATTGAGATCTGACTGTAAGAACTATATAATGAATTTGACCGTATTTTAAAAAGAATACAATAATTACAGAAAATGATTCTTTGCTTGCCTAAAGTTCAGAGGACACTAATATTTTTGAAACATTTTAGAGATGTTTAGAAAATAGCAAGAATTATATCTGTACTTGCAGGTCATACTGCAGTGTGTTACATGGAATTCTGCTGTATCCTTAATCTGCATTGACTGAAACAAGAAAAAAAAGCAATATTTAGTTTAAAAATGACATATAAGTTAATTTGGAAATACTTCCAAATCATTAAGTCACTTAGCAAATGCTTTTACTTCAGAATGTTTGAATGCCTTTTCCATTGCCCTCTAGCTTCTAGTGTTGAACAATGAATGTCATTTTGATTTTTAGTCCTTTGTATTTGTCCAATTTCATGTTCTCTCTGGAAGAGAAGTTTTTTCTCTTTGTCTGCTGTGTGCTCAAATTTCCTAGTCACATGCTTTGATATAGATCTATTTTTATCATTGTGATGGGAACTTGGTGAACCCATTTAATTTGGTAACTTACGTACTTCATTCTGGAAATTTTTCTTAGATTATTTCATTGATGGATTTTTGTTTGTTTCCCTCTTGTCTCTTTTTTTGAAGGCCTTCTTATTTGAATTTTGAACCTCCTAAACTGATCCTCTCTGTTTTTAAGCTGTTTTCTAGGACATTCTTAACTTTGTCTTTTAATCCATATAGTTTTTTTCCCCTATTTATACTCTACTGTTTGTCAATTTAAAATGCCCTAAGTGTATTTATCCTGACAATGGTTTCTGCAAATATCTGATAATCCCTGCCTCTGTTCATTTTTAATACTAGTGCAACAGTGCTGATGGAAATATTTGGAGTAAATGGGTAGGGGTTTGTCAGCTCTAAACCTCCCTCTAGAGTGATCAGTTTGGGGTTGTGGCTGGAGAATCACCTAGGTGAAGATCTTCCCATCTTCCCTCTTGATTGTCAGATTCCACATAGAAAGATCTTTGAATCTTCTTTCTGGAAGTGGAAAGTCTGGCTGCAGGAATCTGGGAGTCAAGTCGATAAAGACAGCTGTGTACTTCAGGGTCAAATATACAAATGTTCACTTAATGCCCTATTTTCTTTCTTTTTTGTTAAAGATTTATTTATTTATGCATACAAGAGCTGGGGTACAGGCCAGAGGTGTGCGGAGTGAGAAGATTCACCAGAGACAGAGTGGAGAGCAGAACAGGCAGATCCACTGAAGTACACTGTGAGGGGAGCAGGGGACAAGGCAGGAGAGGTCTGCTGTGCCATGTGGGTCCCCTCCCTGGCCAGGAGCAGGGATGGAACTCGTACTGCAGTGGCTGCGGTTTGCTTCATAGTGTGTTGCTTAACCCACTGCGCCACCAGGGAGGCCCTAATGCCCTATTTTCTACAGAACTGTTTCACCTTCTGCAGAGAATAACTTTTCAGTCTTTTGCCTGGGTAGAAGAATCTGGGATTTGATAGCTTCTTAAACAGATTTCCAACCAATTCTCTTCATAGTATTTCACCCTTTCCTTACATTTATTTTGAGAGACACCAAGAGTTGGCTGGTTATGAGTCTTTTGGTAACACTGCAGTGTATATGGGTTTGACTCTTGATTTCCTTGTTGTTGCAACAAGATTCAGTTCTGTTAATTTACTATTTTTTAAAAAATTATTTAACTGCTTTTCAGCTAAACAGCTCCTCAAATTTCATTGCAGGGGTGGGGGTGGTGTGTGCCCTTGGTAGCCTAGGGTTAAGTCTCAGAGCTATCACCCCTAGAACCTGAGTTAGGTCCCTGGCCAGGGAGGTGACCCACATGGCACAGCAGACCTCTCCTGCCTTGCCCACTGCTCCCCTTGGCAGTGTATTTCAGTAGATCTGCCTGTTCTGTTCCCTACTCTGTATCTGGTGAGTCCTCTAAGCCCCTGTACCTCTGGCCTACACCCCAGTTCTTCTAAACAACAATAAAAAACCATAAAAAATTTCATTGATTGTCTCCTTTCATTTCCCCATGCTTTTAATCTTTGAAAAGTCATTTTATACATAACATGATGTATTGGACTTACTGTAACTAAACACAGGGGTGGGAAAGATAGATGAAGAGTTCATAATTATTAAATATAGATGTGAATAAATATATGGCAGTTCTTAATACTATTTTTGGGGGGTTTGAAATTTTCTATGACAAAATATTTTAAAAATAATTTAAAAGTATTTATTGAGACCCGCTATGTACCAGGTACTGTGTTAATACACATACAAGTAAGGAGGATGGGAAAAAAGATTATTACTCATTTTACTTGATCCATTATACTAAGTTCATAAAATTTAAATTCTATGGTTCTACAACAGATTTTTTTTCCTTCCTGACCCCTGAATTTGTGTTGATTTTGTGTAAATATGTTTTTATGAAATGTGAAAGAAGGACTCCTAGAGAGGAAATGACATTGAATATAAGATGGACCATTAGGGGGTATCTCTTCATTCTGAAAATAGCATTCATACAAGTCATTTAATGATTTAAATAATAAATGACACTAGCAAAGGGTAGAGAAATCCTTTCATCTACCAACAGAGATAAAAGGCAAAATCTCTACCAGGAAATCACACAAAGGTGAGGATTCTTGATGACTGATAGATGATGACTGATAGTCACCATGTTGGTGACTAGTAGAATGTGGCTTATGATAGAAGGTAAACTTTTGGCTTTTTAGTTCATCTGTGAGTGCTGTGTGGCCATGAACTGAGGGTAATATTTATTAAACTAAATGTTACATAAAGTTGTTCCCCTTAGTCCCAGGGAGACAGGTCTGGACAAGAAAGCAAGCCCAGATTCATATGGGGCAGAGAGCTACCAGGCAGTCCATAACCCTTCAACTTTGATTCTAAGTAGGTAATGTAAGGAGGTCTGTCACCCCACCTAGATAGCAACTTGCTGCTTGAATTGATTTGCTCTCTTCCATCTCCTTCTTCTTCTCTGAACTTTCTAGAATATTTGCCTTCTAAACAAGAGGCCATGGTCAAGTCAATTTCCTAAGGAAGCTAAATCCACTACTTGACAGCTTTTCCTTTTGACTTAAAAGGTTTCTCTGGGTAATTCTGATTTCCCTGATAAAATTGTGCATGAGTGTGTTTTTTGAATATGTGTGTGTCTGGGGAAACTCTTAGAAAGTAGGGACTAAAACTATACTGAAAAAATTCCTATCTGCTCAGGCGTAGGCTAAGGTGACTAGACAGTGAATTAAAAAGCGCTAACTTGGGCCCTCCCTGGTGGCGCAGTTGGTTAAGCAACGCGCTATGAAGTAGACTGCAGCCACTGCAGCACAAGTTCGATCCCTGCTGCCGGCCAGGGGCCAGGGAGGGGACCCACATGGTGCGGAGGACCTCTCCTGCTGTGCCCGCTGCTCCCCTCAGCAGTGTGTTCAGTTTATCTGCCTGTTCTGTCCCCTGCTTTCTGTGGTGAATCCTCTCACCCCCCCCCACCTCTGGCCTGTACCCCAGTGCTTGTATGCATAAATAAATAAATCTTTGAAAAAAAAAAAAGCGCTAACTTCTTGAGTGTAGGGTAGGTTGGATTGAGACTGTTTCTTACAGCCTTTAGCACCACATCCTGCATGCTCACTAATTATATTTTAATATTGATTTATTGATACCATCTTATGCTATAGAAACAGTACCTTTTTATTTATTTATTTTTTTTTTTAAAGATTTATTTATTTATGCATACAAGCACTGGGGCACAGGCCAGAGGTGTGGGGGGGTGAGAGGATTCACCACAGAGAGCAGG
>JAGFMF010012266.1:10913626-10935829 GCA_019455555.1 Galemys pyrenaicus
CGTTGCTTAACCCACTGCGCCACCAGGGGAGGCCCAGTACCTTTTTTTTTTTTTTTAAAGATTTATTTATGCATACAAGCACTGGCCAGAGATGTGTGTGTGGGGGTGGGGGTGGGGTGAGAGGATTCACCAGAGAGAGCGGGAGCAGAACAGGCAGATCAACTGAAGTACACTGCTGAGGGGAGCAGCAGGCACATCAGGAGAGATCTGCCTCACCATGTGGGTCCCCTCCTGGCCGGCAGCAAGGATCAGACTCATGCTGCAGTGGTTGAGGTTTGCTTCATAGTTCGTTGCTTTACCCACTGCGCCACCAGGGAGGCCCCTAGAAAGAGTACTTTTAATGGTCACTGAATTTGTATGACTTGGTTATTTTACACTGAGCTTTTCAACGTAGCCTCTTTGCTCTGCGTAGCAAGGTCAGTAGCTCAGATATGAGTTACAAGTGACATAAACATTGAGTTTTTATACTCAGTTTGTCTTCTACTTATCTTAGAAGCATTTATTGGTGAGAATGGAATCCTCCTATTAAGAATGACATATGTAAAAACTACATTTAGCATGAAAAATATAGTCTACATTAATGTCCAATGACTGACATATTTAACTTCAGTTCTCTTTTGAATGTATACTATGCCTTTGGTACTATATTAGATGCAGAATCTCCATAGTCCCAGCACTCAAGAAATTTAGTCTAATGAGGAAAATAAATATAAAATAACACGAACTATAGTGTTATAAAATGTTTCACCAGCCAGTCCATTAAAGAGAGAAACCCCAAGACTGAGGGTTTGGAAAGATAGTTATTGTTCTGAATTTAGTGGTACAAGGATGAGTAGAAACTGGTTTTCCTTTTCTCTTGAAAACAGTATAAATCCCACAGATGGGATTATATACCTTTTCCTTTCCTTAAGATTTCTTCAATTTTACCACTGAGTCATAGAATCTTAGTACTGGAAAAAGGCTTAAAAGTTCTGATTAGACTTCTCACTGGATGTTTAGGTCTTTGCTATAAAAAATTGGCTACTGGGCCTGTATTGCTTTTAACACACTATATTACAACCAGTAGAAAACTGTAGTTCCATGGCTTTAGTTAATAAAGTTAGACTGGGGTCAGAAGCTATCTCTGCTTATGCCTTTTAGGAGTCTCTCTTATTTTAATCCGGTTGAGTCTTGTGGTTGGTGTTTCTTCATTCTTTGCTTATTTGGGGGACAGTTTCTCTCTTACATTCTCTTAGTATATGAAAGCAATGCAAAATAAACAAAAACAACCACCCTAACTTTACCAAAAGTCCCCAACCAAAATTGCCCCTTCCATTGGCTCAAACTATGGCATGCCCACTCCAAACAAGAACTGTAACAGGAAATAGGATTATGCTGATTAATTTAGGCTATAATTATGCTAATTTGTTTATATTGGAACCACATGCTTCAGTAGGCAGCTAGGAAGGGGTGCAATACTAAGAGGAGGTGTTTACCTACCTAGATATTGGGGAGGCTACAGCAGGATCTGGCACAAGGGGCCAAGGGTGTGACCATTGACAATGTCATGGAAACCCCTACCCCGCTGGACAGCTCTGATTTTAATAAAAAAAACAGTAATTACATATTTGCATCTGAATCTACCTCCTTGTTCCCAAGCAAGTCTGGGCTCTAATGGCTCCTTCACAACAAACCGTTGCCCTCAAGAGTTTGACCACTTTCAGTTTGATCCTTTCGCTGTATCTTCTTTCTTCCCAGTATTTCTTCTGCTTGGATCTTACTGATCTTGACTGCACTCACTGACCCAAAAGAATCAGAACAATGGCTGCCAGTGGACAAAAACCTTACTTCTATCATCAATGGTATGTTAGTTATTTTGTCTTCTTTCTATTCCAGTTGGGGCTTCTTCGGTCAGAACTTGCGCCAAGATAGTGTCTTCGTACTGAACCTCCATGGGCCAGCTGTACAAAATGAAGGGGCTGGCTGTTCCATTACCAAGAACTAGTATTCCTGTGCAATTCGGTGGCCCCAAAGGGGATTCCGATGAGAGGAGGTGATAGTAGACGTGAGGGCTTCGGTAAGTGGAGTGATGGGAAACCTGAAGCTCATGCTGTTTTGTGTGGTTTGTGGGACATTTTGCCACTTCTGTATTCCGTTCGGCAACCAATCTGACCTACCGCACCTACTTCAAGAGCCAAGCGAGGTGGCCAGAACTCCCTTCTCCACGCACGCATCTTCAACAACCAGCGCAGCGCAGCCTTCCCGGGCCGGACTCTCCAGGCCCAGCCCGGCGGGGCGTCCAATGTCTGGAGTCGCTACTCGGGAACTGCAGCCTCAGTGCACGGTGGCTCGGGCTGGGTGACCTGTGCAGCGGATCGAGATGCGCCTGCAGCAGCGTCTCCGCTGCTCCGCTTCGGGGCTGGGGGCCGGAGCTGGACGAGCCGCAGGAGGCGCGCCTGTGCCCGCCCGCCGGCTCCCGGAGGCCGGGACAAGGCGTCCTCCGCTGGCCGCCCCGCCCGACTTCGCAGGGTGCCTGCGCGCGTCCCCCGCCCCTCCCCGCCGGCCCCAACTCCGGCCCGCCTCAGCCTACCGCGGGCTTTGTCCACCAGCAGCCGCGAGACGGCCCCTCCCCGTTCCCGCCGGCTCCTCCCCGCCCCCTCCACTGGCCCCACTTCCTCGGCGCAGACGGCGGGAGGGGGCCGGGGACGAAAGGGTTAATCCGGGGCTCTTCCCGGCGCGGAGGGATCCGGAGCTGAGCCGAGCGCGGTGCTGAGGCCGCTCAGCGAAAAAAATGTCCGCCTGAGGAGACCCACAAGTTCTATTCGGGGGGACCGCCAGCCCGCCCCGGGAGGAAGGGGCGGCCAGGCCCGAGAGCCGCCTCCCCCGCCTGGATCCTACAGCTCGCGCGGGGCAAAGTGAGCCGAGCCGCGGGGCGGTGCAAGGGGAAGCCCGAGCCCGCTCTCCCGACCAAAGTGAACTTTAATCGGGGTGGTTGGATGCGGAGACGGGGCGGCAGGTAATTGCAGGCAGGCGAGCGGGAGGGGAACGTCGTGGCGGGGCTAGAGGTTGCGGGGTGCCGCCGCGTTCCTGCTGGAGCGCAGGCGCCCCGGCCCGCGCCTCTTTGTACAGAGGCGAACGCAGGGTCCCCTCCAAGTTGGGGAGCGGAGTGGGGGCGGAGGGAAGAGTCGCGGGCGGCGAGGCCCGCGGGCGGCGCGCTCGGCCTGCGCGCCCCGCTCGGCGCTGGGCTCGGGCTCCGGGGCGCGCGGGAGAGCTGGCGGCTTCGGCCGCGGAGCCAGGCTCATTGTTCGGCGGGGTCGGGGCCGGCTGGCCGCGGGCAGGGCAGCAAAAGTGGGAGGAGGCCGAGCCGGGGGAGGCGGACGCCGGGCGAGAGCGAGACGAGTTGTCTGTGTTTCTGTTTTCTTTTTTAAAACGCCCCTCGGACGCGCGCGGGGGGGTCTTTCGGACTCCCCGGGCCCGCCGGGGACGCCCGGGCGGCGGCGGCCGCAGACGCGGGCCTGCGAGCAGCGCGTTCCCTGCAACTTGTCAGTTCTATTGTTGCCGAGCCTGTGAGTCACTTCGCATCTTCCCTCGCCGCCGCTCCGCTCGCTGGACTCCCGGTGGCCCCTCTGCCCGCCCACTGGAGACCCTCGACCCGACCGCGTCCCTGACGGCGAGCCCCGGCGGCGCCGCGGGGTTGGGGGCGTCGGGACGGGCTGGGAAACTTGCGGGGCAAGGCAGTGAGTTGCGGGAGCCGCCGCGTCGCTCCGGGCCGAGCCGAGGAACGCGGGGATTCCCCGACCCCGTGCGGGCGCTTGGTTCTCCCGCCCCCTGCCCACTTGGCGGTGGGCACGAGCTGGGGTATTGGAAATCAGCTGGGCGCTCTTCCTCTTCCCCTACACCCCTCTTCATCCCTTCACACACTTTGGGCCTCGGTGGTCTTTTTCAGACTCTGTTTTCTTTGCCTTAGGACCTGCTAGAAGTGGACGAAGATGAATCCCCAGCAGCAGCGCATGGCCGCTATAGGGACCGACAAGGAGCTGAGCGACCTGCTGGACTTCAGTGCGGTAGGAGAGCTTTCCGAGGCATCTTGGGGTTCTGCTGAGGTTTACAAAAAAAGAAAGAGAAAGAAAGAAAGGAGGAGGAGGTGGTGGTGGTGGTGGTGGGGGAGCAACGTGGAGACTAGGCAGCGTGAATTCCATCTGCTTTCAGCAGTAGTTCTCAGGGCTGGAGTCCAGCTCCCCCAAGTTGGACACCTGAACTTTGATGTAATGTCTAGACTTGCAGATTTAAAACTTTAATGCCAGAGGGGTCATTTGATTTAACCAGTTAAAAGACAAACGTAATCATGTTGAATCACCCTGTGACCTAGATGATTATTGGGGATTTGAACGTCATATGAAAACAGAAAATTGGTTTTTTCAACAGTTCTTGCCATTTCCCTCCCCCAGATGTGCTGTAGTTTATGATATCAGAAAGATGTCAGCTACAAGAAAACCAACTAGTGTCTAGAATTCCAGTCTTTTGAGCTCAGCGCTTTTAAGATACATATATTTTTACACGTATATATAATTTTTAATATGGAAAATGGTTGTGTGACTTGAAAAATATTAACTGAAATCAAAGGGCCCACTGCCTTATTTCTAATGGGTTAAATGCCTTTATTAACTGCCATTAGGAGGCAGGATCAATACTTGCTTTATAGAGTGGTATTATAATAAATTGTTACTACATGAAGTTTCAATGGATATGATTCCGTGTGTGTTAAATTGTAATATAATGAGTTTCACTTCCAAAGTGAAGAGCATGGACAAGTTTCTCTTTTAGCTTAGTAACCTTACAATCTCTTCTTTAAGTGACTGAGCTTTCAGAACAGAATGACACCAGTATTTCCAAGTAATGTAGGGAAATAGTATCACTCAGTGTATTTATCTTTCTGGATCTGAATGTATTTTCAGTTAGCTTCCCTCTGAAAAACAGTAACTAGGTAACTGATGACTCCTGTTGTACTGTTTGTACAACTTACAAACTCCTGTTTGTAAGAAGTCTACAAGAATTTCATCACTAACATATACATTTGGGATATTTTGCAGATGTTTTCTCCACCTGTTAATAGTGGGAAAACCAGACCAACCACACTGGGGAGCAGTCAGTTCAGTGGATCAGGTAAGATGATGTCTGAAGTGAAATACTCATATTTGGTTTAGTTGACACATTGTAGTAAAAAATATATCTTTTTGCATGCCATTATTCAGCGTCTAGTTAATACCATAAACCAAAACAAACGAAAGAGCCCTAAGTAGGGCTGATGCTCTATGAATCTATTAACATTTCTGTAAGAATAAATATGGATTTAAAATTGTTATTTTTTGTGAATTTTAAAATTGAAAATTACATTTTTTGAGATAATGGCTCTAGACTTAGAAAAGCACCAAAAGAAAATGATCTGTGGTCCTTGCGGGGTCTTTTTATTAATGTTTATTTAAATGTGTGCGTATTTAAATTTTGCTAAATGTTCAGCCCATTTGTATTATTAGTCACTGTTCTAAAAAGTTGGTAAAAATATTTAATATATTCATATGACAAGTGAAATTGAGTCAAACTAATTACTAAGGCTTATTTGGTTTAAAACATGCCCATCCTCTTGAAAGTCTGCAACAAATTAACAGTTTCTTCAAGTTATTTAAAATGTTAATAGAATAAATGTTACAAAAAATATGAAGTTAGATTTATTTTCAGGTGATACCTATTAGATGATTAGGATAATGGTTAGAGTAAGTTTAATTAGATTTCTTATATTAGTGCTGTTATCTTTATATTTAATTTATATTTGTGACTTCTCCATTAACATCCCATTTTTCTTATGTATTTTTTATTTTTCTAAGTTCTTTAAACTCATAAGTTAAAAAAAATAAACATTTCAGAAGCAAGACCCAGTCTAAGTGTACAAAAGATACAGTTTTCTGTTTAATTTAAATTTATTCCTAAGTGCTCAGAGAAGAAAAAAAAAATTAACCAAAGCCATGACAGCATCATCTTAAGAAAACCAGCTGTCATCTCTGGGCTGAAGCTCAGTAATTCCTCTTAGATTGGTGCTTTTTATTTGAACCCTTAGTAAAATAATAGATGTTTTCTGTCAGTTGTCATTGAGAACAAACGTTGGAAAAGGTGGCTCTCATAACCAGTTTAATATTTTGTATAATTTACAATTTAAAAAGTGTATTTAAAAATCATAACTAAGTTTACTAAAATTTATTTTTAATGATGATATTTCAATTTATGAGGAAAATATTTCAAATTGTTTAACCTCCAAATAAGTTAAAAAAAAAAAAAAAGCATCTGGATTTTAAATATCTGGATTTTAAATAGAGGCTAACATTATCTTTAATCAAAGGGATATGTAAAAGATCAGCCAAACCCCAACTAATCTCCCGTCTCCTTCCTTTTTGGTAATCACTTGAAAATTGTTACTTTTGGGGGAGAGGTGCAGAAAATTGTTAGTTAATACAGAAGAAACCTATATTCCCTGTCTCTACTACTATTTTGTTACTTCTCAATTTTTTTCAACAAATACTTAATTCTCAGAAACTTTCAAATTTACTTTGTTAAATAGAAGATACATAGATTATTTCATCAAATGACTATTGTGTTATTTTAGGTTTTTCTTCCCAACATGAATTGTAGAAAATGTTTAAATGACTTCATTGATATCAAAAACATAAAGTTCAAAAACTTGGTATTAGAATTGCTTTCTGTTATTAGAGTAAGGGCAATTATATACTTCTTTTACTTTTTTTAAAATCAAGAAGATATAATTTAGTAGTCTGAAATTAAAAGTGTGTGAACTTACTTTTGTATTACAAGCATGGTATTAAAAACAGGTGTGATTCCTTTTCTCTGTAACCTTCATTATATGAAGGAAAAACTATTTTCTATATAGTGGAAGTGCTCATAGTATTTGATTCTTTGGAATGGAAAATTTTTTGTTTGAAGCTGTTAGATTGGTTATTTACCCATTGAAATTTTGAACTTAAGACACTGGTATGCAGTGAAGATAGAGTTTTTATCTCTGGTTTATCTTAAATCCCTGGTAACAAAAGCTGTGATCTTTAATTAGTGAATGGATTTAATTAGTGAATGGATTTAAATTTTTGGGAAGAGAAAACTTGCATAAGTGATTACTTTATATCAGAGTATATGGATATATATGGTTATGCCATAGCTGTTTCTTATCTAAAAAGGAATGTATAAGAGAAATTTCATTTTATTTATGTACTTTATGTGCATTTTGACATTTGAGTGGTCTCTGCCCTGATTTCAAAGGATCCTAGGTAATACATCTCAATGCCTGTTTGCTTGTAGCATATGAGTAACTAAAGATCTAACTTTCCCACTGAAGAGCTGACTTAAAGATTAGTTTGTTTTGTGTTTGGAATAACTTTTGTAAAACCCCAAACCTTTTGCCTCCTGAAAACTAGAATGTGCAATATAATTTCCTTTCATGATTATTTGTCCATTTTGAGGATTACTTAATTTCACACTGGCTTTTTTTTAAATACTGTATAATACATTAAGCGTTTTTCGAAACTAAAAGCATGCAATATGTGCTATAATGTATGATGTTATTTTCAATTTTATTCCTAAAGAAAAATAGCGACATTTCATCAAACAAAACCTGATTTTATGTGAATAACCTACTTCCTAAAATTTAAAGCTGGCAAATGATAACCAAATTTAGGGGGAAAAAGATGCGGTCACATTTAAAATTTAAATCCTTACATCACTTTCGAATCAATGCAACTTTTGTCTTAATAGATTACCAACAGTTAAGTCTCTATGTTTTGAATCTTTTCCTATGTAATCAATATCACTGTTGTGTTAGATTTTAAACTTTACTTTTTGGGTTAGCAGTCTTACTTATGCTGATTGTGTCAGTATTCACTTTTCTTTCCCCAAACTCAGTGCCATTCAGCAGCCCAATATGTGCTATAATGTATGATGTTATTTTCAATTTTATTCCTAAAGAAAAACAGCGATATGTCATCAAAATTCATGTTGGAAAAGATGAATGTGTATTTACCATTACTTGTCTTGAATGGTTTTTCTTGATGCCATTTCTTTGTCAGTGCAAATTTTCTTTGCATTTGTAAGACTGAATTTGCCTGGCATGACAGAGTTTGTGAGGTATTTTTACAGTGACCTTGAAGAGAGGTGTTTCTCTTTTAGAAGTTAAAGGTGAGGCACACTCTGTTACTGTATATAAGAAAACAGATTGCTGAAAGGATTGACAAGATGGAAATAGTTCAGTTGTTTAAATCAACTGTCCCCTCTCCCTCCAACTTCAGGGTTAAACTGTATAGAATCCAAATTGATACTGGTTTTAATTTTTAATAGTTTAAATGTTTACATATAATACCTGAAAATTTATCAGCTTTGACCAAGTAATGACGGATGTTAGAAGGGAGTGGGATACATTACTTTTGTAAGCTATTTGTGTATATCAGGTTTGTCTGTCTCTGATATTTCTGATAGTAAGTAAAGCTTTCCCTTTTTCTCAGTCGAATCAGACTTTTGTAATACTAGATTTCTTGCCCAAGATTTTTGGGAATAATACTAAACTTGTCTAGCTCTTATTTTTTTAAAGGGATGAATTTTTCATTTAGTTACTGATCAATTTTTTGGGAAAATTTCTTTTAGATGTATATAAAATTTTTTTGAAAATACTGATACAGGGCCAGTGAAATTAATTCTCATTAAATTGCTCTTAAGTAATTTTCTATGCTAAACCTTTAATTTTGAGATAATTGTAGATACATATCCAGTTGCAAGAAGCAGTATAGGATCCCAGATATACTTCATCAAGTTTTTCGTGAATAATAGCATCTTTAAAACTGTAGTACAATCATCACTGGTATGGACAGTGTTGCAATCAAAATACAAAAACTGTTCCATCACCACAAGGATTCCTGGTGTTTCCTTTCTTAATTGCACTTACTTCTCAAGTAATTAAAACAAATCTGTTCTAAGGTTATTAAATACCTCCTCATACTAATAAATGTGAAGTATGTCTTTCAGTTCATTTTAGCCTTATTTAGCCTTATTAAGAAAAACAAATTAAGAAAAAGAACCAAAATTTTACCAATGTGGTTTTTTAACTGAACTATAACATGAGTAGGGATGGTTATTAAAATAGAGGGGAAACTAGGTTTGTCCTTTTCAAGTAAGGTTATGAGTAGCAGTGTTGAAATTTATAACTATGTGTAGTAATGCTCACTTGTTTAAATTTAATACTTGTATTTGGGTAGCTAAACCAATGTTGGAAAGTTACTCCTGGTAAACTGTAGTGATGAATGAATGAATTACAGTTATCAGGCATGTGAAGAAAAATATTTTATATGATTGTCTGTGAAGTGGCTCATTTAAAGTAAAAGTAGCAAAGGAGCCCTTTGCAGAAAGTCTGTATATGAAAATACAAACTGGGGAAATTGGAGACAAGATTATAACTATGGGTATTGTGAGCTTTTCAGAACATTCAGCATTTTTTTTACTTTAAAGATTTATTTATTTATGCATACAAGAACTGGGGTACAGGCAGAGGTATGGGGGAGTGTGAGGATTCACCAGAGAGAGTGGGGAACAAACAAAATAGGCAAATTGACTGATACACTGCTGACATTCAGCATTTTTTAAGTAGTCATGACTTAGATTTTAAAAAATAATTTGATTAGATTGCAGTATTTTAGAGACTTTCTGGTGCATCTCCTTTCTTTGAATTTTTAAATAATTCACTTCCATAGGAAGATAAAGATGAAGATACTGAATCTTGACTATAACACAGTTCTGTTCTCTTATGTTAGATTTAGTGGGACAATTTAGAATACACTTTATTAAAGCTAGATGATTGTTTCTGGTCTTAAACGATTTGGTGATGATGCCTGGAACTATTTAATGTTATCAGAGACTTGGATAACTCTTGACATGAGAGTAAAATAATACCATTAGAAAGGTTCTGGGGGGGGGGGGAAAAAAACTAGCTCTGGATAGTGTGTGGGACACACACTATCTAAAACAATAGCTATTTAATACATAACAATAATAGTAGATATCACATCAAGATAATATTTTGGATGGGAATGTTGAAATTAAAAACATAATGCTGTTGTATTTAGGAAATAAAATGAGAAATGATAGACATTTAAATATACCAATTCAAAAGCCTAATTAGTCTTTCTGTTGCGTTAAATAGTTGAACCATATTTATCTTAGATTATCCTTTACCTGCATCTTTAGGTATTATTAGGTGCAAGCTGCTGTTCTAGTAGTTTATGGGAAGGTGGGAAATGGAGAAAGGGACACAAATAAAAAAAGTGGAAACGTTTGATTTGTCTAAACAGGAAGATAAAACTAAGATAAATTAAAAAAAAAAGTCAACAACTGCATATTAATGTAGTTAAAATTGAACCCCAAGAATAAAGATGCGCTGAGGAGTTAGGGAACTGACTTTAGGAAAATAGGTGTTGAATTTAGAACTGAATATTGAAGAGAGTTCAGAAATTAAATTAGGGAAGAGAAGAATGGCCTCCCAGATGTGGAATAGCATAAAAAGAAATGAGAACCTAGAAGTGAGAATGATGTGCGCTCCACTGTGTAGTGTTCAGGAAAAGTGAAGATGGTCTTAATGATCATCTCTTTTGTGCTCATATTTACTAGAGTGTAAAGCTTCAAATGCAAAACTAAACTCTTGTTAGCTGGATAATCTTGGATAAATTACTTAACCTCTCTCTACTTCTGTTTCTTAGTCTGTAAAGTAGGTGTTTTCATAGGGTTGTTAGGAATGTTAATTGAGTTAATACAGGTAAATCTCCAAGAACATTGCCTAGGATGAGTTTGGTGGTGATTGTTAGTGGTGAGGCAATAGAATAAGGAAAACATTTATTCAGAATCTAGGGTGAAGGAAGGGAGGGAGGGAGGGAGGGAAAGAAGGATGGAGGGAGGGAGGGAGGGAGGGAGGGAAAGAGAGAGAGTATTGACAGAATTTGGAGGATGGAATTCCTGTAGGTAAGAGAAATGAGTTAAGGTTGCAGTTTTGGCATAAATGAAGTTTGGCACTACTGGTGGGAAAACATATGCTGAATTGTTTTGAGCATTTAAAATTTCACATGACATGGGGTTAAAAGAAAACAGCTATCTTCAGCCTATAAAATTAATAGTCATCATTGAAGAGAAAATTGAACAAGAAAAAGCAACTTAAAGGCCAAAAAAAAATCACCCATTATTTTACCATCCAGAGAAAGTGATGTTTTAATTTATTCCTTTCTACTCTTTTTTTTCTGGTTAATCCTCTTCAGAATGGTGAAAGCTATACTATGAACCTTCTTCTATTATTAAAATGTCTATATACATTAGCTTAAGCTTGTTGTGTGATATTACATGGACTGGCTGGCTACAGCATACTTCAGGTCAGTTTCTTACTGCTTGGCATTTGAGGATTTTGGTTAATTTGCTTATTGTTATTACTGTATTAGTGAACACCTTTTGGTGCATATATGCAATTTTATCCACACTTCAATTTCCTTTGGATAGAAGATGTAGATTTTGTATTTTGTGCCTACAAGTTATAATTAAAACTAACTGAGTGAATGAATGTCTGTAGGGAAATAAACTCAGAGGGAGCTAAATTATCAGGCCAAAGACTGATGCTAATGGTAGAGCTAGATGTAAAACATTAATGATTTTGGTTGATTATTTAATGTAAAAATACAAATTTTTATTGGAGTATGAGTGTGTGATGACATTTGATACAAATTTGATATAAATGAGTTGTGTGGTGACTGGGGAGAATTTCTGTCATTATTTGACCTGTGCTTATTGAAATGGAATGGAATCTGATTGGAGTCTCAGTGAGAGCACCCTAGAATTTTTGATGTTTTATAAGAGCAGCAATGTAGTATAGTGGGAGGAATGGGCCTAGGAACCAGACAGCTGAATTGGAATCAGTACCATGTGATTTACTAGATGGGTGGCATAGTTATGTCATTTAAATGATGAGCTATACCTTCTTTTGTGAAAAGCGGTTGATAATACTTATCTTCAGAATCATCGTGAGAAAGGAATAAGATAATCTCTGTGTATTACCTGCCACATAGCAGCTTCAGAAGTGGTAGCTGCCCTTATTGTTGTGGCTTTCCTTAAGTAATTATTATAACCAATGTTTACTGAGTTAGTACATGTGAGGTGCTATTCTGAGCAATTCATGGACATTATCTTTTTTTTTTACTCTGGACACACTGAGATGTTTTGTGGTGTTAGTGGTTGGTGGGGGTCAGGAAATACTCCCACAGGGCAACATATAAAAATTGATTTTTAGTGCCATAAAATTGTATATATTGTTCAATATCTGAGAAGGAACATGGTAGAAGAGTAATTTTGAAAGGGCATCAAGTTCCTAAGAATCTTTTTCTTGTGGACTTTTTTTTTTTTTTTTAAAGATTTTACTTATTTATTTAAACATACAAGAGCTAGGGTACAGGCCAGAGTCATGGGGGGTGAGAGGATACACCAAAGACAGAACAGGGAACAGAACAGGCAGATCAGTGGAAATACACAGCTGCGGGCAGGAGAGGTCTGCTGTGCCCAGTGGGTCCCCTCCCTGACCAGGGATTGAACTCATGCTGCTGTGCTGCAGATGCTTCACAGCGTGGAGCTGAATCTCCTGCGTCACCAGGGAGGCCCTGACTTCTTTCTAATAATGTTATTTTGTAGACTAGGTATTGTGTAGTGCATGATAGTGAACAGAAATGTGTACATTTTTTGAAAACCCTACCCTGTACTTAGGCATGTTTGTATTTATTACATATTTTCTCTCCAACTACTTGAAATTCTTTCTGAACTGAGCTATAGTGTAAATAAATAAAATAAAAATTATATGACCTGAGAGGATAGAATAACTGGGAGACAAGTTGGAGAAAATGTTTAAGAGTCTCTAGGGTGGAGCTTTCCACTTTAATGGCGGAGACAGGATATAAACTCCCTTGATAGCCTGAAACAACACATTGCAAGTAGCAGAAGAAATCTTATCCTTAATATTCATACACATTTTACTTCATGCTCTGTAGCACAGCCATATATACTATACTATAAATGTTTTAATTGATCATTGAGTAAAACTGAAATTCTAGAAGGATGCATTGTGTTAGCTTATGGTAATGATACTGCATTCGTCTTGTTATGCTTCGTATTTTGGGGGGTAAGGTTCAGGGTAATAATACTGTTCTTAGTGAAAAGTCCAGCTCTAGAATATATTCTGTAAGCTGCCTTTATCTATTCCTAAATCATTTCTTGCTTCACAGAAAATGGATCATCACAGGGGGAAAAGTGGTTTTGGTAGGAGGAAATTGTTATTCCATAAACTGAAGCACAGAGAAATTTGTTGGTAATGTAACTGTCATTTGAACCTCTGTTTTCTGTTTCTGAAAAGATCATCCTATAATTTCTTAACGTACCTTTGACTTGCAAAGAAAATGTGTATATATATATATTTTTTAAAGATTTATTTATTTATGTATACAAGCACTGGGGTACAGGCCAGAGGTGTGGGGGGGTGAGAGGATTCACCACAGACAGAGCGGGGAGCAGAACAGGCAGATCAACGGAAGTATACTGCTGAGGGGAAGCAGCGGGCACAGCAGGAGAGGTCTGCTGCACCATGTGGGTCCCCTCCCTGGCCGGCAGCACGGATTGAACTCGTGCTGCAGTGGCTGCGGTTTGCTTCACAGTGCGTTGCTTAACCCACTGCACCACCAGGGAGGCCCGAAAATGTATATTTTTATAGGAGGAACTTTGGTTTTTTTATTTCATGTTTAAATTGTACTCTCATGTATCCCAGGTTAAAAATATGTTCTCATAAAGATTGGAATGAGTCATCCAGACTATTCTAAGTTGATTGGGCCTTAAAGATCACATTTAAGGATCGTGCAGAAATAAAAACAGATTAAGGATTGATTAATTTTTATTACATTGGGGAGTGACTCAGGGATGAAATCTTCAAAATAGAATAATAAAACAATTTAAGATAAGGTACAGAACAGAAAATATCACCCTTTTTCTTTTAAAATGATTGCTACAAGTACTTTACCATGTTTTTGGTTATTAAAAATGGGCAGGGGCCTCGCTGGTGCCGTAATGGGTTAAACAATTCACTATGAAGCAAACTGCAGCACTGCAGCACGAGTTCCATCCCTGCCACAGGTGGGGGAGGTGACCCACATGGCATAGCAGACCCTTCCTGCCTTGCCTGCTGCTTCCCTCAGCAGTGTGTTTCAGTTGATTTGTCTGTTCTGCTCTCCACTCTGTCTCTAGTGAATCCTGTTACCCTCCCCCCTTACCTCTGGCCTGTACCCCAGTGCTTGTATGCATAAATAAATCTTTTAAAAAAATGGACAAATGTTGGTTCAAGATGTCAGATGATTTAGGTGTTAGGGTGGTTTTAGATGAATTTGAAATAGAATTTTCTGAATTTGAGCGATCATCCTGGTTAATCTAAGCCAAGTCTTGAAGCGACCTTCTCAAAAGTTATTGGTTTATTTTCCTTCTGTGGTTTTGCTAGTAAGCCATTGTGAGGTTTTAAAAAGAGCAGGATCAACTAATGATTACTCTTCTACCACTTTACTGATGGTTACTGTTGAACTTAAAGTGATCACACAACACCAGTCAGTGAGCAAATGTGCCCCTGCTCTCAGTGAAAGTTGTGAGTAGTGGTGGAGCACTGCAGGGATCGTTGCTAGGTGGGAATTGTAGTCATCAAGCTTGTTAGTCTTTGAGGCATTTGTTGTTTGTTGTTATGAAGTTGGGATAAATAATGAGGTTTGCTATGCTACTAGAGAGGAAAAAAATGCTAGGCTCACTTTAAATTTATGGCAGAAGCATGATCTGGCCACAAGTGGATTTAGAGAATCTGAGTTTGTATGGCCATTCATAGACGAGGAGTGTAAAATCTTTTGAGTTCTCAGTCCTCTTTTGTGTTTGCTATTTGGAAACCCTAATGTAGCCAGCTGACTTTGTCATCTGATCAGAGGCCCATTGCTTATCTGCTAGGCATTGGTGTGCTAAGAATATGTTTTCTAGTGCTTATTTTCTAGTAACTTAATTTCAAATTTGAAATTTTGAAATTAAGTTAAAGGGGAATTTGTTGAATTTCTTGGTGGGAATTTACAGGCAGCTTGAATTGATTATACTCTCCCAACTAGCCAAGTAATTAGAACTATATCAGGAGTGTACTAAATATTCTAAATGCCTTTTCTCTCAATGGCTAGCTTCTTTCATTCCAAGTGATAGTATATTTATTATATGTCAAGACTCCCTTTTATCTGTGAAAGGTCCACAATCTCTGAGCTGTAATTTTGAATTCCAAAAGGTCTGAGTCCAAAAGTTTCCCTTTAAATTCATTGTAAATTGTTTTATTTGCAAAATCTCACGTTACCTGAGGGAGTCCATTGACATTCTATATTTTATTGGTTACTGTATGATATACCAGGTGTAGGGGGGTGATTTGTAACATATTTCTTTTCTAAAATCTGAACAACTGAACTCTAAAACTCACTGCCCTCACATTTTTTCCAAAAAAGCATTTTTTTCCAAAAAACAATAACTTCCTATGTGTGTGTTATGTGTCCATTTGTCCCAGGTACTCTTTTCAGCTCAAATTAGGATTTTTTTTGGTATTAAAAAGACTAGAGATTATTATTTTAAATACAGAAAAAGATTGCGATACACTTGTTAATATAAAGGGCATTTTTCTTGGGATATAACCCTTATAGATTGGGCTTTGTACTTCTAGTTTGTCCAATAAATTGATTTTAGGAAATGGGTTCCTGTCTTGAGAGTAGTAAGTTTCCTCATCATTTGGACCAGAGTGAAAATATTTCCCTAGTTAATTTGCATGGAAAATTTCAGGGTGCTAAAAAGAGGGTATATTTACATATGTGCAAAAACAAAAAAACCTCCAAACCAAATTTTCATGAAATAGATATAATGTCAACCTGACCATTCTCAATTTAACTGTTGTCTGAGAGCAAACAAAGAAGAAAACCCAGCTAAGTCATCTTCGTGAAGAGAGGAGGTAAAATACAGTTTTGTAGGGAGAAGATATAAACCAGTCTTCGGTAATTTTATTCTTTTCTTTTATATGGGTTATGATATTTATTCCTGCAGTAGTCTCATTAAAGGAGTCTTCATTAAAAACAAATCATAATTTTAATGAGTGTTGGAAATTTTGCTTATGTAGGCTTTGGCCTACTATTATTTAATACAAACTATAAATGAGGTAGTGAAGTGAGCATGTAATGAGCTAGTCTGTTATGTATATGTTTTGAAGACATGCAGTCCACCATTCTGACTTTCCTGGTTGCTTTGTAAACTTCTTTCCTGTAGTAACAGTGTTACTGTCTGAAGAACCATGATGGGGAGTTGGATAAATCTACTTAAAGTTGGTTGGGTTTGAGATAATCTCCTGTAGGACATAGAACAAGCCTTACAAGGGTCTCTCTTACCTTTATATTTGTGTAACTTATCTTATCAAGCTAAGAGTAGTACCACAATAAACAGACTTCCATTCACATAAGTTAAACTAAGCTTGCTGAACAAGTTATATAGCTGTAGGACTTTGCCCAGTAAATGACTGGGGAAGAGGAGGAGTCAAATTGTTAAAAAAAAAAAATCAATAATGATAAAAGTACTCCATAAATATTTACTTGTATACTTTATAATTCTTGTAGAAAGCTGGTAACTATTCATTTTATGAAAGAAGTAGAGAATTCAACAGAGATATCTACTTGCCTGTGGTTTCTCATTGCCCCTCAGAAGTCGCAAACTGATCAGTTATAGTTGCACCTGCACTGATACCAATCTACACCAGGGCATGGTTTGTCTTGAGGAGGAATTTAATAACTCTAAAAGTTTTAAAATTTGTTGTTGTAACAGGGAAGCTTAAATGGTATAATGGCGATATTCTCCAAAAGAAAGTGCTTCAAGATTTACTTTCATTAAAAAAGAAAACAGTTTAATCAAAAGGCTTCATAAAATGAAACTTTCTAAAAAGTATTATAAGTTGTTAAATACAGACAACTACGGAAATATATTTGTTTGAAATGTCTTTAGGAGAGTGTAATTTTTTCAGTGCAGTCTCTTACTCAATGGCTGTCATCAGAGTTTGTGCCTTGGGAAAAAGATGAAATTTGATAGTTAAAAGATATTGAAATATTCAGTTATTATTTACTTGTGGCCATAGAAGAAAGTGATTCCTTCATACTGTGGAAAATTCTTTATTTTCATTTCCTCATTTTCAAAGATTTAGTGTTTATTCAGGTATAAAGATAAGTAAAAACAGATGGAAAATAGATATTCCAAGGGTAGTTAAAATGTTATTAAATGCAGAATAAATTTTTATGGGAGTTGTGAAAAAATAATTTTGGCAACAGAACTTTCAGTGTATTAAAATTAAAAAAAGTTTTAAGAGGGTACTGATGAACCCATTTTGTATTTTTATTTATTTGTAAGTAGAGTAGGCTCTTCATTTTGTTGAAGTGCATCTATAGGCATTTGAAAGAGTGCCATTGTTTAATGGTTTGTTTACTTTGAAGTAGTGGAGAATGGAGAAATATTACCTGGTATATTCAAAAAAGGTGTTAAGTCAGAAAGTTTTGATTCAGTGTTGTTTTTTTTTGTTTATTAGATTTGTGATCCTAGGCAGTATGTTAACTTCTCTGAGTTTGTTTATCTTATGCCTAAAATGAGATAAAAATACTGCCTTAGAGGATTTTGATAGTGGTCAAGTTAAGTAATTTTTAAGGAAACTCCAAATTGTAGAAGTTTATGGTTTTGTATGAATGTTAGATGTCTTATTCTGTAGGTAACATAGAATCTCCTGAAGTGAGTCCAAGCATACAAGTATATTTGAAGTAAATTTTCTTTTTTTTAAAAGATTTAATTATTTATGCATACATGAGCTGGGATACAGACAAGAGTTGCAGGAGGTGAGAGGGTTCACCAGAGTCATTGGGCAGAACAGGCAAATCTACTGAAATACACTGCTGAGGAGTGGCAAGGCAGGAGAGGTCTGCAGCACCATGTGGGCCCCCTCCCTGGCCGGAGATAGAACTCACACTGCCGTGCAGTGCATGCTTCCCAGTGCGGCACTCAACCCACTGCGCCATTAGCGAGGCCCTGAAGTAAATTTTCATGCATTACTTACATGTTTCCAACAATCAACTACTGAAAATTAAATCAGGTTATGCTTGCTACATATGGTGGCCTTAATAGGTAACCTTAAAAATTTTAGAACTTTCCAGGTAACTTTTCTTTCTTTTAATTAAATGAGATAATTTGAAATAAGAAAGCAAAAGAAATTCTTGAATATATTTTTTCTTAGGACTCTTGTTAATTATATCCCAGATCATAGAGCCCCCAAATTAGTGTCTTTGAGTCTTTTATTTTTCAGCTTAGATATGTTAAATGCTTGTTGAGGATCCATTATAATGACAGTTAATCTGAGATGTGAAAGCTGAGTAACTCTTTGAAATAGTTCACTTTTGCTTTGTTGGATGAGCAGTAATATGAAAGAAATTTTAGTGTCACTATGAGTTGACCTTTTAAAGATTTAAAAATACTGTTTGTGGTGGCCTTGATAAACTGAGTGGGGACAAAAGGGTGCAAGGATGCGACTGGGAAATACAAGTGAAACTCCTGTCTACTGTATGCTTGTGCTTGAAAGCAGGAAGGGATGGTTTGAGTCTTACCTATAAATGAAAGGTATTAAGGCTTAGAGTTGTCTGTTGATGCTGCTGTTTCTGGGTTCCTTTTGATTAGGGAAGATGAAGGCTTCTGCAGCTACTTTTGCTGCCCATTTTCATTTCGTGATCTTGTCTGTGTACGTAAAACACCTAGATAAATAAAACACCTTTTGTTGAGAGATATTTTTCTTGACTCCTTATCTGTATGTATATGTGCAAGTTTCCCACTGTAATTATTGCTAATACTTTCTTGAAGGATCTGTACTAGATTGCAGTCATGTGAGAGTAAATGTTAGGTAAAATAGCAGAATTAAGTAGCTTGAAAATAGGTGAGTAGTGAGGGTTCCTGAATATAACTTCTGAAACCCTCCGGCCAGGTGATGTTGCTTATTTTTCTTGCTTTGCAATTGATACCATTTGTTTCCTGCTGCCACTTTGGTAATCTGTTGCTTCACTGCTGGACATTTTAATAGTCTCTTTACTTGGGCTTCTTGCTGCCAGTTGCCATTTTTCTTAAGTCTATTTTAATCTGCTCAGGCTGCCTTAATAAAATATCATTGACTGGGTGGATTAAACAATACCATTTTATTTTCTAACAGTTCTGGAAGCTCAAAGTCAGAGATCAGGGTTCCAGAATGGTGGAATTCTTATGTCAATGACTCTTCACTTGCAGACAGATACCTTTTTGCTACATTCTTACTGAAACTTACTTAAAACTGGAGAGAGGGTGGAGAGAAGAAAACTCTAGGGTCTGTTCTTAAGGACACTAGTCTTATCAGGGATTCCAGTCTCATGACTCATCTGAATCTAATGACTTCTTAAAGGCTTGGCCTCCAAATACTAGCTCCTATAGATGAATTTTGGGGAGTATTGACATTTAGTTCATAACACAACCCTTCCAGTACTTTAAAAAATTTTCTTCTTGTGGTTTGTCTTGTAGTCTGCATTTATGTTCTGCTAGCTTTCAAAGCAATTAAAAGTCTTATCTTGTCATTTAAATTCTTTTATAAACTGGTAGGAACTTAATCTTAGCCTGTTTTATACTCACTACTTCCTAGTCTTAAGTGTGTGGTTTAGATACTTTGTCCTCCCTACCTGACCTCCTGCCTCTAGTTACTCTTTTCTCCCCAAATGAAGTACTTTTTGTCATTTTTAACCTTGTTTCCTTTCATAAAATACTTTACATTTCAGAGCATAATTTTGTTAAAAAAATGTAGCTTCCAGATAATTTAAGGATTCGTGGGTAAAGGAAAATATTCTCTTTTGCTCCTGAAGGTAAAGCGGAAGTCAATATGGCAATAATGGCCAGTAGATTTTGAGTCAGTCCAGTACTTCTATCTGGACAGCCTGTTGGGTCTAATCTCATAAGTTTAAAAGAAAACTGAAATGTACTTCTGATAAATATTAAAGGATTTCTGTTTTTAGGAGTTGTACTTAGTGACCTCTGAGTTTTTAACCTTAAAATTCTTTAAAATATTCTCATCCTTTAAGAAATTACATGTGTAATTTTAACTCCCTTATTATAAACTTTTTTCTTCTATCATTCTTACCCAAGATCATAACTTCTGAAAGGAATGTGTTAATACACTTGCATTTCTGCAAAGTCTTGCGTGAGCTTAATAAACACTTAGTGATTGACTTATTTTTAGCTTTGTGGGGCGACATGGTAAATTGGAGGGAAAAAAAAGATACCTTCCCTAAATAAAATTCCCTAGGCTACATTTCCTAAATTGCATTTTTCTTTTCTAGCACCGCTTTATGGTGAGATTTAGAAGCACTGTTAGCTGACTGGACACCTGAATTTTTCTCTTATTAGCATGCTTCTCTTGTTTTCTTATTTCTTCTGAAAAAGGCCTTAACCCATCCAGGACACCACATTTCAACATCAAGGATGAGCAGGAAGTGGTAAAGCCATTGAGGTTGTATGTGAATACAGCTGCCTCTACTAAACCTCGGGCCAGCCCTGATGCTTAAAGACAAAAAGAAGTGATATTTTCCTAGTATTTTCACAGGATATGTGGCACTTCTTATCTTTTGTAATGTCAAGTTGTGGGGAGAATGCCTTGTCTGATTCGGGGTTGATTGGGTCTGTGTTAAAGGGCCCTAGGACCCATATTACCATAGTTGGGAAGCCAGTAGATGACCAAAATATTGGAAGCGATACTTTCCTGAAAACAACCCTGATTTTTACCTGTTGGGTTTAGCCATGGAAGAGAATTTGTACGATTTTAGTAGATATAAGGAAGTATCCATAGACCAGAAAAGATGGTCTTATTTATTGTAACTACTTAATTTGTGATAGGAAGGTGAAATACCACCTTTAACTTAGTGCTTCTAAGTCATCCTTCATTTTGAGATTTTTGTGCTAAAGCTGTTCTGTCAGCTGTAGAAAATATATTCTCTTAATATTTTGAAGTTAGAATACATATCAAGACATGGTATCTTTGGTGATTTTATCTCATCCATTTATTATTTTAAAAATTCTGCTTTCACTTTTATTTTAAGTTGAACTTAATCTCTGGCCATAAGATTTTGTTTCTTCAGTTTCTTCTGTGTTATATTTTTTCTTTTATGCAACCTCCTCTTCTGGTTTAGGAAAAATCTACTCTTTTTCAGTAAGGATCATCTCATTGTGACAAAGGGAGTTCATGAATTAGGTTAATCCAACCATGAGCTTTGTAAATTCTGTGGTACGTCTTAGGGTCTATGTTCACTTGAACGTGCTAAGTGATCAGAGAATCTACATCTAAATCCTTAAGTTTGGCATTACTCTCTGAATTTTTAAGCTTATGCAGTAAAATTTAGCACTCTTTGGGCCACTGACCTTGAGTTCAAACCCACTGTTTGGCCAGGGCACACCTCCCAACTCCACCATTATAACAATGGAATGGCACACACTGTTTCTGTAGAAGAGTGATATCCTTTAGATACTTGATGGCTTTTCAGATATGCACATCCTTGATGATTGGGTTGGCAATTTCATGAGTGTTCTAAAATTAATATAAGGATTTGAACTTCTTGATTTTACATGACTTTGTAGGGTTTCTGGATCAAACAATTGGTGAACCAATTGGTGAACCTTTTTTTTATTTAACTAATTGATTAATTAATTTATATATTTGACATCAATTGTAATCCCCATGTATTCTCCATTACCCTATCACCAGTGTACCTTCACCTCAGTCCCCTGTGCTCCTGTCTGCCCTCAACCCTCCCCCTCTTCCCACCCCACCAAGTGTCCCCAATTTGTCCTTGTCTTTTCATTTTTGGTTTTTGTGTCTTTATTATTGTTATTATTATTATTATTCTTGTTCTGATTCCTTTCCTTGGTCCTTATTTGGTTCCCTTATATTCCTCCTAGGGGAGGAACCATCTGGTATTTTGCTTTTGCCTTCTGACTTACTTTGCTGAGCATAATCCCTTCCAGTTCCATCCATGTTCC
>JAGFMF010012266.1:10935879-10982790 GCA_019455555.1 Galemys pyrenaicus
ACTGCTTTCCATAATGGTTGGACCAGCTTGCATTCCCACCAGCAGTGTAAGAGAGTTCCTTTTTCTCCACATCCTCACCAACATTTGTTGTTGCTACTTACTTTGTTTTATCGTTTTTTTTTTTAAACTGAGAATTGAGTTGACCACTTCGGTGTAATTTGTAGCCAAAATGTTACCCTTGTATGTTGAATTTGAAAAATAAAGTTTCGAGGAAGACATTAATTGAAGGTTGAGGAACTTCATAAGGAGAAATGTAGGCTATGATGTGATCTCCATGAATAAAGGTGATCAAATTTTCATCTCTCTGGGCCTCTCTGATGGTGCAAGGGGTTGAGTGCGGCACTGTGGTGCTTCCACAACAACTGCAGCACAAGTTCAATCCCCAGCCAGGGAGGGGACCTATTTGGCACAGCAGACCTGCCTACCTCACCCGTTGTTCCCCTAGCAGTGTATTCAGTCCATCTGCCTATTCTGCTTCCCACTCTGTGTCTGGTGAATCCTCTCACCCCCACACCCCACCTCTGGCCTCTAGTCCAGCTCTTGTATGCATAAATAAATAAAAAAAAAACTTTGAAAAAAATTTTTTCATCTCAGTAATCTTAGAATAAAGATACTCATTCCACTGTAAGCTTCTCAGTGACTTAATATCACTTTAACTGAGATACTGTCTAGTATAATACTCTGTCCTCAGATAGTTTAGTTGTGAAATATGTAGATTTTCTTGAGTTACTTTTTATTTCAAACAGTAACTTTTCATTGCTTGTAAAACCTGCAGACTTCAGAGGCGCCACTTTTACAGTGTTAAGGTTGATTTTTAGTTTTCTGGCAAGTGCCCATTTGCTTCCTGAGAAAGGAGCAGCTTTGCATTTATTCAGTGAGTCTAAGATGAGCTAATTGGTATTTTTATTATTTGAATGGAGGCTTTGTATTTTCGAATTTTGTAAAACAAAGACGTATTTGTAAACACATTTCAAAAATATAAATGACACTTTTTGGTGAAGATGTCCACTGAATAGCAAGAAAGCTTAGGAAAAAGGAGCTTTTGTTAGCATTTAATAATAATCTAACTGTTTTCATTGATTTATCTCACTGCTGTTAAAGATTACCTGATTTTTTGAACTTTCTGTATTGAAAATATACTCAGACTGAGTTATGGTAGGTAGATATTTTCTGGGTACCCAAAATTCCTATACTAGTTTGGAGTTTTCAAATATTGTCTTAGTTTAGAGAAATGTATCATAAGCAGTGTATTTCAGTGTAAAAATAGTCTTGGAAAAAACTAGAAAAGCATTTGTTCGGCATTCTGATGTAAGATGAACAAGTTGTGGTATTGGACCAATAGTGTAGAAATAATTTGGTGTGTTTCATCTGGCTTAGGAGTAAATAAACAGTGTAAAAATATTCAGTCAAAATCCAGAGTGAATTTCAGATTTTGTAAAATAAAGTGGGTAAAATCCTCCTTTTAAGGACTTTTGTTGCTTTTTAATGAAATTGTGCATTCATGGACTTATATTTCCAGAGGAATTGCATTGCATCTCTTTGTAGATACTTTCACTAACTTCCTAAGCATCGTATGAGGGAGGAAAGCTTTAAATTTTGAAATTATGTAAGCAACTATTTTTTTTATTAACTCTGTTTGAAAACTTATACAAATTAAAGCTAAAAACAAAATCTAACAACATAAAAAGGCATTTGGCTGAAGGCAAAAGTTCTCCCATTCTTTCCCTTCTCTGTTCTTGCTCCCTTGACAGAGATTTACAGTGTTCAGTTTCTTCTTAAAGCTTCTAGTGCACACGCATATGATGCCTACTCTTGTTTTTTAAACAGTTAACAGCAGTAGTTCTGCAACTTAACTTTTTCACTTTATAAGAGTAAGGGAACACTCTTCGAGCCCATAAGGATTTTATTAAGATACTTGATTTCCTTAAATATTGATAATGATTTGGTATGTTATAGAAAGCAACATATTGTGTAATACATGACTTAATGAAATTACAAAACACATCAGCATTAGCATTTGTTGGCAGTCTTAATTTTTTAGTTTCACTAATCTAAGTGTTGGAAAATAAATTAATTTTAATCTAATAGAAAGCATTTCTTAAGGTAGTAGTTCTGTCAGCAGTATGTATTCTTTTCTACATCCTCATCAAGGCTTGTTTCTGGTATTTTTCATATGGGCCATTCTCATATGTGTATCTCATTGAGGTTTTGATTTGCATTTCCCTGATAAGTGATGATGAGCATTTTTTCATGTTCCTGCTGATGAACTGTCTTTTTTGGACAGTGTCTAAATTTAGCTGTTCTGTCATTCCTTTTTTGAATTTGTTGTTTAGTCGAGTTGAGTTGTACGAGTTCTTTGGATTTTATTTCTTGAATTAGGAGCCCTTGTGCAGATGTATGATGTACAAATATTTTCTCCCATTCAGTAGGCTGTCTTTTTGTTTTAATGAGTTTCTTTTGCTGTACGGAAGCATTTTAGTTTGATGTAGTCCCATTGATTTTTGCCTCCTCTTTTTAAAAGTAGTTCCCAGAGACATCCTGATGTCATTGTCAAAAGTGTTTTCCCTATGTTTTTTTATTTGTATCTTACTATTTCACTTCTTATATACAGGTCTTAAATCCATTTTTAGTTAATATTTGTGCATGGGATGATAGAATGATGTAGTTTAATACTTTTGCATATGACTGTCCAGTTTTCCCAGTACCATTTGGTGAGGAAACTTCTTTCTCCATTGTATTCTCTTAGTTTCTTTGTTGTAAATCAACTGTCCATATTAGTGTTTGGTTTAGTGCGCAGTTCTGTTCCATTGATTTCTGTGTCTATTTTTATCTTGTTTTTTTTTTTTTTGGATTACTATTGCTTTGTAATATGGTATAGTTTGATGTTTGGGAGTATGATACCTCTGTTCTTGTTTGTCAGGATTGCTACAGTTGTTGGAGTCTTACATTTTTCCACATAAACTTAAGTAATTGTTGCTCTATTTTTGGAGGAATGCCATCGAAACTTTGATAGTGATTATATTGAATCTGTATATTGCTTTGGGAAATAATAGCAGTTTTTACTATGTGTTAATTCTTCTAATTCATGAGCAAGTGATATTTTTCCCATTTCTTTGTGTCTTTTGTTTCTTTTAATAATGTCATAGTTTTTGGTGTGCATGTCTTTCACCTCCTTTCAGTTTACTCATAGGTATTTTATTCTTTTTAATGCACCAGTGAAAGGGAGTATTTTCTTTCTTTTCTGGTCATTACTTGCAAATAGGAATGCAACAGGTTTTTTTTTTTTTTTTTTTTTAATGTTGTTGTAGTCTGCCAGGGTACTGCTTTACTGTTATTAATTGCTTTTTAGTGGACTCTTTAGATTTTCTATTTATGTTGTTATGTCTGCAAATGGTGATGGTTTTCTTTCTTTTCCCATTTGGATTCCTTTTGTATCTTTCTCTTGCCTAATTACTTTAGTAAGGATTTCCTATACTACATTGACTAGTAACAGTGAAAATGAAGATCCTTTTCTTGTTCTTAGAGGAAAGCTTTCAGTTTTTCACTGTTGAGTATGATGTTAACTGTGGTCTTGACATATATAGCTTTTATGTTGAGGAATAGATATTTCTATCCTGATCTTACTGAGTTTTTTTTTTTTTTTAAAGAGTTATTTATGCATACAAGAACTGGGGTATAGGTCAAAGGTGTGGGGGAAGGGGAGTAAGGAGATTCACCAGAGACAGAGCGGGGCCCAGAACGGGCAGATCAACTGAAACACATTGCTGAGGGGAGCAGCGGGCGAGGCAGCAAAGGTCTGCTGTGCCATCTGGGTCACTCCCTTGGCGGGGATCAAAATTGGGCTGCAGTGGATGCGATGCTTCATAATGCGGTACTTAACCTGATGCGCCACCAGGGAGCCCTTACTGAGATTTTTTTTGATAGGAAGTGGATACTATATCTTGTTGAATGCCTTTTTTCATCTATTGATAACGATCATATGATATCTTCCCTTTCTTTGATGTGATGAATTACAGTGATTGATTTGCATATATTGAAACATTTTTGCCTCCCTGGAATAAATCCCACTTGGTCATGATATATTATCCTTATTGTGTAGTTGGTGAAATTTGTTTGCTAGAATTTTGTTCAGGATTTTTGCATCTGTGTTTGTCCAGGTGTTATTGGTCTGTGGGTTTTTTTTTTTTTTTTAATGATGTCCTTGTATGCCTTTCATATCAGAGTAATGTTGACATTTAAAATGTTTAGAAGCATTCCCTCTTCAGCTTTTTGGAAAAATTTGAGGGTAGGTCTTTGAAAGTTTGGTAGAACTGCTAGTTGAAACTATTTGGTTTTAGGTTTTTGTTTTTTGGAAGGCTTGATTAGTGTTTCAATTTGCTTGCTTCTAATTGGCTTCTTCTGGTTTTCCATTTCTTCCTGATTCATTCTTAAGTTTGTCTGCTTCTGGGGCCTCCCTGGTGGTGCAGCAAGTTGAGTGCCACACTGTGAAGCATCTGTGGCACAGCAACACAAGTTCAATCCCGGGCCAGGGAGGGGACCACATGGTGCAGCAGACCTCTCCTGCCTCGCCCACTGCTCCCCTCAGCAGTGTATTTCAGTTCATCTGTCTGTTCTGTTCTGTCTTTGTCTCTGGTGAATCCTCTCACCTCCCGCAACTCTGGCTTGTACCCCAGCTCTTGTATGCATAAATAAATAAATCTTTTAAAAAAAAAAGTTTGCTTCTAAAATTTTGCCTTTTTTTTTTTTTAGGTTATCCAATTTATGGGCATAAAGATAGTCATAATAGTTTCTTATGACCCTTGGTATTTCTGAATTGGGTCATAACTTTTTTATGATTCTGTTTGTGTTTTCTCCCTTTGTTTTTAAGTGAGTCTAGGTAGAGACTTATCTATTCAAAAGCCATCTTTTTGTTTTGTTGATCTTTTAAAATTTCTTTTTGTTTAGTTTTGCTGTAATTTTTAGGGTTTCCTTCCTTTTAATGATTTTGGTTTTACTTGTTCTTCTTTTTCTAGTACCTTAAAGTGTAAGGCTAGATCACTTATTTGAGATCTTTCTTGGTGTAGACTTGGTGGGAATGTAGACTGATCCACCCCCTATGAAAAATATTTTTCAAAATAATGAGTATAAATGTACCATATGATTCAGTAACTCCTAGTATCTACTGCCAAATTACAAAAGCAGTAATTCAAAGGCTTATATGCATGTATGCACTCCTATGTTCATGGTACCACTGTTTGCAATAATCAGGTTATGGGATTGGGAGTCTGATAACATGAGTGAATTAAGAAGATGTGGAATGCTATGCAACTATTAGAAAAATGATGAAATCTTGCCATCGTAACATCACGAGTGGAACTGGAAGAGATTGTGTTGAGCAAAATAAGTCAGAAGGAGACATGTACTGGATGATTTCACTCATGTGGACAATAAAGAAAGAAAACAAAGGAAGTGACAAAAGTAAACCAAAGCAATCCCATAGAAATATGACTGCTGAATTAAGGGGTAATAGAGGAGACGTAGAACAACAGGGGGAAAGGGTGGAGGGTGAGGAGGAGACCACTTAGTGTGGTAGATGTTAATGGTTGCTTTGGTGGTGAGTGTAGGTCAGTAACATGTATTTGAAGAGGCATGAACTTATATCCCTAAATCAGATATAGTGTTGTAAACCATTGTTACTCAATAAGAAATTATACTTTTAAAAGTAAGATATTAATTCCTTTTGTATACCTCTCACCATGTGCAAAAATCAGCTCAAAATAGATCAAAGAATTAGACATAAAACCTGAAAACATAAAATAAGAAGAAAACAAAGGCAAAACAGTACATGATATACATCTCAGTAATATCTTTAAAGACCTATCACCTGAAGTAAAGAGAGTGAAGAAAAAGATCAACTGTTGGTTCTACATCAAAATAAAGAACTTCTGTACAGCAAAAGAGACATTACCCAAAACAAAGAAATATCCCACTGATTGGTAAAAAAGTATTTGCCCTCCATACAACTGATAAGGGACTGATCACAAAGATACACAAAGAACTCACATGACTCAAGAAAAACAAAGTAAACAATCTAATAAAATGGGCAGAAGAACTTACAAGACACTTCTCCAAAGAGGAAATGCAAATGGCCAACAGGCATATGAAAAAATGTTCAATATCCTTCATAATCAGGGAAATGCAAATTAAAACCACAATGAGATGCTACATTACACCAGTAAGAATGGCACATATTTAAAAAGCAAGCAACTAGAAAGGTTGGCAAGGGTGTGGTGAAAAAGGAATTCTCCTGCGTTGTAGGTGGGAATGCAAAATGGTCCAACGTGTAGGAAAAGCTGTATGGAGGTTCTTCACTCTACTAAAAATGGAGCTCCCATATGACTCAGCAGTCCCACTCCTAAGGATATACCAAAGGACACAAAAACATTAATTCAAAAGAATAGCTGCATTCCTATGTTTATCACAGCTCTATTTATAATAGGTAAGATTTGGAATCAACACAAATGCCTGGAAATAGATGACTGGATCAAGAAGATACGGTGTATACATACACAATGGAATATTATTCAGCAATCACAAAAGTTAAACTAATGCCATTTGCAGAAATATGGATGGAGCTTGAAGGGCTTATGCTCAGTGAAATAAGTCTGTAAGAAAAAGAAAAATACTGGATGATCCCACTTCTGGGAGGAATATAAGGGAATCAAATAAGGGACCAGGGAAAACCCAACACAATGCAGCAAAAACAAATAACGAATCAGAGAAATTTTTGTGAGAAATTTTTGCGGGGGGGGGTGGAGTTTTGGGTAGAGGGACTGGGTTGAGGGTAGGAAGAGCACAAGGAACTGAGGTGATGGTGCACTGGTGAAATGGTGGTGGGAATTCCAAGGGGACTACACTTAATGTCGAATATATATAAATGAAGAAGAAAAATAAAATTATGTAACAGTTAAAATGAAAAAAAAAAAAAACCAACCACAACATCAACAATAACAAACCAACAAAACAAAAATAAACAGACAATTACAAATCAGAGACATTCTGCAGGGAAGAGGAAGGGACTAGGATCAAGGGAATAGAGCAAAGGGCTATGGTGATGGTGCATGGGTGAAATGGTGGTGGAAATTTTATGGGGACTACATTTAAAAAAAAAAAAGACTAAATAAATAAAATGTAAAAAAATAAATGAATGTTTGAAGGCCTCCCTGGTGGCACAAGGGGTTAAGTTGCAGCACTGTGAAGCTATTACAGCCACTGCAGGACCAGTTCAATCCCAGACAAGGATCTAACCCACATGGCGCAGCAGACCTCTCCTATCTTGCCCACTGCTCCCCTCAGCACTGTATTTCAGTCTATCCTCCTTTTCTGTTCTCCACTCTGTCTCTGGTGAATACTCTCACCCTCCTCCCTCCCCACACCTCTGGCCTGTACCCCAGTTCTTATATGGATAAATAAATAAACATTTAAGGAAAAAATGTGTGGTAATACTTAATCCAAATAAGTCATTTTGGGTTAGAACACTTGTTTTGTAATTGCATTGTTGGTCCTAGATTACCGTGCTTCTAAAGCAAGATAGTAAAAAAATAAATAACGTGGTGGCTTTTGCATTTATATATTTAAAAAGTACAACAGAGTTAAAAAATCACAATGAAATAAATGTCTACATGAAAAGAAAGTTAAAGCTCCTAGATTGTAGTAATAGAAATAAAAGTCTTTCAAGAATAAAGACTACATTAGAAGTAAAGGCATAAAGAAATAAAAAAAAATTTGTTACATTTAACACTTTCACATGACTCTCTTATGTACATTAAGTATACCTGTATTTTGAAAAGCCTACATATAAGGAGTGAAAAACTCTCTTGCCTCCTTTAGAAATTCTGCATGCTCGGAGACAGAGGAAAGATTGGCAGTATTTCTGTCACTGTTAATTTTATTGCACAAGGTATTACTATAATGTCTGTTTTGTGATCTTTCCTGTGACTGGAATAGTGAAGTTCCAAATCATATTAAATTCAGCCTACACTATTTACTGAGTAACATTAAAACAGTGTAGGACCTAGATGAATATGATAAATGTCTATGTAAGAAGTAGTGAATAGAAATGTTCAGAGGGGGTTTAATTCAAATGTATGCCAGTACCTTCCAAAGTAAGGTAATACTCAGTTACAGGTCTTCTAATCAGATGGCTTAGAGAAATTTTTGGAATATTCACATTCATAGATTCCTTAGTAATGAAAGTCTTTGACTTAAATCTAACCAAAACTGCAGTGTTGTTTTTTGTACATTTTTAACTATACTTTGTACATTTTTATTAACTATAAGAAGCATAGTTGCAAACAAAATACTTAAGCTATTTAAAAAAATCTCTTATCTGTTATCTATCTATCTTTGTTTCTTAAGACTGGAGAGATGGCTTTAGATGAAACAACTGGAAAGATGATGTTAGGGCACAGAATTTGTGAAATGATTTTGCGGAAAGAGGACGTGGCATTGCCAATGTCTTAAATAGGAATGGGATGTTGTGTTCTAAGAATAGTGACTGATTTAATCTAATAAATGTATATATGTGACTATTGTAGATTCTTTGCATTTCCATATAAATTATAATAGGCTTGACACATTTTATAAACAAAGCTCACTGAGATTTTTGTCTGGAATGTAGTTGGTTCCTGACATCTTACCAATACTGAGTCTTCCAATATATTAATGTGGTATTTCTACTTGTTACAGGGCAGGGAGAGGAGCACCTAGAACTTTTAAGCCTGCCCTCTCTGAATGGGTTTTGCCATCCGCCGCATTAAGACAAACATATAAAACCTTTAATGGAAAGGAACTTTAATACAACTAGGGTACAATAAAGAAAGAACAAAGAATATAGTTATTAAGTTAAGCATTTAAAGTTACCCATCTCCTTGAGGGTAAAAGTTCAGCCAAATAGGATTGGCCAAAGCAAGGTCCAAAAACCGGCCACACATTTAAAGGACTTTTCAGTAGAGACTCATAGAAAAGGGTTAGAAAGAGTTAGACAAATTTGGGAGGAAAAGAGCCAGATTAAAATTAAGATGAAAGCTGCCATTGTTAACCTCCCCACAGGTCTCTCACCCACATCTGTTCCAACTAGTCTAAGACCAAAAAGCCAGCATAGTTTCTTCATATGTCCCTCTGCTCTACGTGCCTCCTTCAGGTCTCCTTGCTGTTCTCCATCTTTTTTCCTTCCTTTTTTTTTCTTTGCAGAAAAATTTTTTTTCCTTAGCTCCACCCACTTAGGGCGGAACTAGGATTTTGGAACTTCCCCTTTTCCTGGGACGACCCTGTTACATACTTACTTAGATCTTCTACAAATTTTTCTTGGCATTGTTTTGTAGTTTAAAATGGAAGCCTTGCACATAATTTTTCTCCAAGGGTTTTATATTCTTTAATTCTATTATGCATAGTATTATAATTGGTTTCCAACTGTTTGTTGTTGTCCTGTAGAAATACAATTGATTTTCTTCATACTGAATGTATTTTTTGGCCTTGCTAGATTAAATTCACTTACTCTATATAATAATTTTTTAATGAATTCTTTAGGATTTACTATGTATATAATTATGTTGTCGGCAAGTTAACTTTTTTCCATTCCAATCTGTGTAGGTTTTATTTCTTTTTCTGACTTAGGATACTACCATAGTAAACGTAATGTTAAAAAGAAGTAGTGAGAATGGACATCTTTGCTGGTTTTCAATTCTAAGGGAAAAGCATTTGTTTTTCATCATTATGATTAAAGTATAGGGGTTTTTTATGTAGGTGCCCTTTACCAGGTTGAGGAAATACTCTTTAATCACAGTTTGCAGAATTTGTTTGTTTTTTAGTCATGAATGCTTTGATATTTTGTCAAATGCTTTTTCTGGAATCATTGTGATCATCAGATTGCTGTCCTCCTTTGTTGTGCTCTGGTGGCAAATTTCTGAGTAGTAAAACGCTGGACACTTTATATGCCCAGGTCTAAGACAGTGCCTGTCATGTAGTAGATGCTTAAATACTTATTAAAAAACTGCTGGGTAAAACAGTAATTTCTCCTGTGAACCTATTAAAATATGAGTATTCATTGCATCCATAGAGAGTCAATAATTCCCTAAAAGTAGTATGAACCTATATCCTGAGAACTTAAAGTAGATTTTCAGTCACTCTACCAGGTAGATGTGAAATGGCTCGAACTGCCTTCCAAGTGAGAGAAAAAGAATGTTCTCCTTTCCCTAGTGTCTGTCAGAGCTAATTTATGTAGAGACCAGAGTCTAACATTTAATGACAACTATTGAATTATTGATATTGGATGAAAAATGGAAGCAAGAATTCAGTTTTAATAGGAAATACACTTTCTACACATAAGAAACAATTTTCTTTTTGTATAACTTTTTTTTATTAAGGTAAATCAGATACAATTTTTTCCCAAGAATGAAATCCACTATAAGTTGAGAAATTGGGGACAGTTTAATCAATATTTAATTTTTTTGTTTTGACTTGACTATTTAATGAGCTTAATTTTTAAGAAGAAATTTCACACTCAAGTATCTAATGTTTACATTATGAAAATGGCTATTTGTCATTTACCATTTAATAAAATTGTTTTAAAATATCAATACATCATGTTTTGATGATGGTGCGATCAAATATTAAATTAGAAGTTCACTGGCATCAGTTTCAATTAATTTTTGTTTGGGGGAGAAAGTAAGATTATCCTTTAATATTTTTACATGACAGTTAATCTGAAAAATCAAATAGTGTATGTATTTTTAAAAAATGATACACTATCTCTGAGTTGTAAAGCTTGAATTTGTCATATTTGTATTTATCAAGTATGTAACTTATTGTATTCTGACTTATACCCAAAATAATTTTAGTTGGATATATTCACTTGCTTTAGAAAAAGAAATGACTAAATAAAAATGTCTAGTTATTAGTGTACATTTTAATAGTGATTTTTATTTATAGTTGGATTATGGAATATGTTTTGAATCATTTTTGCTATTCTAAGCAAAATTAGACTTCTAGAGATTTGCTTTGACTTTATTTAATCAAGTTTGTTAATTTGCCTTTTGCTTATATAATTACTACTTTGACATTTGAAGTTTTTTTTTTTTTTAAAAGATTTATTTATTTATGCATACAAGCACTGGGGTACAGGCCAGAGCCGTGGGGGTGGTGTGAGAGGGGTCACCACCGAGAGCAGGGAGCAGAACAGGCAGATCAACGGAAGTACACTGCTGAGGGGAAGCAGCGGGCACAGCAGGAGAGGTCTGCTGCGCCATGTGGGTCCCCTCCCTGGCTGGCAGCAGGGATGGAACTCATGCTGCAGTGGCTGCGGTTTGCCTCATAGTGCGTTGCTTAACCTGCTGCACCACCAGGGAGGCCCCGACATTTGAAGTATTTTGATACGTGTATCCAAAAGGGCTTTTGTTAACTCAAAGCTGTTTTTTTTTTTAAATTTTTTTAAAGGTTTATTTATTTATGCATACAAGCACTGGGGTACAGGCCAGAGGTGTGGGGGGATGGTGAGAGGATTCACCACAGAGAGCTGGGAGCAGAACAGGCAGATGAATGGAAGTACACTGCTGAGGGGAGCAGCGGGCACAGCAGGAGAGGTCTGCTGCTCCATGTGGGTCCCCTCCCTGACTGGAGGCATTGGCATTGGTCTGCTTCATAGTGCATTGCTTAAACCACTGCACCACCAGTGAGGCCAGCCCAAAGCTGTTTTATTGTACTTTATCCTAATTCTTTGATATGTAAACTAATCTTTGAGAGTAAATAAGTGCCTACTATATGCTAGGCACTATGCTAAGACCTTTGAGGATAATAAAGATGGATGTGGTCAGTATAGCTCCATATATCTACTAGGAGAGAATTTGTATGCTACTAATAATATTGATACAAATATAAACTTTTTGAATTCTTGTGACATCTTACAAAAACCTATAAAAAATCCTTTTAGTGAATAAATGAGCTAAAATGTCTGTCTTTTCCTCCTTATGTATGTGTAACCTTATTTGTTAAAATGAAAACCACAAGTGAATGAATGACTCCAGTTATATTGGTATAGGCAATTCAAAATCTAATAGTACTGGATCTAACACTATTGTGTCAACACACATAGTGTTAATAAATATTTGGGGTATAAATGCCCACGAAAACAGTTCTTTTGGGGCTTTTTATTAGTGATACCAATAACTGATATTATAAAAATAGCTAACTTATACACTCCATTACTTTCAAACTTCAGGTTATTACTCATTAGTTGGTTAACTAAGAAGTGCTTTAGCAGATCTCACAGAGTACAATAAAGAAAGGGAATTGAACAGAAGATATGAGAATGCATTGCATGTACTTAAGGATTTTTTTATAAAAATTCAGTTATATAAATACATATTGTGTACATTAGTTATATAAGGTATACTTAAATTGGGTCGTGATTGTAAACAAAACTTTGAAATCTACAACTTAATTTTTTGATGTTAGCTGCTTCTAAATTGCTAGTTTCTCTTTACTATTTTGTAAGGTGTGAAGCTGATTTACTTTGCATATCTGATGTGTGATGATTTTGGTCCTTGTTAATACTGCTTTGCAAAATGGTAGACATTGTGACTTGAACGCCTCTGCAGGTTTTCATATATAAAGTGTCTGTTACAACTTTTCTGTTTCTGGTAACTTAGAGTTTAAGATCACTGACCTGTAATTCCTAGTAAACAGTTTCCTTTAATGAAAGAAAACAGCTTTATTGGCATTTGACATTTCTGTTCATATTAGGAAAAAATCCCAGAAACATGAAGAGGTTAGAAGATCATTGTGTAAAAGCAAAATCAACAACACAGTATCAAACAGGAGATAATTCTTTGTTTTTTTTTTAAGTTTTTATTTCTGCATATAAGAACTGGGGTACAAGTTAGAGGTGTGTTGTGGGGATAAGAGAGAGTGGGAGCAGAACAGGCAGATCTACTAAAATTAAATACACTAAGGGGAACAGCTGGTGAAACAGGAGACATCTGCTGTGCCATGTGGGTCAGCTCCCGGACCAGGGGTGGAGCTCAGGCCTTCTTGGTGGTAGTGCTGAGACTTAAATTCTAGGCCGCTAGGGAGGCCCCGAAAATTCTTACAAGATACTTTGTAAAGAAAGAGGAGATTGTAATTGGACCTCTCAGGTTCTTTTCTAATACAAATTTGGAGCTTTGGATTTATCTTTAACTTTATATCAGCTCTGGAATGCTACCAAACGTTTGAAATTTAATGTCAACATTAAAGTTTCTTCAGGACTTCAGAACCCATGCGGAAGTGGAAATGAGCTGTGTACATTTAAATGACTTGATAAGCGCTCGTGTCTGTTTACGAAGTTTGTACAGGAGAATTGAATGCTCATAGCCTCCATTTTGAAAAAATATCTTAGAACTTTACTTGAAGTATTTATTTGAGGTAAACAAAATTTGTGTCAACATTCCCACCATTTTTTTTAACCCTTTGTAGGATCATTTTTCTGAAAATGTAAGAAACATAAATTGCAAAACATAACCCAGCATTTAAATACACTTTATTAAAAAAAAATAAATACACTTTATTCTAACTTGTTTTCTAGGAACACATAATATAGTTTGTAAAATGAGATGGTATTTAGAATCTTAGCAAATCATTACCTTTATTGTTCTTAAACATTGCTTGTTTTTTTATTGTATATGCTGTTAAGTTGAAGACTTTGTGGGCATAGAAAACTTAAGTTGTCTATATTTGGGAAAGTATAAATTGAGTAGAGATGAAAAAACAGTTTCTGTAGGTCAGATTTATTTTACATCTGGAAACATACCCTCAAACTCTGGCTTTTTTTTTTTCACATGTGCCACTTAGTAGCTGATATATTCTTTATGACATTTTGACAGAGTATAAAGAAACGGTTTCAGAGACTATGCTTTCTTTCTATGGAAAGCTTTAATTTTAGGCAGAATTTAGCCTCAATGGTTTTATTAAGGAGTTAAACTTTAGTCGGGATAGGGGATGTTCTTAAACAAGTGCCACACCTGTATGGTATTTTAATACTTGCTTTACTTTTTTAGGAAAACGTTTTGAGATATTTGAAAAGAGAGATACTTTTGATCAAATTAAATCAGATTTAAGGTGGGCTCTTTTCTTTCATTGGCTTTTACACTTAAAAGATCTGTTTCATAATATGAAAGGGGTATCCCACCCACAATCCAAACCTCCCCCCCCCCCCTTTCTGGATGCAGTTATTTATTTTGAAGTATTTCTGGTTTTCTATAAACTATCTTAATTCTGCTTGATACCTTGTATTCCACCACATAAAAATTGCTAAGGTTGTGACAGGATATACCCTGTGCTTCAGGAGGAATAAGGCAGTTTTAACTTCCTTTATGTATGTATCATAGGGTGCTACTAACTTGGTTCCTGGAGAACATGAGATTGCCATGGCAACAAAAGCTCTTTGAGGGCAGAAATCTTGGCAGAGCCTGTGGGTCTTTTGAAGTGCTGGGTGTGTTGATAGGAAAAGATCCAGTCAGCAGTAAGCACATAGCTATAGGCTGGCAGTCAGGGAAAATAAGCATTTACTTTTTAATTTTAACTTGTGGGCAAATATATTTTGGAGTTTATCCTTCTGTAGTAATTTTCCTTCAAAACAAATATTTATGTGAGGTTTTCTTTTCACATATACACAGTTTTAAGAACGTAAGTTTCCAAGAGTGTGCTGTATAATGTTTTCACTGGCTTAAAAATTGTCTCAATTGTTAAAATCAATATAGTGTAATATATTTTAATATTAATGAGTTTCGATCTTAAAAAACAGATGAAATACCAGTCTATTAACTGAGTTTAGAATTTGGTGTTTTTTAAAAAGTGTTGAAAAACAAAAATAAATACTCAGCCTTGATCTGCTTACTGTTGTTAAGATTTTTTTCTTGTAAGACCAGCTTTCTGTATCTAGTCTCCTCTCAGTATCTCAACCGTCCTCATGCTTTTGCTCTTACAGCCATTTAAGACTGCTTGTAGACAACTTAAGTTGTGTCTCCAACCCAACATGCCTTCTTATTTTCTCTGTCCCCAGACATGATCCACTTGAATTCCCTTTTCAGCTTTTACCTTTGTTACTAACCTCCTTTGTTGTAACCTCCTGAGTCTCTTCCTTCCCAACCTGTTGATTAAAATTTACATACTGAATCTTTTAGCACTTAATATGATTGTACATATTTTTTGTTTGTGCTTTATATGTTGGACTTTTTGCCATTAGTTTAACTTTCTGTGGTCATGAATTGTGCCCTCTTTTTGCCAGACATATGAATAGTATTTAGTGAAAACTAGCTCATTAATGGTTTTAATTTGAAATACGTGAATGATCAAAAATCATATTCAAGTAATAGGCTCTTTAGCTTGTAAAAAGTCATATTTGTAACTGTCATAAACACTGTACTATCTCAAGGATACTGTTATTTTTTTTTTTTAAAGATTTATTTATTTATGTATACAAGCACTGGGGCACAGGCCAGAGGTGTGGGGGTGGTGAGAGAATCCACCAGACAGAGCAGGATTGACAGAAACACACTGCTGAGGGGAGCAGTGGGCGAGGTAGGAATGGTCTACGCCATGTGGGTCCCCTCCCTGGCAGGCGGCAGGGATCGAACTTGCGCTGCAGTGGCTGCGGTTTGCCTCATAGTGCGCTGCTCAACCCACTGCGCCACCAGGGCGGGCCCGATACTGTTATTTTTAATGCCAGGGCCAATAATAATTTGTGTAGCTCTCTCATTCACAGTTCTTTAAAGAATCCAGAAAGTGATTTCAGTTATTTTCTCAGTTTGCCCAAGAATGATACATAAATAGATACCTAGAAGTTAAATTCAATACATATAGTGATTGACTTAGGGTACTGGGGCTTAATTCTTATTCGGAGCCACAGTTGAGAATGAGATATTTCATTTCTGTATTATACTTATTTTCCTCATATGTGAATGATTAGTTTGAATTTCCATTTTCTTTTAAGATGTACTTATATGCATACAAGAAATGGAGTACAGGCCAGAGGTGTGAGGGGTGAGAGGATCTACCAGAGATAGAGTGGGGAGCAAAACAGGCAGCTGTACTGAAACACACTGCTGAAGGGAGCAATCAGGGAAGCATGAGAGATCTGCACCATGTGGGCCACCTCCCCTGGCTGGGTATTGAACTCGTGCTGCAGTGGCTATGTTTTGCTTAATAGTGCATTGCTTAATCCATTGTGCCACTAGGGAGGCCCCTCTTTTATTTTCTTTCCAAGAAGTAAATGCTGTTAAAACTTTTAGGGGAAAGTATTCCAGGGACATAGTGAAAATTTTGCTGATTTATTGGAAGCTTTTAAAATGATAACCCAAAACAAAGTTGGCGTCTCTTTGGACTTTTTTTTTTTTAAAGATTTATTTATTTATGCATACAAGAGGTAGGGTACAAGCCAGAGTCGCAGGAGGTGAGAGGAATCACCGGACAGAGTGGGGAGCAGAACAGGCAGACAGACCGAAACACACTGCTGAGAGGAGCAGTGGGCGAGGCAGGAGAGGTCCGCCTCACCATGTGGGTCCCCTCCCTGGCCAGCAGCAGGGATTGAACTCGTGCTGCAGTGGCTGTGGTTTGCTTCATAGTGCGTTGCTTAACCCACTGTGCCACCAGGGAGGCCCTCTTTGGACTTTAAAATTGTTCCTAGGCAGGTTATTTTATTTTCGTTTAATCAAATAAACAAGAGGGTTTTTCTATGGGGGGGGGTAAAATGATAATCCAGTTTTTCTTACTTTATTTTTTATATAAGTGATTATTTCTGTATGATTTGATTTCTACTCCCACATGCAGTCCTATAGTTCGCCCACCACCAAAGGACTCATGAGCCATCATATAGTCCCACTATTTGAAAATGTAAAATACAGTTTCCACTTTTTAGTCTAGTTCATTGTAAAAATAGGAACACTTCTAGTTAGACAAAAACTTGTAATAGATTTTCTCTCTCCATTTTATTAATGAAAAGGAAGGGAAATTCTAGCTGCTGAATCACATATTTTAAGATGACTATTTTGGGAACCTCCCTGGTGGCCCAAGTGGTTAAGCACCATACTATGAAGCATCCTCAGCCAACTGCAGTATGAGCTTGATCCCTGGCCAGGGAGGGGAACCAACATGGCGCAGCAGACCTCTCCTGCCTCATCTGCTGCTGCCCTCAACAATGTGCTTCAGTCAACCTGCCTGTTCTGCTCCCCACTCTGTCTCTGGTGATCCTCTCACCCCCACAGCTCTGGCCTGTTCTTGTATGCATAAAGAAATAAATCTTAAACATAATTAAAGATTATTTTGTTTAAAAAAGCCATTAATTTTACTTACATGCACTTTTTAATCTAGAAATGTTACTTAGTCCTTTATTTTTATTTCTAGATTTTATTTAGAGACTATATTGATCAAGTTAAATACTTGTCAGGGACATTCTTTGGTACTGAATGAAACACAATTAATTTACTAATTAGTTCCTGAAACTTGTGGCTCTTGTTTGAGTTTTTATTTCAATCTGGCTTTCTCTCATTCTTCTATGTTTGTAAATCTTTTTAGTTAATTGAATAAAGATGATAGGCAGAGCTGTGTCTGCCAAGCACCAGATGTTCCTCTTTGCTTACTGTGGTACTCTTAACTTTTTACTAACTTCTACATAAAAGGGATTGGGCCACCTCACAGGAGAAGTGGGAAACCAACTAATTAGGACATGTTTTTGGTTCAGGAAAAATTTATAAAGTGAGCATTGATGTTTATTACAGAGGAAAGGGTTAGGAGTACTGCCCCATACTTTTAAGCTCAGCTTCACTGGTGAAAATGGGAGGTCAAATACTTAGTCAGCTCTTTTATCCATTGGAGCTCTTCTGATCTAAGGAGATATGAATACACTAATCAAAGCACAGTTGCAAAACAAAAAAAGTTAGTGTTGTGTCATGTTAAACTAATTAAGTTGAAGAACTTATCTTTTTGCTAGATTTAAAAAATCTTTATCAATCTTTTGAGCACCTTACTGAGTGGTTAAAAATGAGAGTTTCAGTTTGATCCCTAAATCCTTTTGACTTGGGTTGCATTAAAAGTAGTTGAAAAACTGACTCCCATTATTTTCTTTTAGACGCACTTTTAGAGCACTAACCTAAGAAGAATCAGATTGCTTTTCACTTTATTTGAAACAAATAGGAACTAGCTGGAAGTGCAATAACTTGACTTTAGCTTTTACTCTGAGTGAAATGGGAAGCCGTAAAGAGAAGGAACCTCACTTAATGTTTCAACAGAAACCACTTTGGTTGCTGTGTAAAGAATTGGATAGAAAGAAGTGAACAGTTAGGAGGATATAGGACATGAGGTTAAAGTTTATATATATGTATAAATAGATGAGGTATATGTAAATATGAGGTAGATCTGATGGCTATTAGACCTGAGTAACAGGAAGATTAAGTTACTACCTAGAATAGGGAAGACATGAGGCACAGTTTTTTGTTTTTTTAAAGAAATAAGGTTGGGAATCCCCTTATTGACATATTAAATACCTATTAAGATATCCAGTTACAGATATTAATAGGTAATTGGAGAGTCTGGTCTGGGACTCTGGGTAGAGACGTGAGCTGGAGGTGTCAACTTGGGAATCATCTGAGTATCTGTGGAATTTAAAGCTATGGAATCAGTGATTGTAGATGAAGACAAGAGGAACTCAAAAGTCTATGTATAGGGCCTCCCTGATGGCGCAGTGGGTTAAGCAATGCACTGTGAAGCAAACTGCAGCCTCTGCAGCAAGAGTTCGATCCCTGCTGCCCCCCAGGGAGGGTACCTACATGGTGTAGCGGACCTCTCCTGTCTTGCCCGCTGCTCCCCTCAGCAGTGTTTTTCAGTCAGTCTGCCTGTTCTACTCCCCACTCTGTCTCTGGTGAATCCTCTCACCTCCCTGCATTCTGGCCTGTACCCCAGCTCTTGTATGCATAAATAAATAAAATCTTTTTTAAAAAAGTATATGTATGCTCATCAACAAGTAGATGTTAGGGTGATGAGCAATAGGTATTTGAGAGGACATATCCAGAAATATAGGAAGAAAACAAGGCAAGTATGGAATTGTGAAGAAAATGAGGAAAGTGTTTCAAGGAAGATAGACTACTAACAGTAGCTGCTGCTGATAGGTCAGTTAAGAGTAATTAAAAATTGACCGCTTAATTTAACAAAATAGACATCACTGGTGACTTTGAAAGGAGCAGTTGTGTTAGGGTGGGATGGGACAAAAGTCTAAGAACTTAGAGTGGAAGTAAATAATTTTGAAGCAGCAAATATAGCTTCTTTATCCATAAAATGTTATCTATGGGAAAGGGAGAAAGGGAACTGTATGTTTGTATGTATGTGGGGAGAAGTAAATGAGTCAGGTAATTTATTTGTTAAGATTGAGAATAAATAGCATGCTGTAGGATCAAAGGAAAGACTCAGTGGAGATAAAAGAAACCTAAAGATACATAAGGGAGGGGGAGAATTGCTTGAGTGAGCAAGAGGAGGATGGATTAAATGTACTTGTAGAGGCATTTGAAAGCATAGTCAGGTGATTGGAAAGGCCAAAATTGCTCCAGTAATTAAATAAAATTGTCCTCGTTAACTGGTTTGCGCAACAAAAGTATTTGTGTGTGTCTATGAGAGAGAGAGAGAGACAGAGACAGAGAGACAGAGACAGCGAGAGAGAGACAGTGAGAGAGAAAGAAAGGTAGGCTTTAGGGGACATTTAATTTGTGGAATATATAGAAAAGAATGTGTACTTAGATACAAAATTTTGTGTGCTGTGTGTATAGAAAACTTCCATTTTTTTTTAAAGATTTATTTATTATTTATGCATACAAACACTGGGGTTACAGGTCAGAGGTGGCGGGTGGTGAGAGGATTCACCACAGAGAGCGGGGAGCAGAACAGGCAGATCAACAGAAGTACACTGCTGAGGGGAGCAGCGGGCACAGCAAGAGAGGTCTGCGGCGCCATGTGGGTCCCCTCCCAGGCCGCAGCAGGGATCGAACTCGTGCTGCAGTGGGTTGCTTTGCTTCATAGTGTGTTGCTTAACCCATTGCGCCACCAGGAGGCCCAGAAAACTTCCATTTTAACTCAAGTACTGTATTTGGTGTTCCTCTCTCTATGCATTACTGATTAATATTTAGATCAAGGATACCACAAGGGAAGCTAATTAATCTGAACAATGCCCCGATTACATGTCATCATCACCCTCAAGAGTTATTTTGTTTTTGTAGATATTAGAACTGGAATAGAAAGTGGTGTGGCATTTTATAATTACATGCCATGTTAAAAAGTGAGTTATCCTATAAAAACAAAATAGTGGTTATAGAAGAGAGGGGGAAAGGAAGGGTGGGTTAATTAGGTAAAGAGAGTCAAGTTTTTTATAATGGATGGAAACAACAATTCTGGTAGTGAACACAATGTAGTGTAAACAGGTGCTGATTCATAAGATTATACACCTAACACCTATGTAATATTATAAACTAATGTTACCTCATCAATTTGAAAAAGAAAGTGAGTTACTCTGCTGCTAGAAATGCAAAGTGGTGCAGGCCACTTCGGAAAACAGTGTGGTCATTCCTCAGAAGGTTAATCAGGTCCACTCCTAAGTTTATACCACAGAAAGCTGAAAACATGTCCACTCAAATTTGCATGAGTGTTTATAGCAGCAGTATTTAAACAGTCAAAAAGTAAAAACAAACCAAACATCTTTCACCAAGTGAATATATTATCCATACAATGGAGTGTTACTTGGTTATAAAAAATAAAATATATTACTCAGACCTGCTACAACATGGATGAATCTTGAAAATATGCTAAGTGAAAGAAATTAGTTATGAAAGACCATGTATTATATGCTTTCATTTATATGAAATGTCCCCAAACTGGCAAATCTGTAAAGACAAAATAAATTAATGGTCACCTAGGTCTGGAACATGTTCAGGGAGTACATCAAGAGGAGGGGGAAGTGGAGTTGATTGCTAGTAGAGATGGGTTTCTTGGGAGGTAGTATGTGTAATGAAGGTGTTTGTTCCAAAATTGATAATGGTGATATGTGGTTGTATAACTAATGATACTGAAAATCAACTGCTATTTTATGGTATGTAAACCATCTCAGTTATATACTTATGTAAAGGAAATGAGTTGTTTATACCTAGTAACTAACAATAAGCTTTGTTCCAATCAGTAAAATGTCTCTGACCCATTCCTATGCATTGTTGGTGAGAATGCAAATTGGTACAACTCTTTTGGAAGGGACTTACATTTACTTTATTACTTTTAGCATTGTGGTGATATGATAGTGTTATATTTAGCTATTCATATCATCTACAATTTTTTTACTTGTTCAAATTTTATATTGAATGTCATCTTGGCACAATTTTCTTCTTCATTTTTTAAATAAAATTTTACTGAGCTACCACTGTTTTACAATATTAAAAAAGTTTCAAGAGGATAGCCCTCATATCTCACTGCACCCACCATCAAAGTTCTAGTGTCATTCACATTATAAAATTGACCTCCTCTACCCATTCCTCCTGCCTTCTACCCTAGTAATTATCATATTTTTCTCAGTGTCTAAGAGCACTTTTTGACTGTTATTAATGTTTTGACCTGGAAAGTTACCTAAAGATTTTCCTCCAGCTTGGGCCTCTCTGGTGGCAAGGGGTTAAAGTCTAAGAGCTATTAAGCTAGTGTGTGTGTGTTTGTGTATGTGTGTGTGTTTTCAATCCCTGGCCAGGGAGCTGGCCCATTTGGTGCAGCAGACCTATTCTGTCTTGTCCACTGCTCCCCTAGGCTCTGTGTTTCAGTAGATCTGCCTGTTATACTCCCCACCTTGTCTCGGGTGAATTCTCTCACCCCCTACACCTGTGGCTTACACCATACTTCTATGCAGAAATAAATAAAACCATTTAAAAAAAACAAAAAAAATTCTCTCCTGTTTGATTCTGTATTGTTGATTTTGCTTTTATGCATAAATACATTTTAAAAAAAGATTGTCCTCCAGCAATTCCTAAAAACACATATGGACATGATAATTATTGTGGCATTATTTATAATTGCAGAATATTTGAAATCTAAATGATAAAACAGATGAGAGTGATTAAGTTATGGTAGATTCACACAATGCAAAGATATAAATGAATGAGGAAACCATCATGAATTAACACAGAATGCTTTCTCGTTATATAGTTAAGGTGCCACAAACATAGTGCAAAAGAGCATCTATTTTATACTGTCACATGTAAGAAAGAAGAAAATACAAAATATACATATATAGTTGTAAATGAAATATAGGTTTAATAAACTAGAAACCATGGACACAGTGTAGGAACAGGATGGAAAGGATGGTATAGGAATGGGATTAAAGGAATAGAGGTAGTCCTGACATTACTGAAAATACCTTTTCATATATATGTGAGTTTTGAAACTATGTTAATGTTACACATGTTAATAAAAAGATTGAGAAAATAAAAATGAAAGTGTACTAAAACAGAAACACTCATTTGTTTTTGAACTGCACTGGTTTCAGATGACTAACATAATGATATGGAGGAGATTTAAAATAAATGACTTTGAACTCAGTATTTGGACTTAACTGGCCTTCAGGTTAAAGACAAAAAGAGTTCTTAAAGTACATTAAAAATCTGATTTGTTGACTTTTTTGTGCAGACCTACAGGTTAACAAATCTCGAAATTCTCTTTATATTTATCAGGATTGAGAAAATCTTCATAGGTAATGGAAGTCAGGTTTTTTTTTTTTTATTGTTGGAAGATGGGATTTTATTTTTATTATTTAAAAAATTTTATTTTAATTTATTTATACAAGAACTGGGGTATAGGCTAGAAGTGTGGGGTGGGTGAGAGGATTCACCAGACACTGAGTGGGGAGCATAATAGGTGGACCTACTGAAATATACTGCTGAGGGGAGCAGCAGGTGAGATAGGAGCTGTCTGCTGTGCCGTGTATGTTACCTCCCTTGTCCGGATCAAACTCATGCCACAGTGATAGCTTGATAGCTCTGAGACTTTAACCCTTACACACCAGCGAGGCCTGAAAGATGGGGTTTTAAATATGAAAAAGGAAACGTTAGAAGGAAAAATACTGTAGTGTTTATTTGGAATTTGCAGTTTCAGTATAAACTCATCTTTTCTTCCTCTTACTATCCATCTATCTTTTTATCCAACTGTAGAAATAACTTTTCGATGAGACATGTGTGTGATTGTGTCTAAACATATGGATAACGTATGTACTAGTGTCACTTTCTTCTGATTTACCCTCTTACATGGATGTGCTTGTAGTAATTTTATTCAAAAGTTTATTATTGATTAAACTTTCTAGGTAAGATAAAGCCAAAGAACTCATTCAGTAAACCCATAACTCTATGGATAGGTAATAAATGACAAAGAAGCCAAGAATATGAATTAAAGAAAGGAAAACCTCTATAATAAGTGGTATTGTGGAAACTGAACAGTCATATGCAAAAGAATGAAACTAGACTACTATCTCACACCATACATAAGAATCAACTCAAAATGCACAAAAGATTTGGATATAAAACTTGAAACCATAACACACATAGAAGGAAACATAAAGAACTAAACCTAAAAAGAAAAATCTCAAAAGGAAAACATGAAAAGATGCTACTCTAAAATTTTTACTATCTGTAATATTTTACTTCTGAAATGTCTGAAATTAAGATAGGAAGATAGTAACTTTTGTTAAATCTGTGATACGAGTCTTATATGCTAAATATTTTTAATGTTAAAAAATGAGTTCTTTTATGTTATAAATCTTTGTTAAAATGTGTAAGAGCAAACTATACATTAGGAAAACTATTTGCAGTATCCAACAACAGATACAGAGAATTGGTACAGACATAGCTTCTGTAAATCATCAAGAAAAAAACTCCCCTTAGGAATAGAAAGATTATAAAAAGACATAATTGTAATTTGCAGAAGAACAGCTACTGGCCAAGATGCCTCTGTCTCTCTTGTCTTGCCTGCCCCTTGGCAGTGTATTTCAGGGGATCTGCCAGTTCTGCTCCCCACTCTGTCTCAGGCAAATCATCTTATCCCCCACACATATGACCTGCACCCCAGTTCTTCTGTACAAAAATAAAAATAAAGATGAAATGTCATAATCAGAAAATGGTTAACTGGGCTTCCCTGGTGGCGCAGTGGGTTAAGCAACACACTATGAAGCAAACCTCAGCCACTGCAGCACGAGTTCAATCCCTGCTGCCAGCCAGGGAGGGGACCCACATGGTGCAGCAGACCTCTCCTGCCTCACCAGCTGCTCCCCTCAGCAGTGTAAGTCCGTTGATCTACCTGTTCTGCTCCCTGCTCTGTCTGTGGTGAATCCTCTCTCCCCCCACACCTCTGGCCTGTACTCCAGTGCTTGTATGCATAAATAAATATCTTTTTAAAAAAATGGTTAACTTAAAAAATTGAATACTTAGGATTAAAACTATATTAAAAAATGTGCGTGTGTATAGAGAGAGTATGTTAACCTTTGTGTGTGTGTGTATGTGTGTGTATTTTGGCCAATAAAGTTGTTTTGAATATTTTTTTTAAATTGAAGTTTAATTCATTAATTAAAAGGGGTAACTTGGTTTTGGTAATACTGTTTGTTTCTGTTCATATATGTGTTAACATCTTCTGTACACTGATTGTTGAGATGTTTCTCTTAAAACTTCAGCACACATCAGTAGCATCTTGAGAATTTGTTAAAACAAACTGCTAGACCCCAGCCCCAGAGTTTGTGATTCAGTGGGTTTGGGATGGGTCTGAGGACTTGCATCTCTATCAGTTTCCCCTGTGATCTAATACTGTTGATTGGGGGACCACACTTTGAAACCTATTGCTCTGTAATTATTTTTTCTAATATTCATTCCATTGTGTATGTATAAACCACATCTTCTTGATCCAGTCATCTATTTTTGGGCATTTGGGTTGATTCCAAGTCTTACCTATTATAAATAGTAGAAAAATATAAGTATATCAACTAAGATCTGTCTTTGGTACATAGGAAGTTATTTTCGTTTTGGTCTATGACCTGTTGATTGTATATAAAAAACATTCATTCACTTTGTAGAGAATTATCTTAAGGTTTGTGTTTGCAGCTTAAGATTTGTGTTTGCAGCTTTAATGTGTAGGTGAGGACTTCATTGATTTAGGTCTAGCTTTTTCCTGAACAAAACAAAATATAAACATATATAAATTGAGTATATGTTAAATGTTATTTAGGTGGATGAGAATAAAGTCTTTAGTAAGTAGAAATATTGAAAGGAAAAGTAATGTAAGGAAAAAGTGTGAGTCTTCTAATATAAAATTAAACAGGAAAAGCAATAAAATATATTTTAGGACAGATATTTGGTAAAATTATTTTAAAAAGCATAGGAATGATAAAGCTAAATCAGCCCTGTGATTACCTCACAGAGGATAGTATTATGTTTGTACCTTACATATATGATACAAATATTCTTTTTGGTATTTAATAAGAATCATTAAATATTAAAGCAAAATATTGTTTGATTCATGAAAAAAACTTCATGAAGAGTGAAGCTTGCTTAGGCTCTTAATTCAGCTTGCTAAATACTCTAGGCCAGCAGTATCTGAACTTCTGCTTGAAAAATTTTATCTGTGCTGTCAAATATGGCTAATGAGAATTTGAAATGTTACTACTATATCTGAAAAACTGAATTTTTTATTTTAATTAAAGTTCATATTTAAACAGGCACATGTGGCTTGTGTCTGCTGCTTAAATAGCACAGCTCTAGGCAATTTAGAACATGAATTATCCTTTAATGACTAATCTATTAATAATTCTTCTATAGAATATACCGTGTTTGGTTTGCCGACATTTTTGTTTGGTCACTGATTTTTACTGTTATCTTGGATTCTTTATTTTCAGCTTCTGCTTCTTGTATTCACTGTCGCAGTTTGATTTACTTTCTAGTGCCTTATATCCCTAAAATTGAGTCTTCTGGGGGCGCCTCCCTGGTGGCGCAGTAGGTTAAGCAACGCACTTTGAAGCAAACCGCAGCCTATTGCAGCACGAGTTTGATGCCTGCTGCCGGCCAGGGAGGGGGACCCACATGGTGCAGCGGACCCCTTCTGCTATGCCCGCTGCTCCCTTCAGCAGTGTAAGTCCGTTGATCTACCTGTTCTGCTCCCTGCTCTGTCTGTGGTGAATCCTCTCACCCCCGCACCTCTGGCCTGTACCCCAGTTCTTGTATGCATAAATAAATATTAAAAAAAAAAATTGAGTCTTCCTGATCAAAAACTACTGAATTAATGTTTATTGGAAACAGTAGTATATATTATGTAATGTCATTTAAACTGTTTATAGACTCATGTTTTTTTAAATTTCAAAGTTTAATTACTTTCACTTTCTATTAACTTTAAAATATATTTATTTTATTAGCTTTTCTGAGTCCCTAAGCAAAATTCTTGTTTAAACCTGAGTCATTCATTATTATTCGTTGTGAACCACACATTCCCAAGAAGTGGGAAGTGATAGAGGAAATAGACTCTGATTTAAGAGGTGAACATATTTGGAGGTGTTTTAGGAAGCAAAATGTGCCCGAGAGAAACATATTGTATAGTCATGGAAAGGGAACAGTCAAAAATGTTTATATGTCCTATTTTGTTATTTTGTCACTTGATTGTAATGGGAGATTGTGCATCAAAGTTTTTTTGTAGTGTTTTATTACTGTTTGGATGTTATAAACATTTAACTTTATTTTGCAAAATATTTATTTGTAAAAAGTCTCTTATCTGTAATATATATAGAACATTTACAAACAGAAACAGAATAGACAGTCCAGTTTTAAAAAGTACAACGAATCTGAATGCACTCTCCATTAAAGAAGATATGTGAATGACTAATACCCCTTGTAAACCTATTCAATGTTATTAACATTGTTATCAGAAAAATGGTAATAAAATCAGTGACATACATTGCACATCCACTAGAATGATTACAAAAAGTTAATAATATATACATGTGGAACAACTAGAACAGTCAGGTAGAAATAAAATATATAACTGTTGTGGAAAATAATTTGCATTTTACTACACAATATTTTTACTTTTTGGAATTTATTCATAATGATCCCGAATGTGAAACAACCAAATCATTTATGAATGGACATATACATTTTTAAAATATAGTGATATATCCATACTGAGTAGGAAAATTACTCAGTAACAAAAAGGAACAAAATATTGATACATGGGTACGAATGTGGCTGAATCTGGAAAAGCATCAAGGGAGTGAAAAGAGACTGCATACTTTTATGAGTCTATAAGAAATTTCTCTATTCTAATGATTTTCATGTCCTTTCTGTTACTTGAGTGACAGTTGTCTTTACCTATTTAATTTTTATACAGTAATTTGTGATGTTATAACTTTGTTCTTCATCCTGGGTTGGCAGCTTATAATACATGTTTTCCAAATGAATCCTGTAATGTAGTACTTAGAAGAGTACTTTTAAAATTATATGCAAATAGATGTTAATTAAAACTTTAAGAGTAGTTGTTTGTGGATAATAGAAATGACTGGGGGATTATAAAATTATTATAATAAAGGGTTACCTGACTGCAATAAAAGGACTCTATGGCTGGCTCAAATAAAGAAATTTAGATCTCAGGAGGGAGTCCAACATGAAAACAAAATTAGATCTCACAGAAATTAAAAACAGGAACAGAATCTGTTCTTTATGTCTGTTAGGGGCCATCATTTCTTGATTCAAGTTCCCAGGTGGTTATCTGCTTTTTTTTCTTTTACAGGTGAGTCCTCTTTACTTACCACTTTTCCCAAATTCATAAGATCTACAGCTTAAATTTATCTTTATATCTGCCCCTTGGGTCCAGTTCACAAGATAAAAACATTTAGTAAACAATAAATCAGTGGACTGACTAGTGTTGGATTAGCTGCTATGTCTCTTCCAGTTAGATGGGATTAAGGAGGTGATTCTTACTAACTGATAGAAACATGGCTGTCTAGGTTTACCCACTTAACTGGAACTGTGAATGATTGTTGTATATATGTGTATTATAAAAGTAATTAAGTGAATTCTCTGTTTAATAGATTACTTTGATTACTTGTATGCATTGTGCACCTGCTATAAAAATATACAGTGTTCGGTGATTATACTACAAAGATGGTTAAAGGCAAATATAATCTATACCCCAAAGAATTCAGTTTTAGTTAGAAGAGACATATAAACAATAAAATTGCATAGTGATAGTAAGCATGTAATTCTAATGCAAATAAATTACTTATTAATCATACCAGTAAGGGCTCAGAGTTGAATTTCTGACCCCCAGCTCAGGAGATCTTATGTAACTTTCTTTAGTCTTCCTCAGCAGTCTTTAAAATGAAACGTATGCTTAGCTTCATTGTGTCACCCAAGGGTAATGTACATGGAAGAGTCATGTTAAGTGTGAAGTGTAACAAAAATTTTATAATTTCTTTTTGCCTTCTAGTGTAACCTTTTATATTTTGAAAGAGTGTATTTTACTTTTATTACAACCTAGGAGCTTTTACTTTCTTTTCATGTAGACATTAATTTCATTGTGATTTTTTTTGTGTTTTACTTTTTTATATTACTACTCTTAATAGTTTCTTTGACATTTTATCAGACTATGTATTCTTTTTCCTTCCTGTATTTATTTTTACTTTTATCTGTTAACATTTGAACTTTATTATAAGTATGTGAAACTATAATTTTATACATAAGAAGTGTTTATATAATTTGTTCCCATTTGAGTCAGATATGTGCCACTGACTGTTAGACATGTACTTTTAAATGAAATGTTCACTAACATTTGGCTGCCTATTTATTTTATTAGATGAGTGAGTACTCCCCTTTTTTACTGGCAGTTTACATTAAGATAGTTGTAAGCAAAATTAGTTCTTCAAAAAGGTGCCTGACAATTTTATTATGTATCTTATATAATGAATAAAACAGTATGGTAATGAATTCTAGAATTTAATAACATTCAAATAACGATTTTGAAGGCAGCGAATATACTAATTTTTCTTTCCCAATTTTCAACATACATACGTGTACGTACACAGTTTAAAAATATAAAAAAGTTAAGAAATTCCATTTTCCTATCACCTATAGATGACATTGCTAATACTTTAGTATATGTTTTTCCAGATAGATGATTAAGCCTATGTATGCAAAGGGCCACATTTTTCTTTTCTAAACCATTATTATATTGTTGCAGATGTTGTTTTAGTATATGCATTTTATTAGTTAACAATTTTTATTTGTGTAAGCACATTGTCATTTTTCTCTAGTACCAAATCTGTACTCACATTTTCTTCAGTTTTCTGAAAAATTTGAGATTGATTTCCCCAAGCCATAGGTATAATGTGGATGACTTACTCATTTGCAATCACCAACCCTTAAGTCTCTTTAAATCCTGCAGTTTCTTTCTCCCCCTTTTCTCAGCAATGACTTTTTGGTTAGACCTTTCCTTCTGTTATACTTCTCTGTTTTTTTGAGGAGGCATAGGGGACATGTCTGGCTGTTTCCTGATGCCATTTAGTTTTTTCCATATTCTTGTTTCCCTCCCACTTCTCTATATTTTGTATTTTGGGGAAATATATAGTTGAAAATTTAGCTAACTTAAAAATAACTGTTCAACTTTTCAACCAGATTGGTATAGTAAATGTAAATGTGAAATAATTTTAGTCCTCATCTTTCTTTTTGTTCAAAGAATAGAATAGAAAGATGATTTTATATTAAGTATAAATCTTAAAATTTAGTATCAAAAAATTCTAGATTCATTTATGTCCACAAATATTATTATCTCTAGTTTGTGATATTCTGTTTGAGTGTAAATTCACATTAAATTCATGTTACTTATACGGTTTACCTTAAAAATACTTAACAAAACATTTAGGTCAATATTTAAAAAATTGATGTAAACCAGGTGAAATGATTAATTATTTGCATTTTTATTTTGTGTTAATATAAACATTTTTAAGTCAAACTTTTAATTAAAGGCTAAAGTCTTAAAATTTGTATCAGCATTTGTTTTAGTTTTGGGAAATAAAAATTGCTTAATGCAAAATGTTTTAATGATTATTCAAGAACGTGGATACCTGTGAGAGTAGACATTTTGGTATATTACTAGTTTGAATTGTTTCTTTTTTGTCCTTCTTATTGGGAAAGAACTGATAAAATCTGTCACTAGCTCTTGAAATACGATGTCCATCCACAAACTGCTAACACATGGGAATGGGAGGAGATACATCTATTTTTATAAAAGCTGTATTTTTATTGGGGTAATATTAGTTTATAACACTGTATGTTTTTTGGGTATGGCTTTGCACCTATTCATATGTAGGTTACTATACCATGCCCACCACTAAAGCACCCATAATCTTCTACCTTAGTACATTGGGCTCCCCAGTTTATACCCTACTTCCTTTCTTCCCCTCTGGAACCCTAACTTCTGTGCTTTGGTTTAGTTTTATCTGTTACTTTGTTTTATTTCTTTATATTCCATGTGAATGAGATCATTTGGTATTTGTTTTCTGATTTACTTTGCTTAGCATAATATCTTCTGCTTCTGTCTGTGTTGTTGAAGATAGCAAGATATCATATTTTTTATAGTTGGGTTGTGTTCTGTAGTGCACACACACACATTTTCTTAAATCCATCTGTTGTTGGGCACTTAGTTTGTTTCCATAACTTGGCCGTTGTATGTAGATAGTGCTGTCATGAACACAGGAATTCATATATCCATTCAAATTAGTGTTTTTGCATTATTTGAGTAGATACCTAGGAGTGGAATTTATGGATCAAATAGATGATCTGTTTTTAAAATTTTGAGAAATATTTTCTATAGGGACTGGACCTGTTTTCCATAGGTATTGGATCAGTCCACGTTCCCGCTTTTTTAAATGAGGATTCCTTTTTGTTAACACCTGCCAGCTCTTGTTGTTTCTGGTCTTTTTGATAGGGGCCATTCTCTGGGTTGTGAGGTGGTCTCTCATTGTGGTTTTGATTTGTATTTCCCAGATGATAAGTGATGATGAACTTTTTCATGTGTGTGTGTACCACCAGATCTATATGTCTTTTGTGGAGTAGTGTCTATTTAACTCTGCCCATTGTTTTTTAAACATTTTTTGTTGTTGTTGTTTTTGAGTTATATGAGTGCCTCTTTTGAGTTGTGCCTCTTGGGTATTATCCCCTTGTTGGATTTATTACGTACAAATATTTTCTTCCATGTGGTAGGGTTTCCTTTCATTTTAACGTTAGTATCTTTTATTGTGTAGAATCTGTTTAGTTTGATGTAATCCCACTTGTTTATTTTTTGCTTTTCTCTTCCTTTGGAGTTAGATTCCAGATGATTTCACTGAAGTCAGTATCATGAAGTGTTTTTTACCTATTTTCTTCTGTGGTTTTTTACCTATTTTATTTTGTGGTTTCTGATCTAAACTCTTAATCCATTTTAAATTGTTTGTGTGTATATTCTCTTTTCATTCTTCTGCATATGACCGTCCAGTTTTCCCACCACCATCTGATGAGACTTTCCTTTTTCCATCAGCTTTATTGTGTGTTAACTGCCCATATAAATATGGGTTTATTTGAATAGATGTGTATAAAAACATAAAGAAGAACATAATAACCTTGAAGCTTTATTTCTGAAAATTCTATTGGTAATTTTATAGTGGAATTTGACTTTATGGTCAAAACTGGTTTGGGGAGACTAAAATTGCAAACAAATAGGAAAACATGAGTCCTTACAATTTTTAAATATATTAACCTAAAATAATAAAGGAAACAAAACAGGTGCCTTCCTGGTGGCACAGGGGGTTAAGTTGCAGCACTATGAAGCAAAACTGCAGCATGAGTTCGGTCCCAAGTTTGATCCCTGGCCAGGGAGGTGTGACCCACATGGTGCAGCAGACCTCTCCTGTCTTACTTGCCGCTCCCCTCAGCAGTGTATTTCAGTCTACCCGCCTGTTCTCTGTCTCTAGTGAATCCTCTCACTGTACACCCTACCTGCACTTTTGGCTTACACCCCAGTTCTTATATGCATAAATGAAACTTTAAAAAATAAAGGAAACAAAGCAATTTATGAGAAACAAAGTAATATATGAAAATTCTTTTTCAAAATAAATGAGCATCTACTTATTGACTGATTACTAAAATCATTTCAGGACTCTCCCAATATTTCAGTGGAGTTTCTCTTACACAAATTGAGTGATTTATGTTTTCTTTAATCAGGTGCTTCTACTTTTGTGATTTTAGGATTTGAATAATTGATGCCTGCTCATTTCCTACTATGGACTCAGAGATAGACCGAGATGTGTGAACAAAAAATTCTGAAAAATCATCACTGACTTGTATCAGGGTATCTTTTCAAATCTAAATCCCTCCCATACCAGACATAGGAGCCCAGTTTTTGAGGCCTGGTTTTAATTTCCTTTCCTAGGCCTGAATTAAAAACACAGCAACAAAAAAACTCTATATTTGCTCAATCATCTACTTTGTCTTTTGTATATGTATGTTCATGTGTGTGTGTATACATTTTTGCTCATATTTGAACAGTCTTATTTTGATAGTTATTTTATAAGTATACCTCACTTGAACAACTGAATTTGAAGCTTTTAGTTGAAATAAATATAATCAAAATGACTCTATGTATACATTTAATTGCCCACTAGCAAATGAGCAGAATTTATGGTTTGGAAAAAAGGTATATACATTTACATGTGCCATATTAATATATTGAGATATAAAAGGTGATCTTGATCTTTCAAGTTATAAACCTACAGGAACAAAAAATAGGAGATAATTTCTCCTATTCAAATTAATCTTACCAGATTAAGTAGTTTAATTTTTATTGAAAATGATCTTTTAGTTGTTTTTTTAGGAAATACTGATTTTTCTTAATATGTATTATTTAAATGAATTATCCAATTTTCTTGCTCAGTAATGTACCATATTGCCCTAACATCCTCAAATTCTCAACATCCTCAAAATATGATATAGTTTTAGAAATTGTGGAATAAAAAGGGTCTGTGGTAATGGCAGCTGCAATGGAAGGTTGCTTAGTGTACCAAAATTTCTTGGTATTTCATAATTCTGCACCCAAGTCTAATTCAGGAAGTAATCACTGTGCATCATTCCTTGAGCACTCTTAGTGGTTTGGGTGGGCCTCAAGTTAGAACAATAACTATTGTGAAGGAAGAAACGAGGGGTCAGGTGGAAGGAGGTAAGGTGTGAAGTCAAAATACACTGATTTCACAAAACATTTTAGAGACACAACCCTTCAAATACCCCTGAAAGTATTGAGATTTTTTTTTTTTTCAAGAGAAAGTGTGGACCTTTTACAGCCTTTTTTAAAAAAAAAATCGTATGGCCTTTAGCATATTTTTGTTAGTGATATATAGCAAGCAAGGAGCTGAAAATCCTCCATACCTATTTTTTTGTTTGTTTGTTTCACTGTTCATTTTCCTAGGTCGCTTCAAGGTTCAGTTTCATCCTATAAATTCTCATAATGTTAATTTAAAAACAAATGAAAGAAAAAGGCAGAGGCATTATTTAAAGGGATATGGGAATAGAGGGGACTGGTGGGAAGGAAAGCTAGAAAAATCAAGCCAGGAATATTAATCGAATGGTTAACCAGTGAGTGATTTTTATGATGGAGACGTCTAACAAAAAAAAATCTAAAATTATTTGAGAAGTGATAGTATAAGTTAAATACATAATAACATTTCAAGGAGGCAGTTTTGAAGAACAGCATGGTTTTGGCTTAAATGTTTGTAGTGCTTATTTAGAAAAGAATTAGTCTTGCTACATATCATATTGAATGGTTTAAAAAAGTGAGTAAGACAGCTGTTGATTGCAATTAATGATTCCATGAACTGCAAAAATCTTGGTCCAGTTTTCAGGATCAAGTTGCTTTTTCTGTATATTTGATTTCAGTCACTGTTTAAGTCAACACTTTGGCACTTGTTGAAGTCTTGCTGAGCTTTGTTTTGAGAAGGATTTGGAGGCCTTCAGTAAAGTGAAATTCATAATCCACACCAAGATTAAAAGTGTACATAATCATTAGAAAACTTTAGTTTTCACAGAATGTCTTATTTCTTTAATATTTTCACCAGGGGTTTTATTGTTTATATTTTATCCTTTGCATTCTCTTTTAAATTATGCCTTGTAATATTTAAAAATTATTAAAAACTAATGAGAATTTCAGTAATACCGATAGATTTTATTTCTGAAAGCAAGGTATAAATGTTTCATCAAATTTTTAAAGTAAGTTTATTTCCTTTCTCAGATGTGAAATAGATTTAAAAAATATCATATTTAAAAGTTATATTGTATATTTGACATATTTTTAACAGGTGTTTATCTCACACTTCTGTTAATCTTCAAGTGTATGCATGAGCAAGTATGCAGTGTCCTATACATAATCACTTTTACAATTATACATTTATCCTTCAGTCATTAAAAGAACAATTCTTTTTAGTGCTAAAGCTCTTCAAGTAGTCTTCCTTCCCCCACCAAATGTTTTAAAGTAATCATCATTAAAATTGTGCATTTAAAATTTTGGTTATATTTAGTCTAATATTTTAGAATGTCTTTCACTTGTGCCTTTCTACAGAGAAGAGTCTTTTCATATTTTATTTCTGTCCTAGTTTTTCATGGTAGTGTGAGAGTTATAAAGTATAAAAGCATTTAAACTTCAGGGTTGCATTGTTTTATTTAGGATGTTGACTGAATGATTAAACTCAGTGTTGCAACCCTTATTCCCAGGGTCTCTCTGTGTTTGCTGTGTACTGGTTGACCAGTTGAATTATCTCTGAAAGACAAATATAATCAAACTTGATGCCAGGTTATGATGGAAAGGTGCAGATTAAAAGTTCTCATCCCTTTTTGGTTTTCTTATCAAGTATAATCAACTAGTATGAAAACCTGCAATACTAAATAATATCAACTCTTTCAAAATAACGTGCTTTAAAGGTAAAACCTCCCACTGTCAACAAATGAGTCAATGAATATTCAATTGAATATCATATTTCTTGGCCTCTGGGGACTTTCACAGAAATAACACTTTTTGCCCTTAAGGAAATTATGACCCTTTTTGAAGAGACAAAATTAGTGATTATGAAAGAATTTAATTTTAGGACTCCTAGAATAACTGAGATGCGAGGTTCATGAAAGTGGTAAAAATGAAAGATAAGGATTTGAAGCTGTTGCTCATGTGGTTTTTCACTTGAGCTTAAACATCAAAAGAAATGATGTAAGATTTGTTCTGTTTAGTTTAGCTAACAACAGACTGAGTTATTTTTCTGGAGCTTCTTTGTAAATTTTATGCTAGTCCTAAAATTTGAGGTTCCTAAAAGAATAATATTTGGTCAAAATTATTGTGTTATGCACTCATAAGGATATAAAAATTTTTATAAAAGTGATTCCATCTCAAAATAGTTTAATGTTCTTTTATTTTTAAAAACAGTTCTTATTTTTTTCTGTGTGTGTTTCTGTGCCTTCGCTCAGCTTTACCCTCTATTTATAATGCAGTCCTCCAACACCTTAGACTTAGCACTTTTCAACCTCTACATCCTATCCCACATTCCTGTGGCATCCAGACCAGTTGTTATCTCATCTATGAATATTACCTCCATTTTCAGTTTCATCTCTTTTCCTTTAAGATTTTGTCAATCCTTTATATTTACTCATTTGACTCTCTCACACTTGTACTTTCCTTGAAGATAGATATTATTTATGTATTTGGGATGCCTGGCATATTACTGGGTATATAGTATGCAATTGTTGGATAAGTTACTGAATTTCCTAAATTCTCAATACGCAGAACCAGGGTTTGTTTTTTGACATTTGTAGAAGAGTATGGCCATTGCTTTCATAGATTTATCTAAATTTAGAGTTACAAGTCCTCATCTTTGTGTATTTTCATTAAAAGAAATTCAGGGCTAATGGTAATTCACCTAACAACATGAATTGGTAAGTCATGTGATAAGACTCTTGAGGTTGATGAAATAATCTTTGGTCAGTACTTTCTCTTTTTTAATAGAAAGTTTATATATACTTATTACTGATTATAAATATAGATGTAACTTATTTATTTAACACATTTCTGTTGAATATCTACTGAGCTCCAGGCATTCAGGTAGGCTTTTAAGATACTTTAGTGAGCTAGACAGATAAGTTCATGAACATTATTAAAAGATGAAGAGAATAAGGAAGGGAAAGCATGAATATGCTGAGTAATTCAAAATTTTAAGCTTCTTTGATATAGCTAAATTAATTTAATTTAGATAATCACATTTTATATGTCTAATTTAAAATTGTAAAAATGAGGTTTAGAATCCTGTGCTTTAAAAAAATTAGGTACACTTGAAATTTTTAATGATTTTGATGTGATTACATCTGACCAGATGTAATCTGGTTAAATTATAGATTTCCACAAAAATCTGTAATTAGCCTGTTGAATGGAGCTGCTGGGTCACCTTGCAGTGACATAGTAACTTTATGCTTCGTTTACCTTTATGAATGAAATAGCCAAATTGTTTGGTTTGATGCATATGTGCAGTTAACCTCAGTAAATATTAGAGTACCTTAGTGTTTAAAGTGGTATGTTATTAGATATTCAAAGAAAAATGCTATATCTTACATCTTGTAAGGAAATATCTAATATTTCATAAAGAATAAAGCATTCTCTGTAGAAAGAAAGTTAAATGGCAACTTTTTGACTAGTGATTTGATTTAATTTACAACTTATTCTGTATTTGAGTGGTAAAGAGTTGTTCGTTTAATCAAAAAATTAATTGCTAATAGAAAAATCATTCATATTCAGTCTTATACATTATCTGACTTTCTTGCAGTAGTTTGCATTCTTGATTATTTTGGGGTAGGCATTGGGGTAGATAGTAGATAATGATGTAGGTGTTAGAATGGGATTAAAATATGTAACAATTCTGCACTTATATAAAGTGACTGTAGAGTGTATAGTAAGAGACTCAAATTATGTATTTGAAAGCAAACACAAAATAATAAAGTATTATTATTCATTCAGGGTTGTTATTAGAAATAGTAGTAACTTTGAGGATATGTTGAGGCCTTAAGATTTAAAATTCCTGGCTTGACTATTTTCTATGAACCGTAGTCTTCTTACTTTTTTCTGTCTTCTCCTTTTTTCCCCACTCTTGTCGCTATTGATTGCTGTTGCTGCCTGTAGTTCAGGGTAAATGAGATTTTCTTTGCAAAAGGGAGATTAATAAGCATTAGAGAGAAGAGTTCAAAACATGAACCACATTGGACCTTCCTCCCTCCTTTCCATCTTTTATCCTTCCCTTCCTCTCTCAAGCTTTTTCTTCCATTCTCTATCCCTCCCTTTCTGCCTTCCGAATTTCTAAAAGATTGCAATTACAGAGAACAGTAGTGGGAAAGGAGAGAAAAATATGTAAGCTTTATAAAAACTTTGTTTTAAAATGTACAAGTATTCATGATTTTTTAGCCCCAAACCTTGAGTTGAATTTGTTTTAGAAAGAGTTTCTTGAATTTTGAAAACTGAATTTGTCATATGTACTGTATATTATATAATATTCCCCAGAGGTATCCATGGCAGAACCCTATAATGAAATACATCAATATTTCTGAATTGTAAAATATTAACATATAATGGGATAAACTAGCACTGTAATTATCTCCATTTTGGTTCAGGTTATATACTGATTAAGTTATGTAAACATTTGATTTTCATGCCTCCTTGGATTTTTGAATTTTTGAATAAGCGATTATGTTTCCTTTTTGTTTTAATGTGTGAAGATCTCTAACAGATCTTCCCACTGAGATAGTAAAGAGATAGTAAATACAAGCTTTAATATTGCTTAACCATGTAAGTACCAGTAGATGTGGTAGAAGTTAGCTTTTTCCCCAATTAGTTGTTATTTAGACCCTGAATCAATCAGATGAAACGAACTCTTGGGTTGGAATTCTGTATTCTTTTTAAAATAGCAAAATCTCTTTACTATCCTTTCTCAAGAGAGGAAGATAAACTATTCTGTTTTAATGTTTATGAATTACTTTGTTAGCTTCAGGTGATTTGTTTAGATAGAAACAATTTGTACAATATACTGTGCAATATACATACATATATATTTATGCAAATATATCTATGCAAATTTAGGAAAGCATGTCTATGTTGGATTGTGAGAGAGAGATAGACACAAGGAGGGATTTGTGAAGGTGTGGATGTTGATGGTAGTGATGGAGAAAGATGAAATGGGCACATTTAGTACTAGCCCATTGAGCTAGTATTGTACTAGCTCAGGTTTGGTAATTAGATGTAAAATAAAACCTTAATTGCACTTTCACAGCTTTGTTAGCACTTAAGCTCATCGCTAACAAATTGTCTTGACAGAGATAAAACCTAGAAATTCTATTTTAAAATTATAATCAGAACATTTTGTGTGTCATATAAAATAATAGTAAAAATTTTAAACAGTAACAACAGACTATGACTTAAACTGACATGTTACTAATTCTAAAGACGCGAAATGCTTTAGGTGGCATGAAGACTCCCCCAAAAGCTATTTCACTTTGTCTAAATAATTAACATGTGGACTGTAGCTCAAGACAGGAAATCAGCAATACCTGAGCCAATTGGAATGGTAATAGAAATTTAGGTAAGCAGAAACTAATGATCTAAATTGGAAATAGGCCAGGACTTTGGGGATTAGCACTCTCCCATTATGAAAAGTCCTGTGAGATGTGAGATGACCTCAAGAGACTTGCACTTTTGTTTTTAAGAACCTTTATAGGACTGTTCTAAGACATTATGAAAAATACAAGCTTTAATATTGATTAACCATGTAAGTACCAGTAGATGTGGTAGAAGTTAGCTTTTTCCCCAATTAGTTGTTATTTAGACACTGAATCAATCAGATGAAACGAACTCTTGGGTTGGAATTCTATATTTTTTAAATAGCAAAATCTTCAGTATTTCTTAAATTTGACTTACGGTCCCAAATCTTTACAAATGTTACTATATGAAAGATAGGCTTTCATATCCTACTGATGCCTCTGATGCCTTTTTTCCAAATACTGTGCTGACAATAGCAGATGTATGTAGTTTGTGAGGTCAATAATTGCTGATTCTTGCAAGAAAAAAGCTCTTAGGAAGTAAACTTAGACTTTGTGGATAGGAAACAAAGAATGAGGCAACTGAGTGAGGGGTATTGCAAAGGATTATTAAAAGTGTAAGTCAGAAGCCAAATTAATATTATTTCCCTTGTGTCTGCCAGTCTTCATATTCTAATATGATTTATTTTGGTTTACCTGGTTAGTTCATCCAGCTCTAATAGTTGGTAGCAAATTAACATTATCAATTTCTCTTCTTTTTCCTAAGTTACTAAGTATGCTGTGAATGTAGTTCTTCTCTTCATGAAAAGGTACTAATAAACTTGATTCATACAATTTAAGGTTATAAAATAAATGACATTCAGTGAAGGAAAGTTTGTTCTTATAGTATATCTTGCTTTATTCTGTGATATCTTCATAATTAAGTACATATTTTATCATCCTTTAGGATGCCAGAGTTTAATAATTCTATATAACCTGCTTTATTATGAATACTTTTTCCTGTTTAAATAAGGAGCTCAATGACAAAAAGTTATTTCCCACAGTTTTTCTTAAATGATAGAATTTAGTACTTTTATGTGGCAAAACCAGCAGGATCAAACATGAGGCTCAGGGAATTTCAGGTATGAGGCTTTTATTTTTTAATAATTTAAACTGCATGTTTTTTAGAGTGGGCAGAAAAGGAAGAGGAACATTTTGAAACTGTGCCCGGCAGATTTCACTTCTTGTCAGTCCTTTTATGATTTTAGAGATGACTGCATTTTGAAACTTAAAATCTGAAAGGATTTGTGTATTGAGTGATTTCACATACTGGTGTATTTTCCATATGACTTAAATTCTTTATAGAAACAGCTTTATGAACAAATAGCACGAGAACTGTATCCTATTTATTCTATAGGACTTGCAATCAGTGACCTGTATTCTAAAAAGATGAAAGTGTGGTGTTATTTAACATTAAAAATAAAATGCCTTATGTTACTGCTTACATTTTTTGTGTATTATTCATATTAGCCAAATTTAACTGAATATGTTGACAAACCGGAAGAAAAATTGAACTTGTGTTACTAAAAAAATTTAAATGCTAATTTTTAAAATAAAACTTTACTCTTATAGACTATTATGTATAATCTGTTTCCATGAGGAAATGTTGATTAAGTAGTTTCCATTTTGGTATTACAGTATGTCATGTTCTAAGTTGCTGACTGGGGGGAAATCTTTTAAGTCAAAAAAAAAAAAAAACCCTCAGCTTAAACCTGTAGTATTTATTACGACAGAAACCAGAAATAGAAATCTACCAGCAATTTTATAATCTGTTGAATTCCTGCATATATTTTGGGGTAAATTGGTTTTTAAAAACATTTTAAAAGGAGACTGTTGACTATAGAACTAGTTAAGTTGCTTTGTAAATCCTTATACACAGTCATTTTTACTTCATTTACTAAATATGTTTGCATTTTTTTTTTAAGGAAGCCTTAGCCTGAAGTGACAAAATTGTCTCTGTTTAGTAGATGTGTGAGAATTGGTAATCGATGAAATAGGATAATATAATTCTGAGAACATTTATTTGTGGTAATTAGCAGGGTAGACTTATTTTGGATGAAACAAAAAGACTTCAAAATCTGTTTTCTGTGAAATAATAGCATCCTTGACTTTTTGGGAAACTAATTGACAATCCATGATAACCACAAAAGAAGAATCTGTATTTCTAATATTGGTCTACTAAAGTAAAGTAAGATTTTGGAGATATGACTAGTACTTGAATCTTGATGTCTACTTGCAAAGCACAGTAATTCAATATTAAAGTGAGAATAAAATTCTTGCTTTTAAATGTTACTAATAGGGACTGTGGGGTGTGGGTTTTGTCTTTTGAACAAATGTTTCAGGTTTCTCTTTAGTGTCTGCTTCTATAAGCAGAAGTCTCACAGTAAAACTCTTATAGCTGACATTTTATCCTAATTTATGAGTAGTTGGTATTAAGTAGTGATGAAATCTTTATTACTTTGTATTTATTTTGGTACATAGCACACTTACTAATTTTTACTTGTACAAGTGTTCATATGTTCATATTTTTACATTTTAGTGAGATTGTTTTTTTTTAATCAGTTAGCATTGTACTGTATAGGGAACAGAAATGTGACACTTGGAAAGAAAATCTGTCCTTAATCAGATATGTGGTCTTCTAACTTAAATTTGTGGTTTAGAGAAATTGAATTTGGACTTTACCATCATCTGTAAGTAAGACATTTTTGAGGTAAACCCTGGAAATAAGTCATAAAGTCAGAGCACAGTGAATAATTTTTTTTTAAAAGATTTATTTATTTATGCATACAAGCACTGGAGTACAGGCCAGAGGTGTGGGGGGAGAGAGGATTCACCACAGACAGAGCAGGGAGCAGAACAGGTAGATCAACGGACTTACACTGCTGAGGGGAGCAGCTGGTGAGGCAGGAGAGGTCTGCTGCACCATGTGGGTCCCCTCCCTGGCTGGCAGCAGGGATTGAACTCGTGCTGCAGTGGCTGAGGTTTGCTTCATAGTGTGTTGCTTAACCCACTGCGCCACCAGGGAGGCCCCGTGAATATGTAATTTTTAAAATGCCCTTTATTCAAAGTAAAACTCTCATTTATTGAAATAAAGTTAAGTTGACCTTAGTGATAGATATCATGTATCTTAGTATGTTGTCTTAAGTTTACAAAGTTAATAATGTGCTTCTAATAACATTTTAACCGTATAGAAATGGTTACTTAACTGGAGAATTAAAATGCGATTCATGAGAGCAACAAAGATTGTTGCACAAAAAAACTGTGTGCGTTTTCCATTCTATTTACTGTCAGTAATAATATATTTTTGTTTTAACTATTTAATAACTATTAACAAGAAATTGTACACTCTAGTAAACCTTCAGTGTTACTACTGTAGTTACAAAGAGCACGTGGAGTGTGCATTGAAAATAAACAGGGTTTAGTAGACAATGACATACTTAAATTGAACTTTAAATTTTGTCAAATATCATGTAATGTCTATGAACACTAATTCCATAGTAGTGACCTTGATGATCCAGAGCAACAACTCGGGCTTTTGATAATAAAAACAGAGGGCTTTGTATTTTAAGTTTGATTTATAGATAAAGGTCATTGTGTATAATGGTCACTGAACATGTGTAAATAACTACGTAACTGTTCAAATTTTTTGAAGCTGTTTCTTAATTATAACAGTGATATATACTCAACAAGATTTCGAAAGTACAGGAAAAGGGTGAAATGTTAATTATTTATCTGTTACTGATGTTTTGATGTTAATTTTATTCCTGCCCATTATCATGTGTATATACTATATATTATATATGTTTATACTGACATTTAAGTTGGGATTATACTGCTTCTATAACGGCATTTATATTTTAATAAAGTATTCATCATTTTTATATTAATCTTTATATGCTATGGCTAGCATTTAAAGAAGGAAATGGTTTTGCTTTGGAGAAGAGCTCAACAGACATTTTCTGAAGGGTCCAGATAGTAAAATATTTTAGATTTGGTGGCCAAGAGGCAAAATTCAGGATATTAATATCAGTCCTCATAACTATTTAAACTATAATTTAAAAATGTAAAGGCCAATCTTAATTTGTGGGACTTAAAATAAAGACAAGTGGCTGGATATGGTCCATCTGTAGTCTGCCAGACTGTGCTTTTGACTGTGCTTATATCTTATTTATATTTCTGTGTGTGTGGTGTGTGTGTGTGTGTCTAGATCTTTAACAACTCTTGACAATTCTACCTCAAATGCACTGAGCCAGCCTGTGTATTAAAACCCAAGGACGCAGACTGAAATTCCAGTCTTACTGCTACAGGAATCAGTTTGTTGGCTCCTAGAGGGAGGGCTGACCTTGACTTACAAAAAAATGGTACTTGCTATTTCTTTAGCCTTTGCAGGAAACAGGAAAACAGTATACTTGGATCTCATGCTAGGAGATGAGGATACTGTGTAGGAGGTGTTAGACCTACCTAAAAGTGTTATTTAACCTTGAAATGTCAAGGCTGCCCTCCCAAATCTAGTTTTCCTTGACCTGACAGTATTCACTTTTTAGTATCCATTTTTTAACTTCAGAGAGATGGAATTAAACAATGAAATTTATTATATATGGATATAAAGGAGTAAAGATGAAAAACTAAAATAAATGTCATAAAGCACTTTTTCTTGTTTTAGGATAAAAAGTGTCTTAAACAAATCCAGCAGGAAAAAACTGCTATACATTTTGTATTGCAGTGATACTGTTTATGGTTAAGAATAGTTTGTATAGTTATTACAGTTTATGAGCAAAGCGTTTTCAGTTGACTTGTCTGTTATTCTTTAGGTTCAGTTAGATAAAAAGTGTTTGAAGTAGAATAGAATAGTAGATTTAAAGTAAGATTTCATGCTATTTATACTATATCCCTAATAATATGAGACAGAATCCAGAATGTTCTACCCCCTTATTGGGGGCAGCTTTACACATTTACTTATAGACTTGTAATTATTGGACAGTTATGTACCAAAGCTTTATTCAAACAAAACTCTATCTTAAAATAATTTTCCTTTATGATGCTTGTATTGCACAGGACAGTTAAAAACAAAAGTATTCATGTTGCAACAATTGGACATCTTGTTGCAAAAAAGAACCTTAGTCTAAACTTATATTTCAAAAAAAAACCCCTCAAAATCATTCATAGATTTAAATATAAAATGTAAATCCTAACTTTAAAATAATGTTGGAAAAAAATCTTTCTAGAGTTAGGTAAAGAATTCTTAAACATAACTTAAAAATGGAACTAATGAAATCAAAAGCTGATAAGTTGAATTCCATTAAAATTTAAATTTTACTCAAAAATTTGTGTTAAGAGATGACTTTGATAAATGATGGTGGGAAAACTAGATCATCAGGGGGCAGACTGGACAACCGCCTTCGCCGCCCGCCTCCCCCAGTCCAACGTCTCCGCTGCCGGCTCCGCGCCGCTGCCATGGCCGACGTGGAAGACAGCAAAGAGTCCTGCGCCCTGTCCTCTCACTCCGGGAGCGCAGGCTCCAAGTCAGGAGCTGACAAAATGTTCTCTCTCAAGAAGTGGAACGCGGTGGCCTTGTGGAGCTGGGACGTGGAGTGCGATACGTGCGCCATCTGCAGGGTCCAGGTGATGGATGCCTGTCTCAGATGTCAAGCTGAAAACAAACAAGAGGATTGTGTTGTGGTCTAGGGAGAATGTAACCATTCCTTCCATAACTGCTGCATGTCCCTGTGGGTGATACAGAACAATCGCTGCCCACTTTGCCAACAGGACTGGGTGGTCCAAAGAATCGGCAAATGAGAATGGTAGAAGACTTTCTTTGTGCAGTTGTTTAAAGCCCTGGTGGATCTTGTTATCAGACAGACATCCTCAAAGACTAGAACACTCCAGGGGACTTAATTCTTCAAATAGACAAAGATGAATCTGTGGTCCTTCCAACTCAGCAGAGGCAAGCTTTAGCGTTTTGTCAGTTTTATCTTAAGAAATTCTCTACAGTTAAGAAGATAATTTATTAAAGATGGTCTTCCCTACCTCTATCAAGTAATTTGAAGTGCTGTAAAGGAGGAAAGAACTACAAATTAAATGAACTTTATAATTTACTTATTGATAACCAAGGGGCTATGGAAGCAGTACTATTCAGAAGAGAACTTTTTGCATGCTTATGATTGGTTGATGAATTATTTAAAAAAAGCAACATTATAGTAACAATAAAGTACAGTTTAAAACACACACACACACAAAACTAGATCATCACAAAAATATGAGTAGAAATAAACCACAAAAATCAAGTCAGAATTGATTAAAATCTTGATTGTAAGACTTAAAACCATAAAATATATACAAGAAATATAGGTGTTAAGCTCTTCAGCATTGATCTTAGTGAAGTCTGTTTTCAAGGATGAGAAAAACAAAGAAAAACAAACACAAGCAAATTACATTAAAAAGATTCTCACATTTGTAAGAATGCCTGTTATCAAAAAGACAAGGAACAAGTGTTAGTAAGGATGTGTAGAAAAGGGAACTCTTGTACACTGTTGGTGGTAATGTGAATTGGTACAGTTACTGTAGAAAAGAGTATGACTTCTCAAAATATTAAGAATAAGTAATATATCAGCCAGCTGTTCTACTTCTGGACTCAATGCAGCTTTATTATTAATAACCATTATTTGGAAACAACCCAAGTACCCTTTGATGGGTAGATGGATAAGGAAGATGTGGTATATATCCTCAGTGAAATACTCTGCTCTTAATAAAAGATGTAATATTTCCATTTGTCAAAACTTGAATTGACCTTGAGGGTATTATGTTATGTGAAATAAAGCAGAAGGAGAAAAACAGTATATGATTTTATTCATGTGAAAGGTAAAGAAAATGAACACACATGATAAAAGCAAAATCTTAAATTATAAAAGCAAGTAGTGGTTACCAGAGGGGAAATGAGATGGGCGGGCAAGTCCAGTAAAGGGTAGGGTTGGTTGTGTGGTGGTGGATGGAAAATAGACATTTGGTGTTGACCATAATATAGTATGTACAGATACTGAAATTTAATGCTGTATACCTGAAATCTTTTATTACTATAAACCAGTGTTACTTCAGTACAAAGAAAAAGACATACTAGAGATTAGGCAATGATATTTCCAATTGAATATCTTATCAAAGACTGTGTCTAGCTATACACAAAGAACTCTGAAAATGCAACTAACAACCCAATTGAAAGTGTGCATAAGGTTTTGCATTTTATGAAAGGCTAAAGGATGCCAAAAACACATCTGGAAAGATGTAAGGGAAATGCGAGTCAAAACTTGATGAGACATTCTTATATAGCTATAATGACAATTAAAAATTAATTTTGATAGTACTCGGCGCTCTTAAGGGAGCAGGTCAATGGAACCATCATACATTATTGGTGGGAATGCGAAATGGTATAACCACTTTGGAATACTGTTTGACAATTTCTTACAGACTTAATTTATGTTGTAACAACCCTATTTCTTGATATGTACCCTAGAAAGTGAGAACTTTTGTTTGTATAAAAACCTGTATACAAATGCTTATTATGGATACTATATTCATAGTTGGAAAGGAGTGGAAACAAGCCTGCTCTCCTTCCTCAGGTGAATGATTACACAAAATATGGGTCATCCATACAATGAGTAGTATTCAGCAGTTAAAAGAAAAAAGTACTTATACATGCAACAAATTGAATGAATCTTAAAATGCATGATACAGAATGGAGTATGCCACGTTCAAAGATTCAATTCCATGCGGTTCCATTTATACAGCATTCTGAAAAACTGCAGTGATAAAGAACGTATCAATCCTTGCCAATGTGAGGTTTACAGTGAGCTTGTGACTATATAATGCATAGGGGAGTGTTTTTGTATAGCATTACTGTTCTGCATCATAATTTGCTACTGACTCAGACTCTATATGTGAGTTGCAATTCATAGACTTGAGCACTACAATTTTTAGAAAGTCAGTTTTACTGTATGATGATTTACCAAATGTAATTTTAAAAAGAATTAAAAATAGAAATTAGAGAGGGCAGTGAGCAGGAGAGGATACAGAACAAAAGTGCATCAGAATTCAGGAATTTGGTGCCTCCCCTGGTGGCGCAGTGGGTTAAGCAGCGCACTGTGAAGCAAACCGCAGCCACTTGCAGCATGAGTTCGATCCCTGCTGCCGGCCAGGGAGGGGG
>JAGFMF010012266.1:10982840-10993381 GCA_019455555.1 Galemys pyrenaicus
GCTCCCTGCTCTCTGTGGTGAATCCTCTCACCCCCCACACCTCTGGCCTGTGCCCCAGTGCTTGTATGCATAAATAAATAAATCTTTAAAAAAAAAATTCAGGAATTTGTTTCTGACTAAAAATAAGGCATTGGTTTCAGTTGATAGTGTTTTCTATACAATTGGTGAAAGTCAGATAAAAGTTTTGTTTTAAAATTTTAAAAAAAGATTTAATTATGAATATAAGAACTGAGGTACTGGCCAGAGGTTTGGGAGGATAAAAGGATTCACTAGAGACAGACTGATGAACGGAATAGGCAGATAGACTGAAATATACTGCTGAGGGGAGAAGTGGGTGAGACAGAAGTCTGCTGCATCATGTGGGTCACCTCTCCTGTGGATAGCTTCAAAGTGCTGTGACTTAACCCTTTGCACCACTAGGGAGGCCCCAGTTTTAAAATTTGTTTAGATGTTTCTTTTTATTCATACTCTTTTGCTAAGTTTAGTTTCCTTATTTAAAAAAAATATAAAGGAATAATAATACACTTCTAGAATGAGTCAAAGTCAAAAATTACTTTTGTGCAAAGTAAAAAAAAGCAAAATTATTAAATTTGTGATATTTCAGCAAGAATAGTGCTTAGAAGGAAATGCATTGCATTTTATACCTCTATAATATGAAAGATCTAAAACCAATGAAGTTTTACCTTAGGAACTAGAAAAAGAAAGAAAATTAAATCCAGAAGAAAAGAAATAATTCACATTAGAGCAGAAATCTATGAAATCTTAAACAAGAAATGAAAGAAAAATCAACAAAATAAAAAAGCTCATTCTTCAACTAGAAAAAATGAGGGATGATGTACCTGTTGCTTTTCCATGCCACTTTTTAGTTTTGTTTTTATTATCTGTACCTAATTAATGATTTGTAGTTCTGCACATTAAGTCTCATGATTCTCTCCAGTGAGTTATCTGTGTAATATTTACCTTGACTAGGGCTTTTCTTCGTTTTAGTCTTTCATTGCTAAAATTCTGCCTAGTGTTTTATTTTGCAGCTGTGCATTGAATGTGCCTCTGTAACCATATTTTTTCCTTTAATTTTTACCATTCTTTAATTCTTCTAATTCTTTTATATTTCAGTGTCCAAGAATCCCACAAATTGTGTTGGTTTTATAAGTTTCGCAATTTTTTTATAAGATTTATTTATTTATGCATACAAGCACTCGGGTATAGGCCAGAGGTGTGGGGGGTGGTGAGAGGATTCACCACAGAGAGCGGGGAGCAGAACAGGCAGATCAACGGAAGTACACTGCTGAGGGGAGCAGCGGGCACAGCAGGAGAGGTCTGCCGCACCATGTGGGTCTCCTCCCTGGCTGGCAGCAGGGATCGAACACATGCTGCAGTGGCTGTGGTTTGCTTCATAGTGTGTTGCTTAACCCACTGCACCACCAGGGAGGCCCCAAGTTTTGCAATTTTGAATATGAACTTTAAATACTGCAGTGAGCATTCCAAAAAAAGTCATTCCGTACAAAACTACATCACCATATCATGACAATAATTAACAGTTTACCTAACACTATTTCTTTAAACATTTCCTGAATTGTTCTGATGTCTTCCATGGATTTTAAAACTATCCTTTGTATTAGATTGTTGTATATTTTTAAATGCTATTAATTTTAAAGTTTTCCTTACAACTGACCTAAGGAAAGGAGAACACCAGTCTAGCGAATGTCTCACATTCTAAATTTGTCTGATTTTCCTTGAAGTATCATATAAATGTGTACCATCATCTCCCATTTTTTTTGAAACATTAAATACTTGCTATGAACAAAACTTTGTAATTGATGCTGTGTGCATTATGACATTGAGGCATATAATGCTGAATGATTGATCTTAATTTAACCTGCTGCTATTGTTTTTTTTGGGGGGGTCTGGCTTTCTTTTAAAAGTTTCAAGGAGAGGGCCTTCCCTGGTGGTGCAGTGAGTTAAGCAACGCACTATGAAGCAAACCACAGCCACTGCAGCATGAGTTCGATCCCTGCCGCCGGCCAGGGAGGGGACCCACAAGGCTCATCAGACCTCTCCTGCCTCGCCTGCTGTTCCCCTCAGCAGTGTATTTCGGTTGATCTGCCTGTGCTGTTCCCCACTCTGTCTGGTGGATTCTCTCACCTCCCTGCACCTCTGGCCTGTACCCCAGTGCTTGTATGCATAAATAAATAAAAATCTTTTAAAAAAAAAAGAGTTTCAAGGAGAAATAATAAGGATGCCACTGTCTCAGAAAGTCATAGGAATAAAGAATGAGTTCAGGTATGGAGGTATTAGAATAATCCTAATATAGCTGTTTGGATGAAAGAAGAATTAAAGTCTTTTCTTGGAAAGAGAGTGATCAGTGAGCCTTAAATTTGGGTTATGAGTATTTTGAGGTTGAAGAGCAAGTCTCTTTCCCCAGTTCTTACATACAGAGTTTTCTTCACCCACTTTCAGAAGTCAGTCCCGGAACACAAAGTCACTTGTAATGTTGCTTCAAAAGAGGAAAGCTGTGAGTCCTATCTGCAGGAAAATACATGAATATAGTAAAGTGTGGGAATTTTGGGAGTGAAAGAGGGAAGTTCTACTTGTCTATGAGAAAGCAAATACTTCTACATTTCAGCCTCCAGAAAAGTAAGATAGCTAACTAAATATACCTTCAAAGAAATTACGTGCTCATTTATTTTCCTTAGGTGAGCTCCCTTAAAATCATCTATGATAATAATTGTTTAGATTACTTTATGCATCAAGTCTATTAAAGCAAATATAGTCCACCTAAAATATTTTATATTCATAAACTTGAGATTTCTGTGTATGTATCTACCCAAGTTGATTGCCTACAACTAATTGACTCCTTGTATAGTTTGACACAGCACAGAGTACTTGACTAGCAAAAGATAGTTACCAGTCAGGCATGTAATTTTTGGAATCCTATTGAGATACAGCTCTATCTGGAAAAGAATACTGATTTTAGAGAAGCTTCTAAAATTCTCCCCCATCCCTTTTTTTTGACTGACAGGCTGTTAATTTTAAGGGAAATAGTTTGCATTCAGTGTGTATTAAGTCTTTAATGAAGGTCTTATGGACCTTCATGCTGCATTTCTTATATGTAATACATAGCAATTTGTGGATAATAAGTGATTCTAAGTAATGCTTTATCATGCCCAGCAAATATGCACTTCTGCATCTAAGATGATCAATTTTTAAAACAGTGAATTGGTTTTATCAGTGAAATGAGAATTTACTGTTTAAAAGCCATTTTTTCACTCAGTGTGTAACACTACTTAGTTAACAGCAGACTTCGAAAATTATTTATGAAAGAAATGATTGCTTTTTAAAGGAGATTTTATGAGAAGTTTAACCAAAATATATTAATTTCTGAAAACTTTTTCAGCAGTTCCTCACTTTGTGTTTTTTGAGCTGACCTGAAGGCAGTATAATACAGTATAATGTATCACTATAGTTGATTCTCATATGAGGTGGAATAGAATATATTTTATATGTCACAAGAGACATTGAAATAGTGAATACTGAAAAATTGGTCTTAACAGAAACACAGTATTAGATTCCTGTAAACCCATGTAACAACATGTTTATTAGCTGATTAATGCATAACCTTGTTTTGTGTATATTTCTGTTTAAAGGCTCTTTTTTTATTTTGCCAATTTAAAAAAAAAACAAACAGAAAACCAGTGAACATGACACTAAATAGTCTGTCTGTAGGCTAGACATTTGTTAATAGTTTTGAGAACTGAAATAAGAATGCCTTGTTTGACCACAGCTAAGAACATGTATGTTTGAGTGTTTGCAATTTCCTGCTGCTTTGTACATGTCCATGAATGACAGGTAAACCCAGCCTATATACAAGTAAATTTTAGTAAGTGGGCATATATGCAAATACAGAATTTGTGAATAGTGAGTATAAACTGAATCTGATGGCCCTTAGTTATCCAGGCAAACTTAGTAAACTAATGGCTTGCTTCTTTTTTTGTGTTTTCTACTCTTTCCTCTCTACCCTAATTGGTTGTTCTCACAAACAATCAAATGAGACTTTACCCAAAGTTCCATTTGGTTAGGCTCATTGGCTTAATTTGCTCATGTGGTAAAGCATTAGTTAATCTCCCTTCACCTTGAGAAATAGATAGGCTGTTGACTTCAGGAAAATAGTATTTCTTGTTAGTGATGAAATTCTTATAAGGGTTGTCTGTCTCTCATTTCAAGTTTAAATAAACTATTTTATATGAGTAATATATAATTTTTTACCCTCCCAAAGTGTTGATAATTAAAGATCCAACTAAAATGTATATAATTTAATAGTTGTTTATTTTTTCCCCCAGCTCACTTATTTTTTATACTTCACATTGAGAATTTATACTCAGTTCTAATTTTTCAGGAATATTTAGAAATTTTTTGATTCTTACAGCATTGGCTATACTATATGTTATTGTAGAGAACAGGTTTTCTGTTGTTCATTGAAAATGTTTTACGCTTTATACTTTGTACCGAGGAGATAGATCCTAGCCAAATAATACACATATTGCTGATGTTATTTTAGGAAATCCTTCTTTTTGAGATTTATAAGTTTATCATTCTTAAAGAAAAGCATTATTACATCTAAATTGGGTGCTTATCAAACAAAAATAGGTATAGGAATAACAAAACTAAGTGTGAAGGGCCTCCTTGGTGGTGCGGTGGGTTGAGTGCCACACTGAAGCATCTGCTGCACAGCAGCTTGAGTTCGATCCTCAGCCAGGGAGGGGACCCATGTGGTGCAGCAGACCTCTCCTGTCTTGCCCCCTGCAACCCTTGGCAGTGTGTTTTTGTTGATCTGCCTGTTCTGCTCCCCACCCTGTCCCTGGTGAATCCTCTCACCTCCTGTGACTCTGGCCTGTACCCCAGCTCTTGTATGCATAAATCACATATTTATCTTTTAGAGGAACTCTAGTATTGCATATACTACATAAAAACAATGCATATGTTTCCCAAATTTACATGAATATGGAATGCTTTTTGAGAAGTATCTTAAAAGGTTTATGATCTATAAAATGAACTTGGATAAATAAACTTCAGTTTCCCTAACCTCTCCTAGATTCATTTCTGCTCTTGGAGCAAAACAAAATGAATCTATTTCCTTTTCTGTATAACAGCTTTAGAATATCTTAAAGAGGCAATATTAAAACCTTACATTTCTATTTTCTAGGTTCTTTGCTCTTAAATAAATACTTAGTATACTCTTATTTCTAGACATCTTATGAAACTTGTGGTAGGTTATGACAGAATACCTTATTTTTTTTAATTGTTGTTAATGTCTAGCATGACATATATTCTGTGAATATAGTTCATATTTAATAAATGAAAAAGGATATTTTAACTATTTCATTGCCATTATATTTTGTCATTTTACTGTTGGACAGGTAGAACTATGAGATGGTGCTTTTGGAAAATGTCTGTGGGCCTTCTTAAAGTAAAGGGATATAGCCTGTTAGTTTTATTCTTATATTCTACTGCACCCAAGTTGACACCATCGATGTAGCTACTGTACAAAATGCTTAATCAGATTTTTGTTTGCTATGGTAGTCACTTTTAACTTTTGAAATGATTAAATGTTAAAGAAACCAACTGTGTTTTACAGAGAATGTACCCTGTATCTCCCATCATCCACTTACCTAATTTCTTACATTGGTAAATACTAATTTTCATTTCAGATATTTATAACGAGTTTGAAGATTTTCTATCAATTTTTAATATTATGACTTTAGAGAGTTCTAACAGAAATGATTTGTTTTTAGAGCCAGCTATGAAGATGGACTTAAGAAGTGTTTTCCTTTGTCATTCTATGCAGTTATTCACATCCAACTTTGTTGCTTAGAATGAGACTTAATATGAAATGATGATTTTAATGATAGGAACTCTAAATCATTTCTAAATGTTTGTATTGTGCTGTTGTATTTCAGAAAAGTATCTCCTTCCTCAAATAAGGGTCTTAACAATAAGAATAATCTTTCTGAATTTTAATTTGCTTAGAGAAAATAGATACTCACATGGGGATTTTGTGTTATAATTAAAAATGAAAATCAGATAAAGCATATAACCATGAATAAGATTACCTTAATTATGCCAAATTAGTATGTTCAATTTGTGTTTTGAAGGAAAGATGTGATATCTCTGCCTAGAGAACAATACATTGAGATTAATATTTACACTGAATCTTTAACATGTTTATAACGTTCAATATATTGATTTTTTTTAAAGGGAAATATTTTGGTTCAATTAGGAGTATTAGTGAAATACTGATGACCTTTTCATTTTATAATGTTTCTGCAGCTATTAGATTATGGATGGAAACTGTTATAGGTGTTTTGTCTCTTGTGTGCTGGCTTTTAGGAATTGCTGTAAATTGGGTTTCATGGGAAGCCTAAGGTACAGTATCGGTTACAGTGTATTTATTGAGTGCCCTTGGGATGAACATTTGTGAAAAGGAAGTGAAGAAAGTAGAATTGGACAGAGGAAAATGTTGAATTTTGATTCGGGCCTAATGACAGTTTTGACCAAATCCAGTGTGAATTAAGTAGCTGAAGTCCCCTTTTAGTTGTCCTGAGTTGGGCTAAGATTGCCAGGCCTTTTAGCTTTTTGTGAATTTGGCTTTGTATGTGGGCTGTCCAGGATGAGGCCTAATCTTGGGCAAAACTGCTCTATTGTTAAGACACTCCCAGATGCTGAGGCAGTAAGTCTTTTATTAAGAAGGGTTGGATGGCACATCACAGTATATTTATATTCCACAGGAATAATATGTTGGGTTTGGTGTAATTTCATTTTTTTGCTTATTCTTTTTATTTCCTCATAAATTTTATTGATTTGTTACTCATTTACATAACTAATTTGGGGAGAACAACTCCATATGTGCACATGCCTCACTCACCCTCCACCATAGCACTGGGGATGCAAGCCTCTATCACCTTTTCTCCCCTATACCCCCCTTCCTGTCCACCCTCCTTCCCCTTTGGTTGCCACTATATTTTTCACAGAGTTCTTGTTTGGCCATTTTGTTTCTTTGGTTAACTGATATTCTGCATATGAGTGAAACCATCTGTTCACTATCTTTCTTTCACTTTTAGATTTACCTCACATAGCATAATGACCTCAAGATCCATTCATTTGGTCCCAAAAGAAACTGTTTGATCTTCTAAAATAGCTGAGTAGTAGTACATTGAGTGTATAATAATCTTTTTCCAGCTATCTTTGGATTGGAATTTAGTTTGCTTTCATGTCTTGGCTATTGTGACTCATGCTGCTGTGAATGTAGAAGTGCATAAATTTTTTCATATGGTATTTTCATATTCTTTGGGAAAATACCTAGAAATGATATTGCTAGATCATATGTTCTTTTGTTTTTATTTTGTTAAGGTATCTTCATTCCATTTTCCATAGAGGCTACATCACATTACATTCCCACCACAGTGTTCCTTTTTTTCACCAACTTTGTTGTTTGTAGTCTTTTTGATATAGGCCATTCTGCAGGAGTGAGATGCTATCTCATGGTTTTAATTTACATTTCCTTTAAATAAACCCACACAAATATGGACAGTTAATCTTTTGACAAAGAAACGTCCATACACTGGAGGAATGAATTCTTCTCAAATGGTGTTGGGAAAATTGGACAACCACATGCAAAAAAAAAAAAGAAAAGTAGATCATTACTTAATTCCATATCAGAAATTAATTAGAAATGGATAAATACTGAGCTCTAAGACCTGAAGCCATAAATACATAAAGAAAACAGGAGATACACTGGTGGATATAATCACCATAGAGATGAATTGAAGGGTTAAACTCCAACAGAAAGGGAACAGAAGCTAAAATAAACAATTGAAGCTACTAGAAAACCTTTTGTACTTGAAGGAAACCAAGCAAAAGAAGCAAAAAGGCAACGTATGAGCTGGGAGAAGCTATTTTCCATATCACACCACAGACAAAATAAATGAAGAACTCAGAAGAACGCAATAATAACAATAAAGACATATCAAAAGAGCAAAAGATTTAAATAGACACTTCCTCAAAGAAGACATAGAAGTACATTTTAAAGACAAAGTCTGAATTTTTAAAGGTGATGTCTACAATTGAAATTTTTTAAAAAAATTTTATTTATGCATAGAAGAACTGAGGTATAGGCCAGAGGGGTGCGAGATGAGAGCATTCATCATAGAGTGGGGAGTAGAACAGGTGGATATACTGAAGTACAATGCTGAGGGGATCAGTGGGTGAGACAAGAGAGGTTTGCTGCACCATGAGGCTTAGCTCCCTGGCCCAGGGTAGAACTCAAGCTGCAGTGACTGCTGATAGTTTCATAGTGCTGGGTCTTAACCCCTTGCACCACCAGGGAGGCCCCTATAATTGAAAAATTTTAAGTTTAGTAATTGGAAAAGATATAATTCAGGTGTTGGATATTGATACTTAAAGTGTTTACATTATTCTTTTAAATGTATCCAGTGGAATCTAAATGTAGCAACTGATACAGTAATCTCTTTTTAAAAAGAGTTATCTGGGGCCCTCCCTGGATGGTACAAGGTGTTGAGCTCTGCACTGTGGGGCTTCCATAGCCACTGCAGCAGGAGTTCTATCCCTGGCCAGGGAGGGGACCCACATGGGGCAGCAGACCTCTCTTGCCTCACCTGCTGCTCCCCTCAGCAGTGTATTTCAGTCAGTCTGCCTGTTCTGCACCCCACTCTGTCGCTGGTGAAGCCTCTCTTCCCCCACACTGCTGGCCTGAACCCTACCCCAGCTCGTGTATGCATAAATAAAATCTTAAAAAAGGGGGGAGGTTATTTGCCAGATACTGGTGTTAAGTACAAAGTAAAACATTCTGTGTTTCTAATACAGAGGCCACTGATATATTCCAACCTGTGGCTCCTTCTGGAAATTGACCCAGTAGTTATTTAGTGATGGATGCCATGTTAGTGGATGGTTGTGCTTGCTGACAGATTATCTACATGTCAAACTGACTCATTCTTGGAGATATTGGTAGTGCCTTACTCCTAGTAAAACTCTTTCAGGTTACAGTGTTGTTGTACCACCAGTCATAGCAGCCAGCTCTGACCCCTCACCATCGTAGCCTTTGAAACTGGTATGTGTCATGTATTAAACTTATTGGATCATGATTGTCTTAAAGATGGTATACTTTTAATTCTCAAAGCCATTAAACAATTGATAGTCAAGGTAGTCCGTAGACCTCCCCAGTCATCCATGGGCATCTTAAAGTGTTGAGTGTTAGAATGTTCAAAAAATTAATTCAAAGAATTTCTGACCTTCCCTCACATGTTCCTCATTTGTATAGCCTTAGTAAGTGGTTTGGTTGCTGGATGGGGTTATCCTTAGAAAGGCATTATCTCCTTTGGCTGCTTTCTGGATAATGACCAGGATGAAAGGGGTAGGGAGTTGTACAGACCTATCTTCCTATTTTGAAAATTCCAGGTCATAATGAGTTGGTTTCTCTCTCCCCAGCTAGGGTACGTCTGCCTAGGTGGTTTTGTTAGTATGCTGTTCAGGTAGCAACCTAAAAGGGTTTTTAGGAAGTCAAACTTAGAATTCTAATTCTCAGTCACCTACATTATTTTGTTGGATTCTAGGGTTCTGGATTGTAAGGATTCAGTGAGCATTTGTTCAAATATGCTGATTACTAAATCCCTTTACAATGGCTTATATGACTGAAAGTTGGAAGGCATACTGGTTATCTAGAAGTTTTATTTTAAAAACTGCCATTGATTCTTTTGTACTTGATTCTTCCAGGTAAAGAATCTGGGTCTGAAAAGAAATTGCATAAAAATTGACGTTAAAGTTACTCGAATGGTATACACCAGTGTTCCCCTTATAAGGAGGGAATACTTTAGTCTTCAAGAAGTAAGGTGGAGGTTTGAGTGGGAAGGGATTGGGATGGACAAGATCTTTTTCTTTCAGGAAAAAAAAAGAAAATACTTCCTCACAAATTGTTGCAATGCTTTAAATTTAACTTAATGTTAGATGTGCTGTCTATCCCCAGATGACTCTGAGTCTAATTTGATTCACATTCCTCTTAATCTTACTGAAAGGTCTGTTGGAAACAGCAAGGGTGACTCTACTTCCTCTGTCTCCCAAACACAAAACACCTGTCAACACCTCCAACACCTGTCTACCCTGTTTCCATTCTAGTAGCCATTGCTCAGCCATTCCATGAAGTAACTGAATGCCACCTGACTGATGTTTGGACAGTCAGGACTGACTTTTCTTAGGCAAGCTCTTGAAAAAATAAGAACAAGGTTCAATTATTCAAACTAAACTGGAAACTCTAAGGCACACTTCCCTGTTAAAAGCCACACTAGATGCAGTCAGCCTATGCCCCTGACTTACCACTGCATGTCTAAAAATGTTAACACTATTCTTCCTGAGGATATTCTAATGTGTTGGCATTCTAATTCTTTTTTTTTTAAAGATTTATTTATTTATGCATACAAGCACTGGGGTACAGGCCAGAGGTGTAGGGGGGTGAGAGGATTCACCACAGAGAGCGG
>JAGFMF010012266.1:10993471-11017127 GCA_019455555.1 Galemys pyrenaicus
CCCCCCCCTGGCTGGCAGCAGGGATCGAACTCGTGCTGCAGTGGCTGCGATCCGCTTCGTAGTGCGTTGCTTAACCCACTGCGCCACCAGGGGAGGCCCGGCATTCTAATTCTTGAATGTAAACCACTTATTAACTTTCCTTCTCACCAAAAACATAGTGATGTGCACCAAAGAGGTATTTTAAGAGACCTTCAGGTATTTTATAAAATGTCATGAAGTTTTTAAATAGTTACAGAGATTTTTCCAAAATTAGGCTAATCTTCATTATTTGTGATAAATTCTTAGAGGGATAACTGACTGATTTATTACTTACACATGTACTCTGCATGCACTTTTGCCCAAGATGGGGTCAGTCAATTAGGATGGGTGTTGTGAGATCAATCCTTGATTTTAGTGGTAGTGTTCAATTTTATCACCACATCTGGGTATTCAGGTCAACCTCAAGTCAGAGTTTTTATGAATTACAAATTGGATTAGATTTCTTTGTGGGCCAGGTGAATTACAATACGGATTCTGTGTAACTGTTATTATATATTCCTGTACCTGAATTAATACTTTGGTCTAAGTGGAAAGGTCACTTCAGATCCATGAGAAAGACACTTGGATTTCCCAGGTAGGTAGACCTAGAAGGTTTATATATTTGTTCACCTAATTTGGCTAAGGATCCTGGAGGACCTGCAGTTTACCCTCATCATTTTGCTTAAAGCCCTACTTACATATAGTAGCGTTGGTTGCATGATACATAAGAAAAATTGGCTTGTCCCTTTGTCAGATTCATCAGGTTGGTAGATAGAGTGGAATGCTTTGGGAAAAAATGCCAGGAGCCTATGACAATTAGAAACACTAAATACACAGTGTAAGTAGGTAATTTTCCACTGGCCTGTTATATTTCCGCATGTTTTGCAAGCAGACACTGTATGCCTTTGTTTTGTTGGACTGTCCTTTCAACGATGCTTGTATAATAAACAGGTTTAGAAAAGAGGCATAGTGTCTCTTTATGGAGCAAAGAGCAGGCTTGTTTACTGTTCAGTAATAATAGAGATGATATCTCTCTCCAGAACAAAGGTCAGGCATGCTCATTGCATAGTATAAAAAAATTTGGGCTCCCTAAACTCAGGCTTCCTTTTTGGTTTTATCAAGAGTGTGTTCAGTCATAAATTTAGGCTCATCTGTGCCCTTACAGTGTGTCTGTGTATATACACTTATTTATTTATGCACACAAGAGCTGGGGTGTAGGCCAGAGGTGTCAATGGTGAGAGGATTCACCAGCGACAGAGTGGGGAGCAGAACAGGTGGATTAACTGAAATACACTGCTGAGGGGAGCAGCAGGTGAGCCAGAAGTGGTCTTCTGTGCCATGTGGGTTAGCTCCCTGGCCAGGGATTGAACTCTTGTTGCAGTAGCTAGCAATAGCTTGATAGTTCTGAGACTTTAACAGCTTGTGCCACTACAAATATATTATAAAGCTTGTTCTGTTTGCTGGGATGGAAAAATAAAGTAGTGGTGTCTCTGACTCAGGAATCCCCTGTCTTCTGACTTCATCAATAAAACTGTGAATCTACCTATTAATTTACAAAGGGGTGCAGAATTTGGGCCCTTCAATTCTTTATATTGAGATTATGGGTGCTCTGGCTGGGGACCCCATATTTCTGTTTATAAAAAAATCATCCATTTTGATTGTTGATAAAATGTCAAGTACTTATGATTTTTAGCCTGGAAATGACATTTAAATGTATTACAGGATCACAAACTACTGTCATAGCCCTTGGGACCAAATTGGACTCACTGCTTATTTATGTAAATACATTTTTTGTAATACAACCACACCCATCTATATTTGTATTGTCTATGGTTCTTTTGCACAAGGCAGAGTTGGGTATTTGCAACAGATCATATAACTCACAAAGTAATAAAATGTTTGCCCTGAGGTCTGCCTTAGTAATCTAGCCCATTATTTCTTTAAATATGCTTGCAGTGTGTGTCAAGTTAGATGTGTATAGATGTTTACTGCAGAATTGTTGATAATATTAAAAAAAATCAGTATAACAATGACAACAACTTCAAGAAATATGAGAAAGTTCACATTTATTACCTGACTATTGACTTATTCTGAAGTCATCATCTCTTGGACTGAAGTCTTCCTAGTGAGACCGCACATTATATAATCTGAATTAGATATTCATGAAACATTTTTTTCCCCATGAAGACCAATGCTTTCTGAGATAATACAATCTGAGAGAAAAGGCAAGGAACATTAGATTGTTTAGGCAAGGGTCTGCAATTTGCAAATTCTAGGGAGAAGTGGAACTATCACCTAATAAAAGTCTGAAATATTGCTATTAAAATTTTGCATTTATAGCCAAAGGTCTTTGGAAGTCAATTAAAAGGTAGTCACTGAAAAAACAAAGTAAACAAAACTGATTGGATCAACAATAACAACAACAAAGGTATTTTTGGTGTTGATAAACCATGCCAGTTACTGATTGTTTTTGGATAAGGGCTACCCTCATTGCATTCTCAGGTGTGACAGTAGAACCCTTTATAAGATGTATAAGGGCTGTGCTGATTGAGATTTAGGAGAAAATCAAATTGATTTTGTTTAATGAGACTTTGGTAAGGAAAATGAAACCAAACTGTTTTAGAGTATGGTAGCTTGGTAAGAAGGTAGCCTCCTAATTTCATGTAGGAACTTGAATTTTAGGAATCCATTTAAGGAGAAAGAAGACAAAGTTCCAAATTCTGGTGATTGGAATTGACAAAAATGCAAGTTTTTTAGTGGGAAGTATTAAAGATGTCTCAGCGGTATTTTGCAAACTACCTTTTAGTTCTATAACTAAATATGTTTTGATATGTTGATATTAATAATAAGTATATAATTTAAATATATTTTACTTTGTTTCAATTTCATTAATGACAAAGTCTTACAAATTTATAAAAATCCAGTCATATTTAATTGTACCTTTGATTTCCTTAGGTTAAAAAAATAGGGTTAAAAGATGTTTCATTTATAGAAAATCTGGGACAAATGTGCCATATTTATATTACCCAGGGTTAACAAACTGTGGTTAGGAGATGAGTATATTGATAACTGGTCTGGAAATAGAGCAGATAGGTTTTGTGCATATCTTGAGGTCTTCTTGGAAAGAGTTCAGTGTGTTATGAACCTTGTGTTTATATTTCTTCAAGTGCAGAGTTGGACAGTATCTTACATTTCATATTGGTAGGATTTTTTTTTAAAGATTTATTTATTTATGCATAAAGAGCTGGGGTGCAGGACAGAGGTCTGGGAGGTGAGAGGATTCACCAGAGACAGAGTGGGGAGCAGAACAGGCAGACTGACTGAAACACACTGCTGAGGGTAGCAGCAAGCTGGCAAGGCAGGAGAGGTCTGCCGTGCCATATGGGTCACTCCCTGGCCAGTGGCAGGGATCGAACTCGTGCTGCAGTGGCTGCTGTTTGCTTCATAGTGCATTGCTTAACCCACTGCACCACCAGGGAGGCCCTTGGTAGGAATTTTTTTTAAATTATTTTTTTCCTTTCTGAAAAGCTACAGAAAATAATGAGGAAGAATCTTATTTAAAAATTTGCCTAAAATATTAAACTTCCAAAATGTTCAAGCAACATAAGGCAGACATACAACCACATCTACCAAATCATGGTAGAGAAACATATGTCCTACCACAAACTATCCCTGCCAGCAAGCTGAATAAGATCACTTGAGAAATAAATAAATGGATTAAGTGGTTTATTTTTCTATATGGGCAGTTAGGTAAGCATGTTGTTTCAGGTGGCAGATAGGGAAGAATTATGGGACTGTGTAGGTAGAACAATGCTGTGCTTTCTTCTAGTTAATCATGGAAGACTTCATGGAAGAGGATGAGTAAGTATGGATAAGCAGATAACTTTGTAAGAGCTTGAAAATCAAAAAGAGCAAACTGTCATTTTTGAAATTAAGGATAATGAGCTTTTTAAGTTCACCTCAAATTCTATGAGGTGAATGGGAGAGGTAAAATCTATCAACTTGTATTTATTTTAAAGATTTATTTTATTTATGCATATAAGAGCTGGAGTGTAGGGCAGAGGTGCAAGGGGCTAGGCAGTGAGGGGATTCACCAGAGACAGAATGAGGAGCAGAATAGGCAGATTGAAATTCATTGTTGAGGGAGCAGTGGGCAAGAGAGGAGAGGTCTGCTGGTTAGCTCCCTGGCAGGGGATTGAGCTTGTACTGACTGCAGTGGTTGCAGATAACTTCGTAGTACTGAGATTTGACTCCTTGCACCACCAGGGAGGCCCTCAACTTGTATTCATTTTAGATTTGATGTATTACTAATTTTGTGTTTGCTTCTTTTACCATGTATTTCTCTTTAGTCAGATTAAGAGCATTCTGAGGGTGGGAATTACCTTTTCTGTTTCTTTTGTGTCCCATAGAAAACCATTTTATAGACTTATACTAAAATTTTAGTTTAAATTTTTTTTCAAATATGGAACACTTGAATATTTTGTTAGCTATTGACCAAAATGTGAAAAAGAGAGAGCTTAGGGACCAAGAGTTAGCGTAGAACCCTAAAATATTTCTAGCTTTGAGGGGTCAAGTTGAGGTCTGAATGTTACACTGAAATTGGAAGACGATGGGTAAGACTGAGAGCAGTCAGTTAAACTGGTAGTGGTGGGACAGGAAACAATGGCATCAGTAGTGGCTTAAATGGGTGGAGGGCAGAAAGAGTACAGGGGACTGAGGTGATGGTGTTGGGTGAAATGGTGGTGGAAAATCCATTTCCCACAATTGAGTTCAAATATATATAAATAAAGAGGAAAAATACGCAGGTGTGGGTCAGGATTCTCTGGTTCATGGGTAAATAGTTTGGGAATACTGTTGAAAAATGAGACCCATACTTCAAAATCTGTAACAGGAAAACATATACATATAGGATAGGAATAAGGATAAAATTCTTATTTTCAAAGAAATAATTTCTTTGACATTACAGTAGTGACTGAAACCTAGAAGATACACGCTCACATTTATTTTAGTGTATTTTTGGGGGGTTTTACCTATATTGAAAGAAGTATGTTTTGAATAATTTCAAATTTCTTTTTAATTGTAAAGCTTAGTGATCATGTCGCTTGGACATATTCTCTCTTACTAGGCCATGGGAGTGGTAGAATAAAATAATACCCTAATTTTTGGGATTTCTGAAATGAGAGAACAGGTTACTATTTTTGGCTCACACAGGTGGGAGTGGAATAATCTCCACAGTGCCAGGTGGTTTTTGTACTCTTTTAGGATACTGAACGTTTTCCTCTCTGTTGATTTGTAGAAGCATTAAATGTCATATTTATACAATCAGGGAATTGAAAAAAAATGTTTTTGTTACCATACTTAGAAATTAACTGGTTTTTAAAGAAATGATTGATGGCATTTCTAGTTTTTACCTCAAAGTAGAATATTTGGACAAGATTGACTTGTGTTACAAGAGAGTCTGTTTAGAAATGGGATTTGGTTCTTTTCTCTCCTAGTTTTCTATGTTTATTGAGCACCTGGTATGTGTAGATACTTCTTTAGGCACTCTCTTACAACTATTATTTAATCCTCATGGAATCTTAAAAAAGGATGGTGGTATCCCCATTTTTAAAGGTGACAGTATTGAAACACTCTTCATAAGCTAGGTTAATCGATCCTTTCCAATCTCCTCTCCTTCCCTACCTCCCAAGAAGATATACTGGCTTGTGACAGTGACTCTTCATTCACTTTTCTCTAATTGGTTATACTTGAATTTGCTTCCGTATTTCTCCTGCAGCCATATGAATTGTATCCTCATATGGTCAGTTGTATTTGTTCTGAAACATTTTAATCCTGTACTTGAAAGAAATAAGCTCAACACTGGAGACTGCATTAGCAGTGTGGTGACTTACGCAAGAAAGGTAATGTGGAACACTACTAATGAGAGGACCATACACATTAAAAAGGATCTAGATCTAAAATTTAGAAACAAATGAAAAATAAGACACAAGAGAATAATACATGAAGATTAAAGTCAAGATTATAGTTATAATGATTAGAATTCACAGTTTTAGAGCTGTTGCTGCTTGCAAGCTGGCTTATACTGTTTTAAGACCTGGCTGAAAGAATAATATCAATCACTAACGTTGGCCAGTTTTTATTATAGTAGCTCCAGGTATTCAAGAAACATGCACACTAGGCATGAGCCTCATTTTTTTTCTTGGGATATTGGGTATATAAAGGAGGGAAGAAGATCTTCAAGATAGAAGCCTGAGTCTAGATAAGGGTGATTCTTATCAAAATGTTGGGTTATGTTATGTTTTTAAGAACATTTAAGGTAATGCCTGGCACATACATTATGTCTTCACTTTAATTTGCTTTCGAATTTATGATCCTGTATTATATAGCTAAAGAGGAACAGAGCCTAATTCAAGTTTAGTCTTGTTTGGTTTATAAGCTTATGTACTTTTACTAAGTTGTACTTGTTGAGGTTGCTTCTGGGTCCCCTCCTATTTTCTTTTATATATCTCTCTTTATCTGTGCATTAGTTCTCTGAATTTTCCCTTTGGGACTTTGATTATAGAGAGCAAATCTTGTTTTATTCAGGGTAAGAATACTCCTAAAACTGAAAAGCTTATATCAAACAACATAATGGAATAGAATTTTAGCCTACAGTAAATGTAGAGTAAATTACCACTTAGGGGCTTTAAGTACAACCTGAAATATATTTGGTTTCCAGATACAGACAAATTATGTGGGTACCTCCTTATACAGTATTTTTATTTACAAAGGTAATATGTACACATTGTTTTTTTTTGCAAGTTATTACTATGAAAAAAATATGTGAATTAGCAGGTGGTGGAGCATAAAGGAAGTAAATGAAATCTTAAACTGCATGAATTGAAATGTGTTCTCAGAATATTTGAAACTAATGGTAGCACTGTCATCTTATATGGGATGATAAATTCATTTCATACTATAAGAGGGTCAGTCATCAACTGTATTGCCAAATGGTTATCTTTATAATTTCAGCAACTGAAAATAGTGAAGGGGATGGAAAGATTAAAAGCAAATGGTAATAATAATCCCCACATTTTTTGAATGTTGTTGTGTAAAAGAGGGATACTTAACTGGTGTTCTTCTAGAACAGTGAGTTTTTGTATAAAGGGTTATGTAAATATTTTTGACTTTGTGTTACAACCTTTTAACTCTGCCATGTAATTCTATAACATGAAAGCTATCATAGACAGTATGTGGTAAACAGATGGACATGGATGTATTCTAATAAATATAAAAATGAACAGTGGTCTGTATTTTACCAGCTCCTCCTCTAAAAGAACAATTTTCTTCTCAATTTCAAAGATAATTTTACCAAAGATTGTGGTTTCAGCTGTGGAAAAGACTGTGTTGAGATCTATGCTGAATTACTATAACCATCAATCTATCATGATGATGGAAGACTCTAGCACTAACAAGAAGGGAGGACCAAATGACTTCTAAGCCTACTTTCCTCTACCAGTGTTCTATGCTTTTCTGACTGATAAAAGTTATCTGACTTAATTGTTCAACTGTTTACAATCTAATGGGAAAAGATTTAGGCCAGAAAATGTCTGTATAAAATTTTGCCTGATTTTATCTTATTGAATTGAATTCAGTAGTGTATTTCAATATGTGTTTTATTGTGTGTATACATTTTACTATATATAAATATAACACACACATAATATACATGTATACTTTTATACTTATAAATATATGTAAATATATATCATATACTTGAATACACACATTAAAGAGTATCATTTGTTGATTGATTTGTACATATTGAGCCATCCTTGCATCAGTGGAATAAATTTCACTTGGTCATGATGTATTATTCTTTTAATGTATTGTTTAATTCAGTTTGCTAAGATTTTGAGAATTTTTGTGTTTATATTCAACAGGGATAATGGTGTGTGTATATATTTATATATCTACATAATTGTTTTTTGTCAACCTTGTCAACTTTTGGTATCAGAGCTATGTTGGACTCATAAAATGTCTTTGGAAACATTCCCCCTCCCTCAATATTTTGGAGGAGTTTGAAAAGATAGATATTAGTTCATTTTTTTAAGATTTGGTAACTCGGGCCTCCGTGGTGGCGCAGTGGGTTAAGCAACGCACTATGAAGCAAACTGCAGCCACTGCAGCATGAGTTCGATCCCTGCTACCGGCCAGGGAGGGGACCCACATGGTGAGGCGGACCTCTCCTGCTGTGCCCGCTGCTCCCCTCAGCAGTACTTCCGTTGATCTGCCTGTTCTGCTCCCTGCTCTCTGTGGTGAATCCTCTCACCGCCCCCCCCCACACCTCTGGCCTATACCCCAGTACTTGTATGCATAAATAAATAAAATCTTTAAAAAAAAAAAAGATATGGTAACTCACTAGTGAAACCATCTGATGTCCTTGGCTTTTTGTTTTTTTAGGAGAGACTTTCTACTGGTATTTCAATTTCCTTGTTTCTAATTGGTCTGTTCATATTTTTAATGTTCCCTGATTCAATCTTGAAAGGTTGCATGCTTTAAAAATTTTGATTCTTCTAGGCTGTCCAATTTGTTGTCATATGTAGTCTGTTATGATCTGTATTTCTTACATGTCATAATTTTTCCTCTTCTTTTTCTGATTTTATTCACATTTTCTCCCTTTGTCCTCAGTTGGTCTAGCTATAGGCTTGTCTGTTTTGCTTACTTATTTTTTCAAAGAACCAGCTTTTAGTTTAATTTACTCTTTTCTGAAACAAATCTAAAAATCTGACTGTAGATTTGAGTTTATAGGAAGGGAGTCAGGAGCAATGGCAGAAGGGCCCAGTGGACTGTGATAGACAATTATGGATTCTTTGGTGGTGGTTGTGTGGTGATAACATACATATGATCTATATCCCCTAAATATCAGTGTTGCAAAACATTGTTACCTAAATAAACATTAATACAATTAAAAATGTATAATTCAAAAGTTTCAAGGTTGATTTGACACATATATAGGACATGACCATCACTTTAGGCAGTTGCCGTATATGCTTTCTCAATTTTCTTCAATCCCTGTCTGATTTCTAAGCCTACAAATTAGTTTTAGCCTATTCTAGAAATCATTCATAATAGTGAAATTATATGGAACAAGCTCTTACATCTTTGATTCAGAAGATGCTTTTTTGAGATCCAAATACTTCATGTATCAGAAATCAGGGTTTTTTGTTGTTGCTGAACAATAGTTTCCCATATACCAGTGTTTATCCATTCGTTGGTGGATAGTACGATTGTTTACAGTTTTTTTGACTGACACAAACATATTGTGAAATTACTGGACAAATCTTATGCACGTTTATTTTCATTATTCTAGGGTAAATATGTGAGATATAGTTTCTGGGTCATATTATAAATGTATGGTTAATATCCTATGAAATGAAACTGCTCTTTATATTAGTTACTTCATTTTACAATCCCACAAGCAATGCCTGATTTTTCCAGTGCTTGACATCCCCTGTAATACTGTCTATTTTTTTAAGTTTTAGCCATTTACATGGGTATTGGTAGTCTCTCATGATCATTTTAGTTTGTGTTGCCCTGATGATTAATGACATTACCATTTTTTCATGTGCTTATTATCCATTCACATATCTTTGCCCATTTAAAAATTGTCGTTAGTTTTTTATTAAATTTAAAGGGCTCCTCATAATGTTGGATAAAATCTTTGTTACGAATATGTATTTGAGGGGCCTCCTGGGTGTAGGCCAGAAGTGGGGGGGGGGGGGTGGGTGTGGTTAGAGGTTTCACCAGAGGTAAGAGTAGGGCGCTGAATAGGCAGATCTCCTGAGATACACTGCTGAGGAGAAAAGTGGGTGATACAGGAGAAGTCAGCTGTGTCTTGTGGGTCAGCTCCCTGGCCAGCATTAAATATGTGAGATAGAGCTGAGACTAACAACCCTGCCACCAGGGAGGTCCTGATTAAGTCTTTTCTTATCCTTTCTAAAAAAGAATGCAGTTATTCCAAAATTGTGAAGATTTTTTCTCTGTGTTTACTTCAGAAATATACTTTCAGGTTTTACATTTAGGTCTTGAACCATTTCAAATTAAATTTTGTGCGCAGTAAGGGTTAAACTTTTTTTCCTTCATAAGATTCTCATTGTTTTAGCTCCATTTGTTTGAGACAGTCCATTCTTCATTGAGGATTTTGTTAGTGTCTTGTTGAAAATTATTTGACCTCATACATTTGGTTCTATTTCTGGATTCGCTTCCTTTAATAAGTATATCTACTGTAGTTTATACCTTTTTCAAAATGTCTCAGTTACTCTAGGTTTATGATAAATTTGAGATATTGTAAGATATCCAAGTTTGTATTTCTTTTAAAAAATTATTTGATGTAGTCTTTGTCTTTATATTTTCATATGCGTTTACTTTATATAGAAGTTTGAATAGAATCACATGGATTCAATGTTTGTATATTTTTTACTGTACAATCTATTGTATTAGGAAAAATATTGTAACATTTGTATAGGTTGTTTTAAAATTTTGTTCTTAAAATTGACACGTAGTAAAATTAACTTCTTTTGGTATCTAGTTCTTTGGATTTTAATACATCTAGATTCATGTGATCCTTACCATGATCTAGATGCAAAATATTTTCTTATGCAAAACAAACAAAACAACAACTAGTTCCTTTCCCTTTTCCTCACCTTTTCATCCTTGGGAGTTATGTTCCTGTAGCTTTATCTTTCTGAAAATTTCATATAAATAAAGTTTGTGGCATTTTGAGTCTGACTTCTTTAAGCATATTACTTCTGAGATTCAACTATGTTGTTGTATGTATCAATAATTTGTACTCTTATTGCTGTATTACATGGATATTCCAGTTACTTTATCATGATAAAAGGACAATTGTTTTTGTTTATGGTTTTTAAAGAATATGATTAGAAATGGGTATGAATATTTTTATATTAATTTTTGTGTGAACATAAATTTTTCATGTCTGTAGTGTAGCACATGACATGGTATCTAGTGTGTATATAACCAGAATATATATTGTAGAAGTGAGTTAATGTGAGAGGTATTAAGCAGTGTGACTAACATTAGATTATTTTCAAATAACCAGCTTTCTTTACTTATCAAATCCTGCCAGTTGGGTGACCATAAAGCAAGTATCTTAGAAGTAAAGTCTTAGAAATCAGATGCTGCTAGGTCTGTTTTTTCCTACATCTTACCTTTCAGTTCTGTGAACTACTCCTGTTTTCAGAATGTTGACTCTTGTCAGGTGATTGCTAATGCTTTGATATGGCCTTGTGGAACTCAGATAAACACTCCCTTCTTTGTATTTGGTTGGAGTGCTAGTCACTGTTGTTTATTTCATCTTTGCAATGGAGAGCTTGGCTAAAAGGACTGTTAGCTTGAGGTTTGGGGGATTAAACCAGTATCTGAGTCCTTCTGATTTGGCTTCTTACCATAGTTGGATATTAGAGAAGATCATTAAATGAGTAGTCAGACCCTATAGCTAAAAATTTACAAATCAGGTAATGTAGGGTTCTTTTACTTATATAAAATTGGAGTAATAAGGAAATGTAGGGTTCTTTTACTTATTTAAAAATGGGGTAATAGGGACCTGTTTGGTGGCACAGGGGGTTAAGTCACAGCATTATAAGGTTATCTGCAGCCCCATAGCACCAATTTGATCCTGGGTCAGTGAGGTGACCCACTTGGGGCAGCATACCTTTCCTGTCTCACCCACTACACCCCTCAGTAGTGTATTTCAGTCAGTCTGTCTGTTCTGTTCCCCAATCTATCTCTGGTGAATCCTCTCCCCCCCCCCCCCCCCAAACCTCTGGCCTGTATCCCAGTTCTTGTATAAATAAATAAATCTTTTTTAAAAATGGGATAAGAGCCACTGGTTCTGGGGAATATGGAGTAAATACATACCACACTTTATTTGCTATTGAATGTAACTGTAAAATCTGGACAGAATACATGGTAAATAGCAGAATAGAGAAGAACATCAGGTTTTGAAATGCCTCCAAACCTCCATAATTCCCTGGCCTAAAATCAGTTCAGTCAGAAGGCTGAATTGATCTCTGTGATTTAGACAGAAAAAAAATCTAGAAACCCTCTTGTTCTGACTTGAGAAAAATATGAAAAACTTAAGAGTTAGGGTCTTCCCCTGATTTTAATTTTCTTTATTTTCATAACCCATTTTCAAGGAATCACATGGTAAACATCAGTTTGCGAAAAGATAACTGCAGGAGCTAAAACTGAGGGAGCTATCAGTTTAAAAAAACGATAAGTGTATCAGCTAAAACTCTCATGCAGCTGTCATCCCTAGAGGACTGAGGCAAACTTCATTGCTTTTTTAGTTTGTCCTTCCAGTGTTTGGTCCCAGATAGCCATGACTTTAAAAGGCATGATCATGACTGAAGGACAGATCAGAAAGTGCCAGCAAGAGTAAAGAGGAAAGAACTTAAGAAAGAGAAACCATGAAATTATGTCTCATCTTCTCATGCTTGACCTTTGCATTTGTAAGGATCTGATCCTACTTAGGGTCAGAAAATTTCCTAAGGGAAAATCCAAATGGCACTATAAAATCTTTGAAGACTGGACCTTGTAGAAAGTATACTGGAACTTACAACCTTGGTTTCAATTTGCAGTTTTCATGTCAACTGCCTATGAAAGCAAAAATATAAATATGTGACTATTCTTAAGATTGAAGAAGATCCTTAGTTTCTTAGCATATTATTTAGAACGTCAAGGAGATAATCCAGAATTACTCCATATAAAGAGAACAACATATAACACACATTGGAAAAGACAGTCACAAATATTTCTGACAGCATAATATAGATGTTGAAATTAGTTGAACCAGACTATAAACCAACTATTACAAAATTTCTTGAACAAAACCATTGCAAATACCCCTGCAACAGTTGTTAAGCTAAAAGTATCGGCAAATAAGTAATTGTATGTGTATAAAGTGAAAAAAAACATTGAAACTGAAAAATGCAAAATGTAATATAAAATTATTATTTGAGTCTAGAGGCCTCTGGATGTATTCAGTAATAGAGTAAAGAGAAAATAATCACTGACTTTGATAGGTCAATAAATTTTTTTCCAATAAAAAATAAAATAATAGAAAAAATAAGAGCTTTGATTCTAACACTTGTATTATTGGGGTTTCAGAAGGAGAGGATTGTGTTGCAGAAAAAAATGAAGAAATTGACTAAAAACAAATTGTGTTTGGATTATTGGAATTTAAATGAGAAAAAAGTCAATTTTACTGTATGAGAAAAAACCAAATTTTGAAAGATGTCTTATTGGTTGGTGGTAACATAGAATTTTTATGTAGCAGTGGTGAATTCTACGCTCTTAGCCTTGGGATTTGCTTATTGGTTTCACAATTGTTGGTGGTGACTACTTTAGCCTTTCCCCGTTTGTTCCTACCTTGTTATGAGAATTGAATCAATAATTTGATGTGAATAGTGGTGGCAAAATGTTTAGTTCCTTTTTCTTTTTCCTAGAGCAATTCTTGGTGTGTATGATAATTTAGCTTTTTATATCTTATTTTCTCTGCCGTAGACATTTCCTGTTTAAAAAAAAAAAAAAACCTGCAAGAATGTGAACAACCCTGACAAAGATAGAAAGCAGTTTCTTATTTTTCTACATACAGAATTTTATGGAACATTATTAAAAATTGGCAGCATTGCTTACTTAATTCTAAAGATGCTCCATTAGCTAAATACCCCTAATTTCACAGCTCTGTAGACATTTGGCAGGGATTGTACAGGTTCAGAAGGAAAGGAAACACCAGATCATTTATTAGAAGGGACAGGAAATGGAAATGGTTCAGAAATAGATGCCATGAATTGACACATAAGAATTCACGTACATGTTTGCTCTGTAAAAGAAAGCTTAACTTAGCTATTTATACCACAGAGTTTTGACATAGTAGTGAAAATAATGAATGAGTAATATATTTCAATTTAAGTTTTTTAGTTGAGGTGTTTCACATCATTGATCCTTATGATAGTTTGGTAGTACCTGTTTGGGTTTGGATGAAATTTAACAGTTCTTTAAGAAAACTGTGCTCTTTTCCTGGGGATGCGTGGAGTGTCTAAGTGTTGTATATTGAAATTGTTCACAATTTAAAAATTTTTTAAAAATATTAAACTCTGCCTGACTATTATTTTTTACTTTATAATACACATTCTCTCTGGAGGAAGTCTAAAGGTATTTCTCCATCTGTATTCAGTAGACTTTATTTCCTAGCTCTCTGTAAGTTTTGCTTATTTATTGAGTCTGTGGACCTTTGCCTTGTTCAAGACCAGTTTTTGAAGACTCATGAGGGCAATTCATCTGTATAGTTCAAGCTTTCTTCTGGATCTCCTTAAAAACAAGTAGATTTACTAATATGTTTTCCTCTGACACTTTTAACTACTAGTCACTTAGTAGTTAATGTTTGAGATTGTGAAAAAGTAAATGGTAGATTGTCATCTAGATTTAGTAATTTCTTTATATCTTCATTAATCTTTTATCTAATGCTAAAATTTCTGCCTCAGAAATCTTATCTTTCTCATGTAGGACACATACACATTGGAATAGCACTACTGCTAAACAAATAAAAGGATGAAATCAGCAACATGAGTGCGTCTAGAGGTGTTTCACTTAGTGAATGAAGTCAGATGGTGAAAGATGAACAGTATAATTTCACTAAAACGGTTAATAGAGAAAACAAATGGATGAGCTAAATAAAGTGAAAACAAGCTTTTAGATTATAAGACCAAATTAGTGGTTGCCAAAAGAAAAAGGGGGAAGGTGGTGTACAAATAGGGTAAGAGGGGTCAATTATATGGTGAAGTAAAAAGTTTGACTTTTAGTGAAAGTCAGTTTATGCTGATAGTTTTTATAGTGTCAATAACTGCTTCTTTCTCCATGAAAAAAAATAATTACATTTTTCTTTATTAACTTCTTCAATAAATATTGAAGCATGGGATCCTTCAGTTTTCCCTCTGTCTCTCTTCATTCAAATGAATTAGTGAGAACGTTTATTATTAGAATACTTTTTAACTTAATTGTAAAATGATTCCTGAAATCCTCACTAGGGTTATTTTCCTTTTAAAAAACTTCATTATTTTGCTTCTTATTATATATCTCTCCATCATAGATTTTTGCAAACAAGTAGCAAAAAATCGGCAATGTTCACTTCTTGTCTTGATCTCTGATTTTTTATAATAACCTGAACTGTGTATTTTATTGTTGAGCCTATCTTAGTATCATGCATGCCTTTTATATTTTAAATTAGTGATATTTAGTAACAACCAAATTGATTTTTTCCCATTTATTTTTACCAGTGAATTCAGTATCCAAAGAAAGCTCTTTGGCAAGTGCTTAACCTGACTGAAATGTCAGGGAGCAGATGGAAAGGAGTTCCATAAGAACTGGCTGAATAGTAGGAGTTTGGTGTTAAAAAATAGCTTTACTGACTTTCCTTTCTTCCAGAAATGATGAAATGATATGAAGAGTTCAATTTTCAAATTAAAGAACCGCTATTTTTGGGTTGGTTTTCAGTAGGAGATAAAAGCCCTTTTAAATAAGGTCTTAACCCAATGGTTGGTTTATTTTTGAAAGGGACATGAATTCTTAGAACATTGACAATAACTCATGAACAGATACAAATACAAAATATATAGCTATAAAATTATTTGGAATTTTCCTGATAGTTTCATTATTAGGATGAAAAATTGCAATTGGAGTAATAAATGTAGATTTTGAATTTGAAGGCAGCTGTATTTATGTTTATATGCAGTTGGGTGTTGTGAAAGTTATTGTAGTCAAATTTTTGCTTTGTGCATGTAGGATATCCTTGCACATTTCTGAGTTTCATCATGGTTTTGAAGATCATACTCAAATATATTTAAAAAATATTTATTGCTTGATCCATTTATGTGAATTTATGAGACTATTTAAGCTAACAAATTAAGCTATCATTTTCACAGTGAATGAAGAATTTGAGGCAGGACAGTCTGATATCAAGTATTTTTGTATTAGATAAAACTAAAAATACGCTGGAACAAAATAGAGGAGCTATTTGGGAGCAATTTGGGAACTAGAGCAGATTTAGCTCTGACTGCTGGATTCTTATTACTCAGCATTTAATACATTAAAAATGGATGGGATTTTCATGATGAATCTTTCCTATATGCTATTGAACCAAACAGTTCTTTCTCTTACTTGCTTTTTTCATCTTCTTTAGGTGGATTAATTGGGTGCTGTGTCTAGTTTTTTCCTTTTGGGTCCATATAAGCATAATTTGCAAGCCTTTGTCAATGTGGGAATTAATTGAATTTATGGAAACCAAAATGTTTTCTTCATGCTAATTTTATAATGTATATATATTGCTAAAGTTAGACAAAGGAACTAATTTAAGCAAAGATCTAGAGCTACTGCCAAACCTAAAAACAACAATGGCATAAAGAAGAGAACAGAATGCAAGGGTTAAAGACAACAAAATCCAATTTGTTAGTTGACAGGCATCACATGTAAATAGCCTTAGAGTTAAAAATACAAAACACATCAATTATATAAAAGCAAAGTAATTGATTTTTTTTTAAGAAAATGGCCTTTCAAAATTTCTAGTTGCCATTTAGTTTATATGAAGAGTATTGCCTTTTGCTTTTGTTAAAATTCATATATTAGTTTATCCCATTATAAGTACTGTTTTTCTTCATATTCATGAATTAATTTGGGTAATATAAGAAGACATGAATGGTACATTAAAAGTTTACTCAATACATTTTTTTCAAAGTCATTGGTTGGGACCTCTTTAGTATCCTTTCTTTGTATGTTTGCAGTATGTTTTATATTATGAGTATAATTGCCATTTTTCTGCCCTTACCTGTATGACACTTGCTTGCTATAATAACAGAAATGTCTTTTACCTTATTTTATGGTAGAGAATGAAGTAAAATGAAACCCTAGCTGGTTGAAGATCTCATCAGTTGTGGCTTATCAGATGGCCCTAGATGAAGGGAAACAAAAGTAGGAAGATCTCTTTGAAGATAAAAGAATAAAAACAAAATTTTTATAGAAATGAAAACCTTAAGAAATGGGTGTAACTTCTCTGTATGTTAAAAAAAAAAACACTGATATGGGGCCTCCCAGGTTGCACAGCGGGTTAAGTCATAGCACCATGAAGCTGTCTGCAGTCACTGCAGCACAAGTTTGATCCCTGGCCAGGAAGGTGAACCACATGGCGCAGCAGACTCCTGACTCGTCAGCTCCTTCCCTTAGCAGTGTATTTCAGTTGAAAAATTAGTTTTTCTTAATTCATTTAAAGCTATTTAAGGGCTTCCCTGGTGGCGCAGTGGGTTAAGCAACACACTATGAAGCAAACCACAGCTGCTGCAGCATGAGTTCAATCCCTGCTACCAGCCAGGGAGGGGACCCACATGGCTCAGCAGACCTCTCCTGCTGTGCCCGCTGCTCCCCTCAGCAGTGTACTTGATCTGCCTGTTCTGCTCCCGGCTCTGTCTGTGGTGAATCCTCTCACCCCCCCACACCTCTGGCCTGTACCCCAGTGCTTGTATGCATAAATAAATAAATCTTTAAAAAAAATAAAGCTATTTTAAGTCATCAAGTAAAATAACAATAAATTTCTTCAATGTACTTTTTTTTAAAAAAATTTATGCATATAAGAACTGGGGTATAGGCCAGAGGTACAGGGGATGAGAGGATTCACCAGAGACAGTGGGGAACAGAGCAGGTAGATTGACTGACATACACCAAGGAGGGGAGCAGCGGGTGAGACAGGAGAGGTCTGATGCGCCATGTGTGTCACCTTGCTGGCTGGGGATCAAACTCGCTGTAGTGACTGTGAATAGTTTCATAGTGCTGTGACTTAACCCCTTGCTCCACCAGAGAGGTCCCCTAATGTACTTTTATATTCAGTGTTCATTTCCCAATGACTTGTTAGCTGTATTTCCTTTAATTGTTTTTCAGAATTCTCTAGGAACAAGTATACAACTCTTCCTATCATCTAAGTTTAAATTTTGCCATATCAATATAAAATTTAGAATCTTGAAAGATACTATTCTTTTTACCCATTCTTACTCATTGTTATAAAATGTTATAAGGCTTCCCAAAAAAATTTATAATTTCTGCCTTAAATAAACATACTGTACTTTAAAGAAAGCAGAGCAACAATGATCTTTGTTTGCCATTGAGATTACGTTTTTTTCTTCACTGAGAACTTTAAGGATATCATTCCATTGTCTCTGGCTTTCATTGATTCTAAGCAGAAGTTAACCTTTTTATCATTTCTCCTTTGTTTAATTTCTTTGTTCTCTCTGGGTAGAATTCCAGATTTATGTTTACATTTTAGCATTTTGACCATAATATATTTTGACTGTAAATTACATACATTTTAGATCACTTAATATTGTCTAGTTGGTAGCCGAGGCTCTTTTTCCCAATAATTTTTCTATTTAATATTGTATAAATTTTATTGACCTTTGTTCATTTTTACTTACCAGTTCATCATCTGATGGCAGTTATCATTAAGTTTATTCAGTAAATTTTTTTATTTCATATATTATAATTTTAAGTACTGGAATTTCCATTTTAAATAAATTTCTGTTGAGAGTTTCCATCTGTTCATTCATTTTGATCATCTTTTTCTTAAAGATTTTGAATATTTATAAGAGCTGCTTTAAAATCCTTTCCTACTTATGACAACATCTGTGTCATCTTGAAGTGTATTGGTATGGAGTGCTTTTTTCCTACTTGTAGGTCACATTGTAATTTCTACAAACATGTTTTCATTTTTTTAATTTTATATTGTAAACTGTGGATGATACATTGTAGAGGTTTTGTGTTCTTTTTTGCAAAGTTTTGTTTTTGTTCTGGTAAGCAATGACATTACTGGTTGATTATCTTGAGGCTGGGTTTTATGCTTTGTTAAGGCAGGTATGTGGAAAGCCTAAATTATTTAATCAAGCTCCTTGAATTAGTTTTCTTGGTGGTATACAGCAGCTGAAATCTATGCTTTGTTATAGCTTTCCAATTGTTGCTTTCAACTGCTGGGTTCCTTGTATTACTCTCTACTTTTATATTTCAGGGAGTTTAAATGTAAATTATTTGACTGTCCCCAACTGTGGCTTACTCCTTTCTGTTTCCCCTCTTTACTTTACAACCACATTGGTGTTCCAAAAATTCTGCTTTCTGGCTCCTTAAATAAAGACAGTGATTACCTGCTTCTCCATCATTCATGTGTCACGCTGAATGTAAAGTGCCTTTATTGGACAAACCATATAGATTAGTATTTTATCTGTGAGCCTGGTTTTGTTTTTTTCACTGATAAGATCCTTTCCAGTTTCTACTTAATTTTGTCCTCTCTCTTTTGTCTTGGTTGATACCTAGGGGTAGTATTTTATATGTCATAGGTATTTATCTTTTAAGATGCCACCAGTTTTCCAAAATGTATCATTTTACATACCTAGAGGCAATATTTAAGAGTTGGGGAGTAGGTTTAATTTTTTTATGTTTAGATAAAGATATGGAAATAGTTTTTAATGTATGCATTTAATTAATTCCTGATAATTTTGACAAGTAGTCCTCTTTAAATTAAATTAGAGATTTTGAAAATGATTTGTGCTTTTTACAGGGGCAAATGATCAACTTTTCTAACTAGTTTTAATAGCTCCAGAAGTTGAATGCTTGCTTTTTGGTGTAATCATTCCTCTTTATAAGTTGTAGATATTTTAAAATTACTTACTCTTTTTATGGTTTAGACATTAGTTATGAGTTTGCAGTTTAAACTCTGCACATGGTAATAATTTTTGCTTACATGTTGCTGTGCTGAACATACATTGATGTAGAAAAAGTGTTTTAGTTCATTCCAGTAGAGTACTGACTGGGCTAATAATATCAAGGGTTTTAGTTGAATGTAGTCTTGGTGTGTTGAGTTTTGTTCTGAGTTTTGATCATTAACTGTACCCTTTATGTACCTGTGCAAACTCATGCTGTTCACCAGTGCAGCTCAGGAAAGTGAATGAAAGTAGGTGAGTAAAAAGCTATAACTGCTAGTAGAAAACTAGCCCTTATTAAATTACAATGTCATTTTGATGTAAAAACTTTCATTGAGCTTCTATGGATTCAGCACTGTAGGTAATATAAAATAAGAACTGAATATGGTCTTCGATCTTCAGTTAGTTTGAGACCACATACTGGATGATTTTCACTTAAGAAACATTATTACCTCTATGTTGTGTAGCAGATTTATAAGTATGATGCAAGTATTAGAGAACCTAGTAAGGGAGATTGGCAAAGTTGTAGAGCAGAGGTAGAATTTAAGGTTAGCATTAAACCAGTTGGTCTTAAGTGTAGAGGAGGTAGAGTGCTAGGTGTAATATTAATAGCAGTGACATATTTGTGAGTTATACTATATAGTGAATATACCTTCCAGTTACAGTTGAGAGTTTGAGTGGTAAGACACTGAATGTTAGCTCCTTGGAATCATAGTCTGTTTCTCGTGCATTTGTGTGTCCATATCCTCCTAAATGAGACTGTGTATGCCATAGCAGGAAATTAATTAATACTATTGACTGTTAGAATAGGAAGGGGATAAGCTATTGTAACTGAATTTTCAAAGGTTTTAAACATAGGAGGAACAAAACTTAAGCTTTCTAAATGTTTAACCGACTTAACAGTAAACGTTTGTAGACTAGATTAGCTAATATTCCATTTCAGGTTGAAGAATTTTGGATTTATTCTGTTGTCTGTGGGGCAAGATTTGGGGATTATATATTTGAAGGCTTGTTTTAGGAAGATTATACTGGTGGGAAATTGCAAACAGGTGAAGTATTATAAAACTGTGTTGTAGGTGGATAGATTCCAGTAAAAGTCGGGTATCATGAAAGCCCAGAGTAAAATCATGACTATAGGGATGAAAAAGCCTCAGGAGACATTCATAAGGAACTCTCAGTTTAGGGATAGTAGAGAGAGAAGAGAAGAAGGGAAGGAAGAATCAAAGATGATGATGTCATTTTACACATGTTGACCTAAACTGTGTTGTTAGGAATACTAATAATTAGGGTCCAAAGATTTATGAGGAATAGATGAAAAGTCTGGTTTTAAAAATGAATTTTAGATGGTGACGGGTGAACCAGGTCAAAGTACTGTCACGAGATGATTTAAGGTCCTAAAATACAAAATTGAACTCATATGCTGGGAAGCAAGGTACATTATGAAATGGTCATTCAGAAAAGTCAAAATCAAAATGAGCACTCTACTTGGTGAAGAAGAAAATGAGGAGAATGTGAGATAATGAGTGGGTTTGTTAAAATTTTCAGAAGGTGAAGCGATAATATACAGTAATAGAGGCCCAAAAATTAAGTTAATGTGAACAAATCCCAGAGAAATGAAGGGATTAAGGATTGGATGCCATAGAGCAGGGGTAGCCATTGGTGTTGGTGTATGTCTATTTTTGAAAATAAATTTTTGTTGGTACCCAATCCTATTTGTTTTCATACCACTTATGGCTGTGTTATCTATAGCAACAGAATTGAGTAGCTAGTAAATAGAGTATTGTCCACAAAATCTAAATTGGTTTACTGTCTAATCCTTTACAGGATAAGTTTGCTGACTTCTGTTACAGAGATCTAAGAAATGGTTATCAAGAAGAAACCTTTCTATTCTATTGTGACCTGAAAGAGTTCAGTTTACTGAGGCCTGCTGCATACCTGGCAGTAGGTTTTGCTGGTGTCATCTAGAAGAGGCTACCTAACAAAGAGATTAATGAATGAGTAAATTTTAAGGAGAGGAATTGGGTAATGCAAGTTTTAGTTTTATGAGTCTATAAAAAATAAATAGTAGTGTGAAGTGTATGTGAAGAGGAAATTGTTAAATACAGGGAAAATATGAAGGAAAAATTTTACAGAGTTTCTCTGAGAGAGGCAAAGTGTGTTGGGATTACAGGAATTAATGGTCTAAGACTTGAATGCAGGGAGTATACTGGCTCATTACAGGAAATGAATAGAATTGTTTGTGGAATTAAGTTAAGAATAGTAATTGCTCACACAGCTGTTTTTAAATAGCAAATTGTGTTAGGTAATCAGCAAAATCCACTAGAATGTACTTGATAGTTATGCGGAAACTGCTTTATTGGTACTGACTTATGATCCTAATGGGTACTATAAAAACAAACAAACAAACCAAAAACCTTTGTATGCACTTTCCACATTAGTGTGGATACTATATGTTTTATGTTTAATGTGGAAGTATAGTTGTAATGTTTTCATCTGTCTTTTCCTACAACCAAACCCAAATATAATTGTTTAGTTCAAGAAGGGCAGCAGCATGAACATTATGAGCTCACAGGGCAATGAGGTGTGTTCTCATTGAAAGGATTAGTTTCTGTTTGATTAGTTTTCTGTTTGTCTTCTTCCCTACACAAAAATGGAATGTTTTATTGTCTAGTTAGATTTGGGTCTATTAATTTATTTCTCTTCTGTTATTTTCTGCATGTATTTTTATGTTGACTGTTCTTTCTTTTGGATTATGCTCTTACTCTATTTTAATTTATTTAATGACATTTTTAGCATTGCCACCACTCTTTATAAAAATAAAAATTGGTTGCTTTCTCTAAGGATGTTAATATACATCTTTAGCCACTCAATCTATTTAGAGTAATATTGTATCAGTTTACAAAATATGCAGAAATTTGATGATCTTATACGTCTATTTACCCCACCTTCTGCCTTCCCTTATGCTGTACTTATATGTATTACACCTAAATACCATGTATTTCCTGTGAAAATGTTGTAACTATTTAAATAGTTGTGTTTAAAGACCAGAAAACTGATCTTATTTCTATTTCTGATGCTCTTTCATTCCAAAGAATCAAGTGTCTCTCTGATAACATTGTATCTTGGAGAACTTCATTGAATGTTTATTATGCTGCAGTTCTGCTGGTTACAGATTCTTAATTTTGTTTTATTTGGAAATGTCTTTATTCTTCTTAGGTACATTAAGAATATTTTATTCTGGTTGATACCTCTCCCTCACCCCCCACAGTGCTATAAGATAGTGTTTCCAGATTTGCTGACTTTCATAGCTTCTGATAACAAGTCTGAAATAATAACAAAACTTAAATGGTTGCTTCTCTGTATGTTAATACATATCTTTTTTTCTGCCCACTTTTCTGTGTAATTTTGGTTTTCAGAAGTGTGACTGTGATGTACCTAGTTACCGTATAGTGAGGTATAGTGACTCCCTTTAATTGGTATGTTTATATCTCTCACCATATTTGTGAAATTTTTGGCTATTTAAAGTTCTTTTTCTGCCCTGTTCTCTTTCTTATCTCTGGCCTTTGTTAAACTTTTTAACGTCTTCCCTTTGGTCCTGTTCATTTTCTTTTTATCAATTGAATTATTTCTGTTGATCTTTCATCAGATTCATTTACCCTCTCATCCGTTATCTCCATTTTTCTTTTAAACCCATGCAGGAAGTTTTGTGGGCTTTTTTTTTTTTTTTTTTACATTTAAGATATTATAATTTTTATTTATTTTTTTTAAAGATTTATTTATTTATGCATACAAGCACTGGGGTACAGGCCAGAGGTGTGGGGGGGGTGAGAGGATTCACCACAGAGAGC
>JAGFMF010012266.1:11017181-11047716 GCA_019455555.1 Galemys pyrenaicus
TCCCCTCCCTGGCTGGCAGCAGGGATCGAACTCGTGCTGCAGTGGCTGCTGTTTGCTTCATAGTGCGTTGCTTAACCCACTGCGCCACCAGGGAGGCCCTATAATTTTTATTTTTAAAACTTCTATTTATTGTTTGTTCTCATTTTCTCTGAGAATTCTAATCTTTATATTTATTGTAAGTATGTATCCTTTACTTAACTGAGTAAACATAGTTCTAGTATCTGCTTTATTTTCCTTGTTGAAAGTCTCAATTTAGGTCATCTTGAGGTTGACTTCTGGTGATTATCTTTTCCCTTGAAATTGGGTCTCATTTCATTGTCAAGAAATTTTGGGTTTTGTTATGGATATTATAAATGTTATTTGTGGAGATTTTGGGGTTTTTTTTTTTTTTTTCATCTTCCTCCAAAGACTTAAATTCTTTGTTCTAGTGAGCCATTAATTGGAGTAATCACAAAGAGAAATTCTCTCTTTGACAATGTCATTCTCTGACACTGGCCACTGTCCAGACTTCAATTTGACTCTTTTAGTCTCAGATGAAACTCCCATCATTCTGTCCTGGGAATGTATGCTTTAGCGCTCAGCTGAGAACTTGGGTAGAGATATACCAAAAATTTAGGATTTGTCTTTTTAGACACTGTCTTTTTTTGGGTTGTGTCCATTCTTTCTTGTGACTGGTTGTCTTAGCTCTGACTTCTTTTTTTGCAGTCAGAAAGATGGTGGATTTTCTATCAGTATTTTAGTTCTTACATGCAGTCACTGCTGCTTACCCCAGAACAATGCTTTAGAAATGGATACTCATTCTTTAGATTTCTTTTAACCTACCTTGGTTACTAAATTATTGTTATTTATGATAGACTGTCATGTGAATGGCCTAGTTTTTTCATGTTCTTAACCATTTAAATGTAGAATATTACCACTATTGCTAGGTATAAGAAGAACATATGTAGAATGCCATGCTGAGGAGTGTGATTGTTACTCCTAAAGCAGCAGAGGAGCACAGTTGAGGAGTGAATGGGTGTGATTCTGTTTGGGTTTTGTGTTAAATACGCTGGCTTTGTAAACTGAATTGAAATGGGAGCATAATAGAAAATAAACAATATATAGGACCTAAATCAGAAAACTGTAAATAAAGACAATAAATGGGATAGTTACTTAACTGCTGATGTTGAATTTATATGATGTGTAGTTGACTGGTTAAGGGAATTCAAATGAAGAGTTTTATCAAATTAAAAAGAATCATTGTATTTCTGACCACATTTGTAAATATTTCAGCATCATGTTGAGTACAAAAAACTTTTGGGAACTTTTTTTTTAATTTAAAATTCCTTTTTTGTATTGGTATACAATAAGACTGTATCATCATATTAAAGTGATTTTTTTTAAGCTTATGTGATAAAAAAATTTCAAAGTTATGTGTGCGATTTAAAGTCTATGTGCTTTTTAGCTTCCAAGGCTAGTAAGGTAAAGATTTAGGCTTATTAAAATTTAAAAATAATTTTTGCTCTTTGGAGTTAGTTGCATATGCAAAATAACTGCATAAAGTCATTTTGTATTCTGAATGCTTTTTAAAGTACTATTCAGGTATTTAGAATATTTTTTAAAGATTTATTTATTTATGCATACCAGAGTTGGTATACAGGCCAGAGTTGCAGGAGGTGGGAGGATTCACGAGAGGCACAGTGGGGAGCAGAACAGGCAGAGCAACCAAAATACACTGCTGAGGGGAGCAGTCGGTGAGGCAGGAGAGGAGGTTTGCTGGGCCTTATGGGTCCCCCTCCCTGGCCAGGGATCGAGCTCATGCTGCTGTGCTGCAGATGCATCACAGTATGGCGCTTAACCCCTGCACCACCAGGAGGCCCCTATTTAGAATATTTCTATATTCTACAGGGAATGATAAAGCCAACAAACCAGGGAACAGTTTCAGCCCTAGTTTATTAAACTAATTGTATAATTTCCACTTTATACATTCATTTCTTCCACCAAATTTATTAGTGCTGTGTTGTGCAGTTTTAGGCACCAAACACAATGGTGATCAGAAGACACATCCTCATTTTTATGGAGGTTTCAATCTATTGGGAAAGGATAGACAGTAAATATTCCTTCTTAAGATGACATTTGAACAGAGACCTGAGGAAAGTGAGGGGAAAGAAGAGTCAAATATCTGGGGCAAGGGTTTTTATGAAGAGGAAAGAGCAACTGGAAATCCCCTAGGAAGGCACATACTTGCTGTATTTGAGCAAAAGCAAGGGCCCATGTTGTTGAAACATGATCTAAGAGAAAGAATAGTAGTAGGAGATACAGTCAAAGAGGTGAGATGTAGAACTTAGAAAGCATTGTAGACTGTTGGATTAAATTATGAATAAGATACGACACCATTTGTAGATTTTGAGCATAGCAGTGATATGTCAGTGTTTTGACATTTTTTAAAAAAGTCATTACAATTCCTTTTTAAAAAGTCATTACAGATTCTAGAAAGGGCAAGAAAAATGGAGAGATCCTTTAGGAGACTATTGCAAAAATATAGGTCAGATGATGGTGGCTTGAATTAAAATGAACATGTTAAAAATAGTGAGTCAGGGGCCTCCCTGGTGGTGCAGTGGTTAAGTTGCAGTACTATTAAGCTATCCACAGCCACTGCAGCACGAGTTCAATCCCTGGCCAGGGAGGTGACCCACATGGCGCAGCAGATCTCCTGTCTTGCGCACTGCTCCCTGCAAGAGTGTATTTCAGTAGAGCCACCTGTTCTGCTCTTCACTCTGTCTCTGGTGAATCCTCTCACCCCTTGTACCTCTGGCCTATACCCAGCTCTTGTATGCATAAATAAATAAAATCTTAAAAAAAAAAAAAGAGTTGACTGTCTTCAGTGCCTCTATGTAAGGAAAAAACAGCTGTTGAAATATGGGATTGGATATTTGGATTGGAGAGGAGTGATACAGTTACTTCTCAAGTGTGGTGGGAGGGTCTTGTTTCCAGAAACTTGGCATCTAGTTTAGGGGAGATTTGGACATTGCTTAAGAGCTTTATTAGGGTTGGAAAGTCAGAAAATCTGCAAGATACCAGGTTACTAAACAGTTCCAATTGTGTGGAATAATACCTGCTTACCTATGGGAATTTTGTTTCAATCCTCTGCCATCAGGCAATTTCTGTCTTTCTTAAAGAGATAGACCTGATATTTCCTTTTGACTTTCTAATTTCTTGTTTAATTATATAACAAGAAGGTCCTGTTTAGTTGTATTTCATAGTGCATTTATATCAAGTGATGTGATTTAAAAAAAAAAAACAGCAGAATCACTTTTTGAAAGTTATTTTCAAGTTTAGTCAATTTGAAAAATTAGCCCTGTGTTACTACCTTAATCTGGTAGTAAATCTTTTTTCTCAACAATACCAAACAGAAACTTTTACTGAATTTCAAAAGATTTACCTGAAAAAAGCAAATTTTTATACTTTTTTACTAGTCTTTTTGCATACTTAAACTGCTTTATTTGAAGTTCATTATACAGAATCTCAGAGTAAGAAAGTTTATAACCAATATGCTATACTTCACATGAGTTATTAGGTCTTCACTTAATCTCTTATTTTAATATTTCCATAGCTTTTCTTTTTCATTAATGTGTAGCATAACAACAAAGGATATGTTGTTATAGTCTAATTGATCCTGTTTCACATTGAATTTCTAGGAAAAAAAATTGGTAGATTTATTTTATGAAACATGAAAAGTATAACATAGCTGTCTCCAGTTAGATTTCTTTCATCAAATCACTTACTGAATCATCATATAGCAGGTGGCATTCTGCAAAGTATATTATCTTTTCTTTATTTATAATGGTGTTAAGATTTCCTATTTTGGAGTACATTTTACTTTGAATAGAAATCTTGGAGAGGGTGTGTGTGGGGGGGGGAGGGATGGAGAGGGAGGAGAGAGAGAAGGAGGGAGGGAGGGAGGAAGGGAGGGAGGGAGGGAGGGAGGGAGGGAGGGAGGGAGGGAGGGAGGGAGGGAGGGAGAGAGAAAAATAATCTGTATTTTTCCTACCAGCCCTTTATGTCCCATTTTCCATAGTGGTAAAACTCTTTCTACCAATTCTAGTGTCTTTATTGGCTTTTTTCTTTTCACCTACTCTGTTGTAAGGATATCCTCAGTACTTTTTTCTCCATTCTTGGCATTGTCCCCCTTCTTCGTTTCTCAGCTCGCTGGACTCCCATTGCTCTCTGATTTATTTTCACACACCTTACCTCCAAGTAGATCTTGTCTGAACCTCACCAAACCTTGAATGATACTCTATCTTTATACAAATGTTAACAATTAACAAAGATGTTAATAATCTTTGTTTATAGAGTATATGGGGTATGGGGAACAGAAAAGTCACTCTCCCCTTCAGTCTGATTCCAGGGTTTGCTATTGGCTGAAGATACTAGAAGTCCATAGGATTCTGTACTAACATAATAGAGAGGAAGGTGTAGGGTAAAAACTGTGAGATAATTTTATGTCTAGCTCAAGATGTAGAGTACTTTTGTTAAACTGAAGATGGGGTGCTAGAAGCATAAGCAGGTTGTGATATCTGAGTTCTTTCTAGCAAAGAAAATAAAGTCAGAAAGAAACAGTAATGTCTAGAAAAGAGAAGGTTACTTGCTGAGAAGGTTACTTGCTCTTCCAAGTGTTTTGCTTTCTCACCCCTCAAAAACATGGCTTCCACCTTTTATTCTTTTCAAGTACAATTTCTTATAAACTGTTCATAGTAGTTTATTATTTGCTTTTATTTATTTTCCTGTTAAATATTTTATAAAATAAGCAGATTGCTTTAATTGAATTCACAAACCATTGTTTTTAGATCTAAAGTCTAATATTTGTTTATTGAACAATATTATATAAAAATAGTATGATTTTTAATATTGAGGACATGAGATCAAAATAAAAGTTGAATTCTGTTTGTTTCCATTCAGAAATATAGGTATTTTCTACATAAAAGAAATTCTGTATGTAATAGATTAACAAAAAAGAGAATAGGGCCTCCCTGGTGGCACAGTGGGTTGAGCAATGCATTATGAAACAGAACGCAGCCACTGCAGCACAAGTTTGATCCCTGCTGTCAGCCAGGGAAGGGACCCACATTGAGTGGCAACCTCTCCTGCCTTGCCCACTGCTGCCCTTGGCAGTGTGTTCCAGTCAGTCTGCCTGTTCTGCTCCCCACTCTGTCTGGTGAATCCTCTCACCTCCTGCAACTCTGGCCTGTACCCCAACTCTCGTGTGCATAAATGAATGGGTCTTTAAAAAAAAAGAGAGAGAATAATCAAAATGTGTATATTAGTTAAATTATTGATTAGCCTGTTTAATCTTGTTAAATAGATATAGGTACATTTATTAGAAATTTAAGCGACTCAGTGTTTCTACCATTTAACTACTGTTAAACTTTACATCTATTATATTTATCTGGCAGTTGGGGGAATTAACTTCATAGAACTGTTGGATTTGCATGTATATGTGAGAAATGGGAAGGAAAGAAGATAACTGGGAATTATGTTTCAGAGATATCTTAATAGGAAACACCCCTCACTGCCCCCATCACTATTGAAATTAAGATATATTTTCTCATTGATAATTCATCTTACAGATTTTTTTCAGATTATGTAATTTCTGTATTAAGTCTGTTTTCTGTGTTTAATTTCTTTTTTTCTACATACCTTGGTCTTATGGCTGAAGCTTTGGAAGGTTTATTATTCCTGTCATATTTCTATGTTTGTGCAGCCATTGTCTTCAGCAGAAAGGAGTTATTGATACTAAAAGATGACTCCAGCCTTTGTCAGTGCCAGCCACGACCTTCTACTAAGAGTCTGGATATGTTAACAATAAAACTATAGAGCTCTGAGTTTAAAACCTAACCAGATCTTTGTTATTTATTCTGTAGCATCCTTTGAGTCTCTGCTATGTCCTGTATCTTTGCTATGTAGTACTTTTTAGTTGGGTGGCTCAGTTACCTTAATTACCACTTCATTTAATTAACCTTCCTTCATGCTGTGGAAGTAATTACATTACTTGATGAAAATTGAGTATGTGTTTTCAAAGAATTTTATGTATGTCTTTTTAACTTGTGTCTGAAATGTTTCCTGTAACACAAACCTATCTTTTCTATGTTCTCTTTTACAAATGTGTGTGAAATATATAGGCCTTATATTAATCATTTGCTATAAGGAAATTCAATCATAAAACACATATGTTCATTTCATTATTATAGAATCATCAAAATAAGTTTCCACTTATGTATTCAGAGAGTTCAGTGAAACTGTAATTTTTACTCCTTCCTCCTAGGCCCACCATTCTACTCTGAATTTTGACTAGGAGTCAAATACATAAAATAGGTTCCTCAGGTTTATCCATGTTGTAGCATGTATCAGAGTGTCATTGTTTTTTTTAGGATTGAATAATACTCCACTGTGTGTGTACCTGTGGTCACATATTGCTAAATGATGTTTCAGTTAATTACAGATCACATATACAACATTGGCCCCAATAGGATGTACCATTTATCCAGGTATGTGTAGTAGTTCATAACATCTGGGTTTTTGTAATTACACTGTATGACCACGCAAAATGAAATGCCTAATGACATTTCTCAGAACTTATCCCCTTCAAATCTCCTGTGAGTTTACACCACATTTTATTTTTCCATTCATTCAGCCATGGACACTTGCATTGCTTCTACCTTTTGGCAATTGTAAATAAAACTGCTATAAACATGGTTGTACAAGTATTTAGACCCTGCTTTTGTTATGTTTTACTTTGACTGCATAGTATAAAAAGTCATAATGTCTATAGAGAAATGGTTACAAACTGAAAGCAGGCTGTTTAAAAGCAATTTTATATTAGCGAATTGTGTAGGTAAATAACCTTTGTCTTGGATTGGGTCTCAGAAATCCTGTCTGCTCTGTCCAGTGTTAATTGTAAAGAAAATACTTAGAAAAGAGCCCACAGTCTGTGGGTTAGGCACTTGTCTATTGTATATCTATAATTTTTAAAGATTTTAAACTTACTTAAAATATCATTAGAAACTCAGCTTGTTGAAAGGAATAATTGAATTACCAGTATATCATACCAGAATATTAGCATAGTCTCCTTTGAAAATTTACTCCCGTTTCACAGGTGTTTTTCATGTTCCCATTCAACTGATGATTCTGTCTTTATGAAAGAATATTGGGAGTCATGGAGAGTTTGTGCCATTTAACTTACTACAGATCACATTCTCATCTCAGAAAGCTTCAAGGAATGTTTCTGAAGAGAGAAGCAGAGGCACTAAACTGAACAGAATGTTGTCTTTGTTAGCATCTAGAGTTTTCTCAAGCAAAAAATGAAACAAGTCAGTTATTTCTATTTCCTCATAAAAATAAGCTCAGGAGTTGGAAAAAACTGGTTCTCAAAATAGAAAAGGGTGAAATAGCTGAATTAAAAGATCGCTGATTCTTTTGACTTTTTCTGGGAATAGGAAGGTGAAAATAATGTAGTCAAAGCTTCAGAAGATACATTAAGACACACAGGGAATTATTTTGCGCTTAGTGATTGCTGACCCCTTCTTGCTTTGTTTTTCCTTTGCAATTTTCATAAGATTTGATTTACTCATTTGGATCAGATTGTGAGGAATTTTAGAGATTTTACCATGATGAGTATGTCATTTGAATTATTTTTGATACAACTAATTTTGAATTAATAAGATTTCCTATAGTTTGATTTAGTTTAATGTCTTCAGCTAAAAATATGTAATAACTGCCTTGATAGAAATCAGTTTTATTAAATGGAACTGGTTTTTAACTTGCTTCATTTTTTGATTGTGTAGTGGAGGGTTCTGATTTTGTATGTATTCAAATCCTTTTAGTCCTTATACTAAAGCATAACTAAAAAAGTGCTAAAACTTATCAGATAATGTTTTTAATTCTGAAATGAATATTTTTAATTTTTTATTGCAGTAGCATGGCATTATATAGTTTTATATAAGTTTCAGTTAACAGTGTCATTAGCATTCAGTATGTAAATACTCCATTGAACTCAACACTATACTTCACCATACCATTTTTCCTTTTATTCCTATTTACCTACTCTTGCCTCTTTTCATTCTGGTAACCACTAATTGGTCTTAAAGTCCAAAAGTTATTTCATTCTTAGTTCATCTGTCTGTTTGTTTTCTCTGTATAACATGTATGAGTGAAATCATATGGTGTGTGTTTCTCTCCATCTGGCTTCTTTCACTAAGCATGATTTTCTCTACTTCCATCCCTGTTTTTGCAAATGACAGGATTGCGTCCCTCTTTTTTTAAATAGCTGAATAGTATTCCATTGTATATATAAGCAGATCTTTATTCATTTATCTGTTGATGAGCACTTCCGTTGTTTGCAGCTCTTGGCTATTGTAAATAATGCTGCAGTAAACATCAGGATGCATATACCTCTTTGAATTAGTGCTTTTTTTTCCTCTAAATACCCAGAAATAGAATAGCTGGAACATATATATTTTCAGCTTTTTATTTTTGAGGAATTTCAATATCACTTTATAATGACAGCACCAACTTATATTTCCACTAGTAGTGCATAAACTTTCCTTCTATCTACATCCTCTGTAATGGTTGTTTCTTATCTTTTGAATAATAGCATTCTCACAGATGTGAGTGATAGCTCACTGTTTTGATTTGCACTTGTCTAGTAATAAGAGATGATGAGCATCTTTTCATGTGCCTGTTGGTCAAGTTTCCTTTGGAAAAGTGTTTTCAGATTCTGCCCATTTTCATTTTTTATTTATTTTAAAGATTTATTTATACATACAACAGCTGGCCAGAGGTGTGGGGGTGAGCGGATTCACCAGAGACAGAGTGGGGAGCAGACAGGTAGATTGACTGGAATACACTGCTGAGGGGAGCAGTGGAGAGGTATACGGCACCATGTGGATCACCTCCCTGGCTGGGAATCCAACTCAGTTGATCGAAGAACTCAGTTGATGCTGCAGATAGTTTCATAGTGCAGAGACTTAACTCCTGGAGCCATCAGGGAGGCCCCTCTCTGCCCATTTTAAAATCAGGTTGTATATTTTTTTATTGTTGAGCTTTGAATTCTTTGCATATTTTAGATATTAACTCCTTGTCAGAGGTATGATTGGCAGATATTTTCACCCATTAGTAGGATGTGTTTTCATTTTGATGCGAGGTTCTTTCATTGTGCAAAAGCTTTTCAGTTTGATGTAGTTCCATTTGTACTTTTATTTTTGTTTCCCTTGCTGTTGGAGTCAAATTCCCAAACACATTGCTAAGTCTGATGTTAAGGAGTATATCATATTTGTTTTTTCTGTATTTTATGTTTCCAGGTCTTACATCTAAGTCTTTAATCCATACATATTGAGTTAATTTTTGTATGTGGTGTTAGATCATGGTCTCACTTCATTCTTTTACATCTGGCTATCCAGTTTACCCAGTAATATTTGTTGCATAAACTTTTTCTGCTCCATTAGTTCTTAGGAAGTTGTCCATATTGTGAGGTTTTATTTTGGGCCCTCAGGCTGCTCTCTTGCTCTGTATGTCTATTTTATTCTAATATCAAACTTTGTAAATACTATAGCTTTGTAGTATAGTATGGAATTTGGAGTTGTGATACTTCCATTTTTGTCCTTTTTTTCTAAGGAGTATTTTTTCTATTTGATGTTTTTAGTTCCAAATAATTTTTTTTAAAGATTTATTTATTTATGCATACAAGAGCTAGGGTATAGTCCATAGGCGCAGGACGTCTGAGAGCATTCACCAGAGACACAGTGAGGAACAGAACAGGTAGATTGACTGAAACACACTGCTGAGGGGAGTACCGGGCCAGGTAGGAGAGGTCTGCTGCGCCAAGTGGGTCCCTTCTCTGGCTGGGGTCAAACTCACACTGCTTTGATGTGGATTCTTCACCATGTGGCGCCCAACCTGCTGCGCCACCAGGGAGGGGCGCAAATAATTTCTTTTTGTTTATTTCTGTGATGAATGCCATTGGGATTTTAATAGAGATTGCATTAATTTGTGTATTGCTTTAGGTAATTTAACCATTTTAACAATGTTAATTCTTCCAATCCATGAGCATAGAATACCGTTTCTATTCTTTGTGTCTTTTGCTTCTTTCATCAGTGTTTTATAGTTTTTTGATGTATGGCTCTTTCACATCTTTATTTAAGCTTTTAAGGTATTCCGTTCTTTGGATGAGATTATAACTGGAATTGTTCTCCTGATTTTCTTTTCTGCTAGTTCTTTATTTGCATATAATGAATATATAGATATGCAATAGATTTTTGTATATTTTGTAACCTGGCACTTTACTGTATTCATTTATTACTTCTAAAAGCTTTTCTCTGGAGCCTGGGATTTTCTGTGTATGTTATGTCATCTGCAAATAGTGATAGTTTCACTTCTTCCTTTCCAATTTGGATACCTTTTTAAAAATTTTCAAAGATTTATTTATTTATGCATGCAAGAACTGGGGTAGAGGCCAGAGGTGCAGGGGATGAAAGGGTTTACCAGTGACAGAGTGGGGATTAGAACAGGCACATTGACTGAAATACACTGCTGAAGGGAGCAGCAGATGAGACAGGAGAGGTCTGCTGTGCCAAGTGGGTTGAGGATTGAACTGGTGCTACAGTGGCTGCATATAGCTTCATAGTACTGTGACTTAACCCCTTGTGCCACTGGGAAGAACCCCCAATTTGGATACCTTTTATATCCCTTTCTTGTCTAATTGTTCTTTTTAGGACTTCCAAAACTGTAGTGGTGAGAGTGTACATCTTTGACTTTTTCCTGATCTTAGAAGGGGAAATTTTTGTGTTTCTCCATTGAATATGATACTAACTGTGGGTTTGCCACGTAAATGGTATTTGTTGGGTTGAGGTAAGTTCCTCTTATACCCATTTTGTTGAGGTTTTTTATATTTGAAAAGTGTGTTTATGTCAAGATTCTTTTGCTATGTCTATTGAAGTGATCATAAAGTTTTTGTACTTTTGTTAATGTGTATTGTTTATTGATTTATGTGTGTTTAACCTTTCTTTTTTTCACTGAAATAAACCCCACTTGATCATGTATGATAGTTTTAGTTTACTATTGAATTCAAATTGCATTTTGTTGAGGATTTTTGTTCTGTGTACATTATTAATAGTAGTTTTGAACTTTGCAATAATACATGTAGTTATATACAGCTTAATAGTACATGAGCTTTGTAGTTCTCTTGTGTGAGATCTTTGCCTGTTTTTGAAATAATAGTAATATTCGCTTCATAGAGTATGTTTGGAAGTTTTCCCTCCTTTTTGACTTTACAGAGTTTGAGAAAGCTAGGTATTTTCTCCTTTCAGTATTTGCTAGAATTTACTAATGAATCCATCTATTCTGGACTTTTGCTTTTTGAGAATGTATTTGTTTTTACTGTTTTAATTTTTTACTCATGATGATTCAGATTTTTTTGCTGCCTCCTGATTCAGTCTTAGAGTATGTATTTATAAGAATTTGGCCAGCTTCTTGCCATGTAATTGTTCAGTAATATTCTTAATGATCCTTTGTATTTCTTTTATTATCTGTTCTCTTTTGTTTTTGATTATGTTACATTTCTCTTTCTGATTCTGACTAAAGGTTTGTTTATTTCATTAATGTTTTCAAAGAACCAGCTCTTGTTCCATTGATAATTTGGATTGTCTTTTTCTCTAGTTCTTTGATTTATGCTCTAATTTTCATTACTTCCTTCTATCCATTGACTTTGCATTTTGCTTTTGCTTTTTCGAGTTCCTTGTATTATCTTCCATTTTAAAATTTTTTTTCCTGATAGAGTCTATATTGACTAATTTCAGTTTCTAAGGTTTATCTTATGAACAGAATTTTTTATATTTTCACATAGTACTAAACTGTAGAAAACATTGAGGGCGCTCACAGGACCGTAGATGGAGAGGATTAGATTATGTATTAGTTAAAAGTCTACAGACACAATTTTGTTCTGAAATTCTGTAGTGTATATAGGATGTGTGTGGTGCAGAATAAATACACTCATGTAACTTATTTTCTATAGGTTTCTGATACAAGGATGGATGTGTAGCCATTGAGTATGTCACCTTGTGAATTATACTGTTGTATGTATTTAAAAAAAAAAATCAGAGTATCCTTTTGGATTTAGAGCCTTTCTTCTCTCCTTAGGTATTGATGAGCTTTCTTCTCTCCTTAGGTATTGATGAACGAGGAGGTACAACGTCTTGGGGGACAAGTGGTCAACCTAGCCCATCTTATGACTCATCTCGAGTAAGTTTCTCATCTATCCTTATTAAAAGTATAATTTGGGCAGAACAAGCAAGTTTTTCATATATGAACTTCTTCAGAATATGAAGATTAACATATCCTTCATGGTATAATTTACTTTCCCCCTTTACTGCTATACTTTGGAAATTTATTCTCTACAATGAAGGAAATATTCTTGGTGTTATCTGCATACCTAGACAACCTGGAGTATCTTTTACCAAACTTAGAAGAGCTTGGAATACCTCACTAAGTTTGCTTCATTACTCTGTAACCATTTTTATTTGTATATTGTTTATTTGCTTTTAGAGCTGGCTCTGGCATTCAAAAATCCAGCTTTCACTCTCATTGCCCCAGTCATCGGGCATTTATATCAGGGAATCTGTATCACTGTCTTTTAGAAACATGCCAAAACAGACATAACAGATGCTATTTTCTGCTTGGCAGTTAGAAGAAAATAGGACCAAGCTAATTTTCTATATACAGAAATGTCAAAATGTTAGGAGTCTTTTTGAGCAATAAACAAACACATGAAAAAACCAAAAACTTTAAAAAATGACTGTGAGATTGAAAATTGGACTAAAGAATTGGCAATAAAACTAAAGGCTCTGTTCCCAGAGTACTTTGTAAATTGGTTTATGGTTAAGAGGTACTATTTCCCAAAGGCTTTACTTTGGATTAATAATGAATTATTTATTTCTCACAAAATTGACCAAGAGAAGATAAGCTGGTCTAAAATGTGTGGGTACTTAACACTAGAATCAAATTGTCTTAGTTGGGGGAAAACTGATTATATGACTTTGGGTGACACTGTTGTACATTAAAAAATGCTAAATTAAATTTACTAAAGTATGTGATTTTGCTGTTGTACTTGACTGTGGCTTATGGTTAATTACTTTAGGTAGATTGGGGAAGAACTGGAACTGAAATCCAAAAATATTTAGATAGCGACAGTTAACATGGGTTTCATTGTTTCCTTTTGGGGATCAGTGCTGAGAGAGCTAGATAATAGTGCAAATGGCACTATCTTGGGTCTCAAGAATCACAAGAACTGGATTTACCATCCATTCTATCACTATTATGATTTTTCCATTGAATCTTGAATTTTTTTTTTTGGGGGGGGAGTAGGAGATAGTTAAACTCATTAATGTCCAAATTTCCTTTCACCTTTAAAAGTTTTGGATTCATCTAATAATATTGTAACTACTAAAGTTTTCCTGTTTAGATTTTGAGGGTTGAAATTTTACATAGTGGAGAGCAAAATACTACTTACTAATACTGGATAATCTTCTTTTAGAAACTTGAGTTATTCTGTGATAACATGTTATTTCTTAAATTGCACTAAATGGTGCCTTTGTATTTTATGTTTACTTTCATTTCAAGCTTTTAAGTTTTTTTTCTATTTCAGTATTAAATAGGAGTTTAAGCAAAAAGAACATAATAATGTATCCAAATATTTACTTATTTCATGGTCCTAAAAGTAAGTTTACTTCCAAGAATGTGCTTTAAAGCTTTTCTTGAACTTCTTGCTTTTCTTTTTGCTATTTGATCATAGGTTAAATGTAAAATGCTAGTTTTTACACTTTATTCTTTTTTTAAAGATTTTATTTATTTATGCATATAATAAAGCTGGAGTACAGGCCAGAGGCATGGGGGATGTCTTCACCAGAGACAGAGTGGGGAGCAGAACAGGCAGATCTACTGAAATACACTGCTGAGGGGAGCAGCGGGCAAGGCAGGAGAAGTCTGCTGTTCCATGTGGGGATTGACCTCCCGCTTCAGTGGCTACCAAAGCCCCACAGTGTGGCGCTCAACCCCTTGAACCACCAGGGAGTTCCACCCTTTATTTTTTAAAGTATGTTGTGTACAATAAGTTAAATTGATTATATGGTAAACTACTCTCATATTTAAAAAGCCAGATTAATCTCTAGCTATTCCCAGACTTCTTAAAAGTGCATACAGGTACATGCAGACATGTATACACCTGTCTGTCTACTGAGGGATCTGACAGAGTGGTGATTTAATGTGACCCTTGTTTATTTTTGTTTCCACTTAAATGTGCTCTTGCACTAATTTTCCTTCTGTGATGGTTATGATTTGGAATATCAAATGATTTAGTCAGCTAATTAACAAGGTATTTTTTTTATTTACAATTTCCAAAATTTATTTCTCCCCTGAACTCTTGTCATCAAGGAAAGACATATATGATCATATTTAAAGCTGCCCTCACAAATCTGATAGGTAGATCATCAAATTTTTGGCTTTTATCATTAAACACCATAGATTTTATTAACTGTCTTTTTCATATTCTTAAATATGAATAGATAAAATTTTGTTACTAAGACTGTTAACCAAAGTACTTTGTTATTCTACTTTAGTTTTAGTATGATGTTTTATAAATTCAGAAATGAATTTACTGATGTAGGGTAAGAACCAGTTTGGACACATTGTTAATAAAATTAAATCAATTTAAACTTTGATGAAATTGCAGATATTCTTGTTGCATTTATGAGTGAAATTTGTTTAGACATTTAATAAATAAATACATTTAAAAAATTACATCATGACTTTACTGATGAAAATACTTTCTTTTTTTTTTTTTTTGGTAGAGTTTGTAAATGGTAGGCCACAATAAAAAATTTTTTTAAATTGCTAAATTAGTAGTTTGGTGGAGTTATAAAACACATGTTTTTAATTTACATGGATTCAATTGAGTTGTTCTCATTTTTGCTCATTCCCTCGCAAAACTCTAAGAGAAAATTTTCTGTAATACTGCAAAACCATATTTGGACCTTGAATTCTATGAATACTCTTTTCTTACTATACATTGTACTGTACAAAATTAGCTGCACACAGATCTGTAGCTTGAACTTAATATTTATTTAACACTTGAAGAGAAGTTTTTTCTAGGTACACTGTTTACCTTATAGGTCTTGACTTAACATCTAGTTTTAACCATTCTGCTCTAATAACTTAGATACATAAGTGAGGTTCACTGGTGTTGTGTAACTAAGAGGCCATTTGTGTTAGTATTTTACCTATTCTCTCAGAAGCAGGAAAACTATCTCTGGCAGAGCTCTAATCTGCTCTATTTTTCCATATCTAACCAGAAAAAGTACCTTCATGGTGTAAAGGTGATTGGTTGTGTTTCTGGTTAGCAGAATTGCCCACACCAAATCATACATGATTTTTGTTAGGCAGGCATGGAAATAAACACTATATCTGACAGTGGTTATAGATGAGATGGTAGTCTACCAATGGAAAATGTGGTGGTAAGACAGAACATGTTTTGGATGCTCATAGGGGAGTAAACTAGCATTGTAGCTTGTACTCTTCAACCTCATTCTCTTTAAGTCCTGATTTTTGCTTTCTTCACTCTGCCCACCCGTGCAAAATACAAGCACATACTTGAAGAGAAACAGGATCGTTGTCATGTGAATAGTACTTATATTTTTAGAAATATGTGAAAGTAATAGTCAAAGTTAAAGCTCTACAAACTAAGAAGAGTAATTAAAATCTTATATTTTAGACATGGTTAAGGGGTATGGATTTGTCTCCTTTTTTGCTTAAATTCTTTTCTGTAAACAAAGGTTTTCTATATTTGACATTGTACTTGGCATAACGGTGATATTTTCTTATTCACTGCATTATTAGTGACTTCTTATAGTTTCAAGATTTTATTTCCTTTTTAAAAGGCAGTGGTTAAGAGCATAAGCTCTAGAGTTAGACTGACTGGGTATAAATTCTACCTCGGCTACTTACTACTGTGATCCTGCTGAGCAACTTAAATTCAAAGTTTACTCATCTATGAGATAGTCATAAAAAGCACTTCATGATTTTGTTGTGAGGGTTAAATGAGGAAATGCACATAACGTGCTTATATCAGTGTATGGTATGCATGAATACTATGTAAGTGTTGACTTTAATTGTATGTATGTCAGAATTCATCAACTAGTTCTATATGTAACAGTGAACAAATGCAAATGAATGAATACATTTGCAAATGTGCTGCATTTTAAATGTTATGAATAAGATTTACTGGTTCAGTCATGCTTAGTACGCTTTTGTTTCTTAAAGGTTTGTGAAGGACATAAGTAAGACTGATTTCCTTTCCTCTTCAATTGTCTGTTTCTTTTTGCGAAAGCTGAAGTCTTCATCTAACAAATTTCAGTATAAAAGTCTTAGTCTTTGTAGTACAGTTACGTTATGCATAATGGATGCTGTTTACATGTTTGCTGAATAATATCGGGGAAGGATCTTTAGACTTACTAGATTAATTGGGTTTGGAGATTGAAGGAAGAAAAGCAGTTCATTTAACTGTCAAAGCTTGAAAGAGATAGTAGTGGTATTAATGATAATAGGCCTCCTGTCTTCTATGATGACAAATTATTTAGTATCCTGTTTAATGGCACTGTTTAGTGAAGTGTATTTATGATCACAGTGTTTGGAGGTTGTACTCTTTGACCTTGGACGTTAATGTATTTGTGTTTGAAATATTTCATCTCTAAAATTATGATTTTATACATAATTATAGGGCTTTGGTAATAATTAAAATGTAATAATAGAGATAAAGTATTTAATTTCATTAATTGATAAATTAGTCATTGTTACTGTTTTAGTGCTATTATTTTCCCCCAAATATCTAGTAATACATTATGCATTTTCATGGTTGTACTTCCTGATATATAAGTTCTTTTTTTGAAATGTTGTCTGATTGTTTTAGTTCATGGAAATTCCAAGGGAACATGTCATCTTGGTTTTCTGTGCTTTTAAATTTACATCCATTCTAGGCCAAACTCAAAAGTGCTGAACTACCAGTAGAGTTTGGGCTAGGGGTTGTGGTGGGCTCATAGGAGAGTAGAAGTCTCCTTATTGATACTCTTTTCTAAGATAAAATGTTGTTTTATCCTTTCATGTAAAGGGTAAATGATTTCACTGGTAGATAACCACTAAGAGGAATTATATTTGTAGGTACCAGCAGTGCTAGGAATTGGCATTTTAATCATGAGCATTTTTATTCATTGTTTTTTTGAAAAGCAGCAATATAGAGTTTTGAGTGCTTATTAATAGCTAAATTTCCACCATACTTTTTCCTTCACTTTATAATATGGTTTGCACTGTGAAACAATCATGTCTGTGTTGTTCTTTCATCCCTCATATTTTTGAAGTATCATATAATTTTTGAAACGAGAGTCATAGTTGTTCATGTTCAGCCCTTTTATTTCATAGAGCAGGAAATAGGGACTTTAAGATTTGGCTGACTAAAGATGTATGCTATTGATACAGAATACATTGGATTTAAAATTCTTGGGTTAGCTGGTGTATATGACTCAGCATAAAATAATTTTAAACAACTTTATTAAAAATTAAATAGTAGGTATGTTTTTTGAGATCTTTCATACTAATACATGCTATGACTTCTACTACCTGTCTAAGTGAAGGGATGTGAAAGTTCAATTTATTTTAAAAGCCTTTAAGCAGCAGTATTTCTTTAAACCAGCCTTCAGAAATATACATGGATATCAGCATGGTTTATCAGCAGCCTGATGACCAGGCTAGATAGAAAATGAAAATATAAAGTTACAAAGATTGAGGACTTGATCTAACCTTCTGATAGTCATTTTTAAAAAAGCTATAGAGTGGGTACTTGGGATAAGAGAAACAAAAATAAAAAAATCAGAGTAAGCATATAACTTTCAGATTCTGTGGAAACTATAATTAATTCATCAAATTATCTCAATGAGATTAGCAACTTTTGGACCATTTCTGCCAGATGTGGCAAAAGGGATCTTTAATTTCAGCATGCTTCATCCTTAGTAGGTATATTTTCATTCATGTGGAAAAGCTAGGTTAAGAGCCACTCTATAGTTGATGGATAGCAAGTCAGATACCCAAGATAACAGTGCTTTATTTCCCTCCATATGCTAGCTGCACAGAGGTCATTCTGACCCCAGAAAGGTTATACTGGCCAGTATTTTGGGAGAACCTAGTGTATAGTTCATTTCCGTTTCATAGTAGAGGCCTTGGATTTATGAAGCTGTAGAAAGAACTTGTTTTTTTGCTTCTCCCAGCAGATCACAGTAGGCTAGCATTACCCTTCTAAATAAAGATAACGTTGCCTGCTTGCTTTTAAAGAGCATATTCTTACTGTGGTCTTACAGAATTAAGATGCTGAGAATTGTAAATTGTAAATTCTGTATTTCTGAAATATCATTAGTGAATGAATGTTTACCTCCAAGTTCAGGAAATATAGTTAGAAATATCAGTCATTCACCAAGAGTTAAACGAAATCTATAACTCTTTCATTGCAGTACAAGTGATGATAGAGTTAGGCAAAAAGTAATTAACAAGTTAATCTCGTTGGCTACCTTAAGATTCCAGGAGAGGGAGGAATTATTTTGCGTGGTTACGAAAGAATTAATATAAGAGTTTGTTTGTGAGTAGAGTATTATAAGATGGACAGTAGTTCTGTGAATAAAGTTAAAAAGGTCACAATCTTCTGAAGTGCTGAATGATGGGTTCACAATTATAGGGGCTCCAATTCACAAAGTTCAGCAAATGGAAAATCAGCTTTGTTGATAAATAGTGTAATTAGGCAGGTAACTTTTAGAGAGTGGAGAGCCAATAATAGACTTTTAGGAAGGGAATGATACTATTTTATTAGTTACTTTATTGTAGTTTGAAGGATGGCTCCAAAGTGAATGACTAGAAATAAGATTCTCTGATAAGGTATTACTATAGACCCTCTTGTGATGAAATAAGATTTGAATTAGGATGATAGGGTCAAAATTGCAAAATAAAGGAAAGGGAAGAGATTTCACACACACAAAAAATAAACTGGTACATTTTGGTGACTGATGTATAAAAACATACAGACTCACCCTCCCCCCCGCCCCCCCATAATAATGACTCCTGAATCAAACTCCGTGTTTTTTATTTCAAGTTTGACAAGTTAGCTGTGATTGTATTATGCAATTACCAGATCGCTTGATAGATTCCTTTGTAAGTGGGAAAATCTATGTGTGAATAAAAAAAGATTTATTGTCCCCGTTTGTTAGTATTGATTGGTATATAGTTTAGTGTTAGTTTCTCTTCTTTAGAATAGATATTTTTTTCTAGATTATTATTTGCTGTTGGTTTTATTTTTGAAGGGGGAAACCATGTAGGTTTATAGCTACTAGGAGTTCAAATGCAATGATTAGAAAGGACACACAAATTTTGAAATAGTATTTTATGCCTCTTGATCTCAGGTACAAAACACGAGATGAAGCAGTTAAATAGCAAAGCAAGACAGGAGGGACAGTGAATTAAAGTAAGTGTTTTCTATATATTGCATCTATGTTCCCATTGATCTCTGTTTTGTTATGTAACTGCTCCTTCTGAATGTTTTGAATGTGAAGAAAACTATGGATGAGAAAAGGGTGCATTTTAAAGTTAGGTTTAAATAAACCCATAAGAAAGAATATTTGTTACTCTTGATTGCATTCAAAAGATCATCTTCTTTTAATTGTAATCTTAATATTTTTGGATAAGAAAAAAATGGTTTATGTTAATATAAGCTTTTAAAAATCTCTTCCAGCACATATTTAAAATGAAAGAAATTACGTAGTTTTCTGATTGTTCGTTTTCTATTTTATCTATTCAAACTTTGTTTTTTTCAGTCTGATCATTACTCCTGTGACAAAAACCTATGGAGATGCTTTATGGTTGGAGAGTCTTTATGTCAGGTTTTCACCTCATAAAGTTTTACTTAACTTTGTATGTCCATGAAATACCATCTTTATCAGGATTGACTTTTACAGTTCTCTCCTTAAAAGCCTCATTGTTAAGTCTTGACAGTTAAAAAGAAGTCAAAACATATTAATCATGAGTTTTATATCCCTTTTTGTACTTATTGAGCTCTTCCTTTCTGAGAGCTTCATTATTATTTGCTATAACTTTCCATTTTTCTTATTCATGAGAATAAAATGGAGGACAAATTCTGACTGAATACATTTTTAGACCCACAGCCTATTTTTATTAATAATAATCATAACTAGCATTTGTCACAACAGTTTGCAAACCTTCTTATATGTGTATCCTATCTGAACGTTCATAACTGCTCGTGAAAAATATTTGGGGAAAAAAAATCCTGTCATTTTAGGTGTGAGGAAGTTGAGGTACAGGGGAGGTAGGTAGTTTACCAGATTATGTACAAGATTAGTAACTAGGCAGTATGATACAAATTACTGTCCTTTGCTACCATATCACACTTGCCAAAATATAAAAAAAGTCTTCAAAACAGTTGTTCTACCTGCTTGTCTAGGACTTTCATGACAATACTCATCAAGTTACAATATGATGGTACCAAATTAAAAAAAAATACTATTTATGTTTTACATATGAAAATATATCCTGTAATCAGGTAAATTTGCTTCCTGGTTTCATTACTTTTGATCTTGGAAAGGATAAGATACTTAATGTTTGAGCCTCAAATTTATCATTTGCAAAGGAACTTACTCAGAAGTAGTATTGTGTGAGAATTAGAAAAAGTTTTATGAAACATTTAGCGTAGTAACTGGAATTTTTAAAGTCATCTCTAAGTGTTCATTTTTTTATGTTCAGTCTCCTAAGAATTTATAGATTCAAATACAACTTTACAAGTCTTGGATGCATCATTTATTTATTTATTCATTCATTCATTTATTTAAAAAATGATTTATTTATGCATACAAGAGCTGGGGTACAGGCCTGGGTTGTGGGAGGTAAGAGGATTCACCAGAGACAGAGTGGGGAGCAGAACCGGCAGATCAAATGAAACACACTGCTGAGGGGAGCAGCGGATGAGGCAGGAGAGGTCTGCTGCGCCATGTGGGTCCCCACACTGGCGGGGGGTCGAACTTGTGATGCTGTGCAGTGGCTGCTTCACAGTGTGGTGCTCAACCCACTGCGCCACCAGGAAGGCCCCCTTGATTATATATTTTTTTAAAGATTTATTTATTTATGCATACAAGCACTGGGGTACAGGCCAGAGTTGTTGGGGGGGGGGCAGTGAGAGGATTCACCTCAGACAGAGCGGGGAGCAGAACAGGCAAATCGACTGAAACAATGCTGTGAGGAGCAGTGGGTGTGGCAGGAAAGATCTGCTGTGCCATGTGGGTCCCCTCCCTGGCCTGTGGCAGGGATCGAACTCTTGCTGTAGTGGCTAAGGGTTGCTTCATAGTGTGTTGCTTAACCCACTGAGCCACCAGGGAGGCCCTTGATTATATTTTAAAATCATGATGAGTTTAAATTCTCTATCTGGGAGGCAGAGAAGTTCTTCCTTGTCACCATTTTTGAATTCTGGTGGCTGGATTTTTGTTTTGTTTTTTGTGGTGTGTCCTTCCCCCAATGGCTTGCTTGGTTATTGTTGTTTTTCCTTCTCCCAGTTGTTTGTTTTCTAATTTGTGCTATGTGTTGGGACATAGTGCTGATGGTACTGGGGGGCATCTCTGGGATGTGCCTTCTGGGATGTTGGAAACTGGTGGCTAGACCAAGACCAGTACTGTACTCCAAAAGTCCACAAGGGCAGTGATGCTGTGAATATATTGATGGGTGTTGTCCCTGAAGATCCCCTCCCTCTGTATTAGTTTCAGAGGGTTTTTCGTGGGGTCCCTGTTCTGCGACAATGGCTCCAGGGCTGCACTTTGCTAGTGCCCGCTGTTTGCCTCAGAGGTGGATCCCTTCCAACACCACTTATCTCTAAAACATGGATGGGTGGATGGGTACAGGTCCTGGCTCGTGTGTACTTTTCTGCTCACCTCCATCTGTGGACCCCCCCACCCCCACTCTCAGGTCAAAGGGTTTTTGTAGGGTCCCTATCCTGCAGCTCCCTGTCTTGCAACCTCTTTCATCTTGAATGAGCTTTTTTAGTCTATTTTAAGAAATGGCCATTTTTCCATTTCATCTAAGTTAAATTTGTTGCATAATGCTCTTAATATTCTTTGTTTTTAGATATTTGTACTAGTTATCTCTGGTAACGTAACAAATGACACAAACTTAATGACTTCAAATGTCACATCTATTTTCTCCCAGTTTCTGCAGTTGGAAAATTTGTTATAGCTTAGCTTGATCCTTTGCTTCCAGGTTTCTGTAAGTAAGGTAATGGCCAGAACTGGGGTCTTTTATGAATGACTGACTGGGGAAGGATCTAATTGCAAATTCATGTGCTTTTGTTAGGAATGCAGTTCTTTTTGGGTTGTTGAGCTAATACTTCCTATTGACTTCTGGCCAGAAGCTGCCTTCATTATCTTGCTAGCTAGGTCTTTCCATCCTAACTGGCTTTATTAAAGTCAGCAATGAGGGAATGTGCTAGCAAGATAAAAGACAAGTAATATGGAGCCTCATTATGGAAATGACGTCCGATTGGTTCTACCATGTTCTATTGGTTACAATAACCACATGTAAATTTTACTCACTGAAGCCAACTCACATTTAAGAGAGAATGAACTGTATAGTAGTATGAATACCAAAACACAAAGATCATTGAAGTCCATCCTAAAATATACTTAACACAGTATATATTACACAATATAGATAATGTTACAGTCCATATCATTAATGAATTGTTTCTCTTTTAATTCCTGATCAGATTAGCTAGTTATCTATTTTAAACTGTATCTATTAAATGTCTTATATATAGAAAATAAGTGTTTTATATATAATAGTTTCAGTTTTAATGGCATTCTCAAACATATCTTTAAAAAAGATATATTTATGCATACAAGAGCTGAGGTACAGCCCAGAGGCTCAGGGGGTGAGAGGATCCACCAGAGACAGCAGGGAGCAGAACAGGCAGATGGACTGAAGTACATTGCTGGGGGAGCAGTGGGCGAGGCAGGAAAGGTCTATTGTGCTATGTGGGTCACTCTCTGGCCAGCAGCAGGGATTGAACTCATGCTGCAGTGGCTGTGAAGTTTGCTTCATAGTGTGTTGCTTAACCCACTGTGCCACCAGGGAAGCCCTGGTTTTCTAATTTTTTAAATGTTTTCAGTATATTTATTTCTACTCTTACCTTTACTTTGAGTTAAATTTGTTCTTTCTGATTTCTGATGATGAAAGTTGAGATAATTCATTAATCTTTCATCCTTTTGTAATAGGCATTATACCACCGTAAATTTTTCTCTAACCATGGTATTAACCTGCATCCCATTTTTGCTATGTTCTGTTTTCATTTATTCAGTACAAAATACTTTATGATTTTCCTCTAGATTTCTTTCTTGACTCATGGGTTTTTATATATGGTTTTATTTTGAAATATTTGGGATCTGAAAATATTTTTAGTATTGATATTTAATTCTATTTTGGTCAAAGGGCATGCTTTGTATAGATGCATATTTCTGTCTTTTACTGTTTTCCTCTTTACTGAAGGACTTTAACATTCCCTGTTGTGTAGGTCTGGTGCAGTTGCAGTTTTTCATTTTCCATGTGTCTGAAATAATTTTATTTAGAATATAAAGAATATAATGTTTATAATAAATACAATTTTTTTATTTCTGCACAGTTCAAGTAACTGTAACTGAAATAAAAACATACCCCACTGAATGGAATATTTGCACATCATATATCTCACACAGGGCTGATAGCAAAGATTCTCAAAGAATTCATACAGCTCTGCAGAAATAAAATAACCCAGTCAATAGATAGGAGAGCTAAGTAGGCATTTCTCCAAAGAAGATATACAGACTGCCAACAGACACATGAAAAATATTCATCATCACTTATAAGGAAAATCAAAATCATTGATAGTACCTCACACCTCTGAAAATAACCCATATCAGAAAGACCAGAAATAGCAAGTACTGGTGAGAATGTAGAGAAAAAGCAACCCTGTTATACTGTTAGTAGAAATGTAAAGTGGTTCAGCACCTGTGGAAAACAGTATAGATGTTTCTCAAAAGATTAAAAATGAAATGACCTATCCAAATGACCTATCAGTTCTCCTAGAATATAAAACCTTGATTTCAAAGGGAAACCTGCATGTTCCCATGTTCATCACAACACTATTTATAATACCTAAGCTATAGATATAATCTAAATGCCCCCAAATAGATGACTGGATCAGGAAGATGTGATATATAGGCATAGTGGAATATTTCTCAGCTGTAAAAAATGTTTAAACTCTTAACCATTTGCAACATGGATGGAGCTAGAAGGGACTAATATGCTAAGTGAAATAAGTCAGAAGAAGATAGATAAGTACCAGGTGGTGTTACTTTTATGTAGAATATAGAGAAACCGAAGAGTCTGATAAAATCAAACAAAAAAAAAAAACTTAAGTCTTGGAAACTGACCATAGAATTGCGGCAACTAGACAGGGAGGGAACACAGTGGACTATGGTGATGGACTGTGGATGCTTTGGTGATGGATGCACTATGATTACAGCACCTGAAAATTGTGTGTGTTTGGGGATAACCCTACACTTCTAAAATGTAAACAACAATGTAAGCCAGCATTACCTTAATAATAAATGCATAAAGTTCTTTTTTTCCCCACTACATATAAGTCTCTTCCCACTCTCTGCCCGCTCCCATCATAGGATTTACTTTGTTTCTCCTCTCAGGAGCATTGTCCTACATTTTCCATGTTCAGTGTCTCAAATCTGTTGTTTAATGTATGATGTTTAACTTTTTGTATTTCAAGTGTGACAGTTAATCTGATCTCTGTTACACCACCTTAATTTATCCAGTTTAAAATTGTAAGTGGAAATGTAGTTTTTAACTAGACTGATCATATAAGAACAGTGGTTTGCTTCATTATTGGAAACCCTCTATGCTACACATGATGAATGGAAGGAGAAATGAATCTGGATTGTGAACTTATCTTGCATAAAACTGAAAATACTAGTTTGTTCAAAAGGGTCTCAAAATTTTTGATAATGCCTTTGCTATTATGCAGTTACTTTCCTTATTATCAAATGTCCCCAAATATTTGACTAGTGATGTTTTATAACTAACCCCCCCAAATCTATTCTTTTTTTTTTTTAAAGATTTATTTATGCATACAAGCGCTGGGGTACAGGCCAGAGTCGCTGGAGGTGAGAGGATTCACCAGACAGAGTGGGGAGCAGAACAGGCAGACTGACTGAAACACACTGCTGAGGGGAGCAGTGGGCACAGCAGGAGAGGTCTGCTGCGCCATGTGGGTCCCCTCCCTGGCCAGAGGCAGGGATCAAACTCGTGCTGCAGTGATTGCGGTTTGCTTCATAGTGCATTGCTTAACCCGCTGCGCCATCAGGGAGGCCCCAAATCTATTCTTTATATAGTAAGATTCAGTATCTGTCATTAACTGAATAATCTGAGCCTTGACTACCCAGAATTTTTCCCCTTCATTTCTGAAGTAAGATCTTTGTCTCAAATTGTTTCTAGCTAGAGTTAAAAAGGGGCCTCTACTGCTTTGCAGAAGTAGAAGGTTGGTGAAGAGACACACCTGCATAGGCACAGATGGGCAGAAGGGATGCTGCCAGCACGATAGTTTTGATTTATGTGTATTGTGAAATAATAGCCATAGCTCTTTCCATGCCTAATGCAGCTATCACTTGTGGTCCCAAGAAGCATCTGGAGCAAGTTGCAGCTCCAAAGCACTGGATGCTAGATAAACTAATCAGAGTGTTTGCTCCTCATCTATTCACCAATCCCCACAAGCAAAGAAAATGTTTTTCTCTACTCCTTTTCTTAAAGAACAGGCTTAAGGATGCTTTAACAGGAGAGAGAAAAGAGGGAGAAAACTCAAATAGGATTAAAATAAAAAAGGAGAAGCTACCACGGACATAGCAGAAATCCATAAATAATATTATTATGAACATTTATATGCAAACAATGTTGGATTTCAGACTGTGACCTTGTGCACTCTATTGAAGTTATTTTGCCATTTTTACTGCATTAGGAACCAGGTTATTTAGATCCCCTCTTTATTGAAATGGAGTTTCATAACCTTCATTCATCCGTTCTGCAAAACCCCTGTCTTTGACAACCACCAGTGTGTTCTCTGTAGCTTATTTTGTTGTTGTTTTTTGAAGAGTCAACATGTGAGATCATGCAGTATTTATCTTTATCTGTCTGACTTGTTTTCATTTAGCATAATGTCTTCAAAGTCCATACATGTTCTTGCAAATTTCAAGATTTTATTCTTCTATGACCAAATAATAATTCATTATATGTAAATACATCATCTTTTTTTCTATCCATTTATCCACCAGTGGACACTTAGTTTTTTTTTTCATATCTCAACTGTTATCAGTAATGCTCCATTGGGCATGGGGTTGTATGTATCTTTTCAAGATTAATAAGTTTTACTCTTTCCTATAAATTTTTCACAGACTTAATACTAATATAATATATATTAAGTCTGGCTCTTTACCTTTCTAATATAATAAAATAGACATTTAATTTGTGGGACTGGAACTTTAAAATTATTTTAGATTATGTGATTGTATTGAGTATAAGTATTGTTTGCTGACTGATACCCTGTGTGGCATTAGATATTGCTTCTTAATGCAAGGGCTTTAATAAATTTATATTGTTCCTAGCATTGATTGATTCAAATTTATTTCTCAAATATCAGCAACCATTAATAAATATATATTAAACAGTTATATGTTCAGTCACTATCTGTTGATATGTAGTAGAAAAAATTAAAAGTGTTAACATAAGTAAATCTTTTTTTTTAGCACAAAGTACCCTAAACTGTCTTTTACTGAATTTTTCCTGTTTGTGTATAGTGTATGAACATGACAGTGGAATTATGTATTGCAACTGTGAGCTCTTTAGGACTTAGTAATGTGCTAATGGTAGTAGTAGATGGAATGATGGTACTAATATTATTTATCATAACACCAGACCTCATCAATACAAGGTAAAACAAATCAGGTCTTCTCAAACTATAATTTGAATATAAATCCCTTTTAGGTACTCACAAAATACTGATTCTTACTCTTTGGGTGTATAATGTGCACAATTTCAGCTCTCCCAGTATTTGCCAGTATTGTTAGTATGAGAACTAGTTTTACTACTGAGGGCTAGTATTTCTCAAACTGTTTTGTGAAATTTTCAAAAAATATTATTTAAAATGCTGTAAAATACACTCTTTACAATAGGTAGACCTGGAAACAACCTAAATGCCCAAAAACAGATGAGTAGATCGGGAAGCTGTGGGACATATACATGATGGAATACTACTCAGCAATAAAAAAATGAAAAACTAGACACATTCATAGGAACATGGATGGAACTGGAAGGGATTATGCTCAGTGAAGTAAGTCAGAAGACAAAAGCAAAATACCAGATGGTTCCTCCCCTAGGAGGAATATAAGGGAACCAAATAAAGATCAAGGAAAGGAATAAGAACAATAATAATAATAACAACAACAAGAAAGAAACAAAAACCAAAAATGAAAAGACAAGGACAAACTGGGGACACTTGGTGGGGAGGGAAGAGGGGAAGGGTGGAGGGCGGCAGACAGGAGCACGGGGACTGAGGTGATGGTGCACTGGTGATGGGGAATACATGGGGATTACAACTGATGTCAAATATATGTAAATTTTTAAAAATTTTATTATAAAAAAAGTTATATATAAAAAAAGGAAAAAATACATGTAAGATTTTCCATAAAAAAATAAAATAAAATGCTGTAAAATAATACCTTTTGAAAATGTAATCAATAATAAATTGATAGTAATCAAAATGGGGGAAATTGTTTTTAATATTTATGTATAATCTGAAAAACATTTTTAGTGAAGTAACATTTTATTACATAGATTTCAGCTGTGCATGATTATATTGTTATATCATCCATTATAGTAAATTATGTTCATAACAAAAAATCTGATTCTATTCTTCACCATACAGTTTGGCTCCTTTTACCCAATTTATCTGCCCGCCTCATGTAATCTTTTAAGAAACCTTGTATAAGTGTAAAGTCTGCATGTTCAGGAATAAACAGGTTTTCCTTAAAAAAATTTTATGTCTATTATGCTATATTTTATATGTAGTTAATTTTATAAAATACAAGTGCTGATTTTTTTTCTTTATGATGTCAGCAAACAAAATTGCTCTGCCAAATTACCTAAAACCATTTCTTAAGCTTCTTTGTGTTTACTTTATTGAAGTTGATTGGTAACAAACCTTCCTCGATCCAGCAGTAGTCACAGAATGTACTTTGAGTAGGACTGACATAGAGTATTAGAAAGTTATTTAAAAGAAAGTAATTGTTGGGGCCTCCCTGGTGGCGCAAGGGATTAAGCACTACACTATGAAGCATCCACAGCCAATTTCAGCACGAGTTCAATCCCTGGCCAGGGAGGGGACCCACTGATGTGATTTAAAACACATCAGTATTATTCAGTATGTTCAGTATTGTTTTCTAAATTCTAATTAGAATAGAAAAGCTATTAAATATTTTTAATATTTTTCAGTTTTTAAGTTATGGGAGAAACTTTTTCCCTTTACATCATGCCTTATTTTTTCCTTTAAAATATGTGTGGAATTTTTCAAAACTATATAGTAACACTAATGTTATTATAGCCAAGTGTCTTTCAACCTTTTATAGCCAAGTGTCTTTTTTAGTGTAAACTAAACTAATAATTAAGTTTTGTCAAAATTTTATGTATGGTGCATTATATTTCATAATGTATTTTAAGTTAGATTATTTTTTAATTTAGCTTACTTTTCAATATTTTTAATATTTGTTCTAAAGGAAGAATCAGTTTTGAAATATAAGGAACTAAACCTCTAAGTTTTGCCAATTAATGTCAAGGAGGCAAAATCTAAAGATGTGAAACAAACAAAGCTTTGTGCTTTTTAAAATATTAAAATTAAAATATTTGATAAATTTTAAATTAAATAATATTTGAATAAAAATATTAGATAAAAATATTCATTAAGTATTACATTATAGCATCAGGTTTTACCTTTTGTCTGAGCTTAGTGTCTCATTTTGGGCAGAACCAGATAGTATTTGGGGCTAAAAAAATTTTTTTTAATTGGATTGCATCTCATTCATTTCAATATTATTTTCCTATATTCTTATATCATTCTTCACACATCATATAAGTACCGCTCACTTATAATCTTACATAGTAGCCACAGAATTATTAATTTACCTTTATTGTCTTTCAGTTACATGTCCAAAATAGTTGTAGTGTAGATGAATTAATAACTTAAAAAATCTGTTTCACTTTTAAAAAATTTCTGATGAAAAATTTATCATCACTAGAAATTTTTATATGTAATGTGTATTTAGCTGCTTAAAAAAAGAATTACTTCCTTTTGTATTTGTGGTAGAAGGTTATTCTTCAGTTTTTATATATCATATTTTAATGGAGCCATAATTTTGTTAGAGAAATTTCTCTAGTCATTGCTGAAGAAATTAACTTTCAAAATCTATACATAAGGAGGATGGTAGTTGAATTCCAGACATCCTTGGCTTGTAAATAAAAAATTCTTATTTAAGCATAAAGACAATTTGGAATTAAACATTCTAGGAGATATGGGAACATACAGTATGGAAAAGTTTGCCACAATTAGTCTCTTAGAAGCACCAAAAAAGATATTCTTTTATATTGAACCGAATATCAAGGATTCTAACAATACTGGTATAGAATAGTGGAAGTCTCTTGCTGAGACTTAGTATTTTAGTTTGGATCTTTAATCTTCCGTTAGTCTCAGCTTGAAGTTTTTAATATGTTAAATGAAACCAATCTTTGCCTCACTAGTACCATAGTGTCTGTTTTGAGTCTCCAGTGAATTGACATGAGGTATTATACGGCATTCTTATTATCCCCTCTGCCAATCTCTTCCAGATCTTTAGCAAAACACTCAGCTTCACTAGCCAGTGACTTACCTGTAATACAGACAAAATGAGTATAAACTAAATGGTGTCTTGGTACTGTCAAGTCCTATCCTATGTAACATTTGGATTCAGTAATGTATTTTTGGCTTTCCCCATTTTAATATATTTTTTCCTATGTAACTAGAGATGTTTTCATTTATCCATACAGAGAATGAACTTTTAACAGATACAATTCAGAAACCCTTCTGCTTGTAAACACAATATGCAGTAAATTGTATGTCAGAGCACATCAGTTATCATTGCATCAAATAGATAGCATTAGTAGTTATTTGGATAAACTGGTATATGTGGATGGATTCAGTTTATTTTTTTTCCTTTTTTATTAAAATATTTTAAAATTTACATATACTTGCCATTAATTGTAATCCCCATGTATTCCCCATCACCATCTCACCAGTGCACCA
>JAGFMF010012266.1:11047766-11077804 GCA_019455555.1 Galemys pyrenaicus
CAGGTGTCCCCAGTCTGTCCTTGTCTCCTCATTTTTGGTTTCTGTGTCTTTATTGCTGTTATTGTTATTATTATTATTGTTCTTATTCCTTTCCTTTATTTATTTATTTATGCATACAAGAGCTGGGGTATAGGCCAAAGTCACGGGAGGTGAGAGGATTCACCAAACAGAATGGGGAGCAGAACAGGCAGACTCACTGAAACACACTGCCAAGGTCTGCTGCGCCACGTGGGTCCCCACCCTGGCCGGCAGCAGGGACTGAACTCGTGCTGCAGTGGTTGCGGTTTGCTTCATAGTTCATTGCTTAACCCACCGCGCCACCAGGGAGGCCCCCTGGATTCAGTTTAGAACCATGAATCTGTGTGAACATTTTTAGGTGATCCTCTATACTATCATTTTCAAAAGTACTTCATGCCCTTATTAGCATTTAATTCATCTTCTTTGTTTTTTGAGTACCCATCTATCTTTATTTTTTTTCTGTGAACACAGTCAGTTTATTTTTAGTTAATTTAAAAAAATATATGTTTTACATTTTAAATTTTTATACAGTGTATATTCTCATCCCTGTGAAATTCCCATCACGAGTTCACCTGTGCACTATTGCTATAGTCCCTTGTGCTCTTCCCACCCATTTTGTACCTTCTCCCTCCTCCTCCCCTCAAAAATTTCTCAGATTTATAGTTGTCTATTTTGATTTTAATTTATTGTAATTAATTTCTTTTCCTTAGTTTCCTATTTGTTTCCTCTACATTCCTCCTCTAAGTGAAACCATCCGATATTTTTCCTTTTCTTTCTGGCTTATTTCACTGAACATAATCCCTTCTGGTTCCATTCATGTTGCTGTAAATGGATGAGTTTATCTTTTTTGATTGCTGCATAATATTCCATTTTGTATATATGCCACATCTTCTTGATCCAGTCATCTATTTTTGGGCATTTGGGTTGTTTCTATAGCTTGCCTATTGTGAAAAGTGCCATGGTAAACATAGGTCTGCAGGTATCCTTTTGAATTGGTGTTTTGTGTCCTTTGGATAGATTCCTAGGAGTGGGATTGCTGGATCCTATGGGAGTTCCATTTTTAGTAGTTTGAGGAATCCCAACACTGCTTCCATAGTGGTTGGACTAGTTTGCATTCCTACCAGCAGTGTAGTAGAGGTCCTTTTTCTCTACATCCTCGCCAACATTTGTTGTTGCTAGGTTTTTTTGATATGTGCCATTCTCACTGGGGTGAGGTGGTATCTCATAGTGGTTTTGATTTGCATTTCTCTGATTACAGGAGATGTTGAGCACTTTTTCATATGCCTGTTGACCATTTGTATTTCCTCTTTGGAGAAATGTCTTTTTTGCTCTTCTGCCCATTTTTTGACTGGATTGTTTACTTTGTTTAGCTGACCAGTCAGCTCTTTGTAATAAGTCCCTTGTGCAAAAATTTTCCTCCCAGTCGGTGGGGCCCATCCATCTTTAAAAGATGCTGATTTTCCTTCTGTCCTGCCCATGACTACTCAAGACTTGCTCTTCATTTTGGGGTCATAATAATTTTACTGAAATATTTCTTAGTATTCATAAATGAAAAGTTACCTGAACAGGTAGGTTGTTCATCCTTTCAAAAAAAATGTAAGCACTCAGTTACATGCAGACTTTTGTGTTGGTCTCTTTTGGGATCATAAAGAGAAATAAAATATTCTTGCCCTTTAGGAATATTTGGATCAGGATGATAAAATCAGTTCCACTTTTAAGAATATTCATTGTATTTTAACACATGACCTGTAAAAGGATAAAAGAACCTTTACAAATTGAATATTAAATTGCCTTTTCACATGAGATCTGATTAATACTGTGCATTGTTCATTCATTCATTATTCAGCCATTTTATTAGTCACATACTATGTGCTTATTAGTGTACTTATCACTAGTGATAGAATAATGAACTATGTAGACTGTCCTTGCTGTCAGATGCCAGACTATTGTAATCAAGTCAATTTACTTGTTTTTTTCATAGGATTATTTAACTGAGAAAGTTAGTCACATTCAAAGATTTGTTTTAAAATTATAAACTTATTTATCTAGACATTCATTTTGGTATTTTATCCTAGGAATAAATAATGAAATACAGTAAGGACACACCTTTTTCTCTCTCAAAATTCATTTGTTATTTCTTACTTTCATTTTACTTCTTGAGTTGTCATCATTCATTTAAATACAAATTTCCAGAGCTTCCAGCTCTTTCTGGTGACTTGTGGCTTTTAACAGTCTACTGACTTTGACCACTTTTAGATGCTATAGAGTTTTAATATTTGTTGTGAAATTTTGTGGTTCTTTAAATACCAAATGTGGTTACTTGTTCAATCCAATTAGGTAATACCTTATTAACTGTCTTTCTGCTGGTTTTGGGTATTCTAGGAAACTCTGACTTAAAATTTATAACATCTAAAGCCCTGTAGCATTTTAAAGATTTAGCAGCTGAAGCCTCCTATCCATCTGTCATTTATTGAGCACCTGCTATGTGTGTGACAGCCATTGTTCTGAGGATATAATTGTGAAAATAGCAGACATGGTGCCTGCCTTCTCAGAATTTGTAGGACGTAATAATCTCTGCTAATAATAATAATGTCTAGCTTTGTATTGTGTGCTTACTATGTACCAGGCACTTTCCCAACTGCTACATATATTAACTTACTTAATGGTTACAGCGTGATGTGAAATGAAGATAGTATTATTACTGTCATCCTTATTTTACAGATAAGGAACTGAGGTAATCAAGATTACTTTTCTCCAAGTCACAATTACTATGTAATGAACATTGAATTCAGATTTACCAGACTGGTTCCAAAAATTCCACATTTATCCATTACACTGTACTGTGCAATTATAACTGATAGTTATGATATAGTTTAAATGCATAGTTATATAGGTACTGTATGAACAGTGATGTGCTAGAAATGCTCGTTGCTGTGAGAAGTCACAATGTGTTCAACTAATTTGGTCTTATTTGGGTCATGGAAAGCTTTTCTGAGAAAGTAAATCCTTCACTGAAAGAGCTTCCCTCTCCCCTCCTTTTTTAACTATTGATAAGAATTGTAAATATTTCACAGTGTATTTAGGCAGTGATTTTCATTCAAAGAAAGGCAACATAGGTTAGGAAAATCTTGAGTTTATTTTCAACTTGGTGAGGTTCTTTGATGGTTACACCTTATTAAGTGAAAAAAGTGTATAATGAGTTATTTAAAAACATTGTCAAAAGAAAGATATTTGAGGAGACAAAGGAGAAAGAACATTATTATGTAAGTAGTATCAGGAGTTTTGTTTTTGATATGACAAAAGATTTGATTGATTATATGCTGATTAAGTTAGTTTTAAACCTGTAACTTTGATTAATCACTTCATGTCTTGTTATATCCTAACAGGGATTAACATTTCTAAATTCTGTACCATGAAGTGAGCATGGAGATGAGTATAAAGTACATTTTATAGCAAGCATTTCAAAGCTTTTGTTAAATGTTACATTGTCATAGATGGGACTATGTAAGATTGGCAAATTAAATTATAATTTAGATAATTTTAAGTAGAGAATTGAAGTTTTTATAATCAGCGTATCAACTGATTTATACATTAATCTTTTGAGTGCTTTCCATTTTTATCATATGACAGAAATAATACTTCTTTGGGATGTATTTAGAAAATTTTTGTGGTTAGTAGCAGCATAATGTGGGCTTAAAAGCTACTATGACAGATGATTCTGGTAGTACTGCTCTGTCCTCTATAATGTAGTATTTATCGTCTCTCATGTATCAAAATCTCATTTTTATTAGTGGTTATTTTCATGTTAAAACCATTTTACAGAATTCAAGATGTTAATTAGGAGCCCCAGGGGATTAGGTTTGACCCCTTTTATTAGCATAATAACTCCCTATCAATTTAAAATATGCACCATGATAGTTCTGTATTTAATGATCTCAGTGGTTTACTTCCTTTATATTCGAAAATTGAAATAACGTTAATTTATTAGTCCCATTGGCTGACTGCTTAGACTCCTTAACTATTGCTTATTTGATTTTTATTCCTTTCTTGTCACATTAACCTTTTCTTTCTGCTGCTTTTCTCTAGCTCTGGCTGGTCACTATATTTCTACACCCTTCCCTACGTTTCTGTCAGCACCATGATTGCATCCTTATGGCATTCTTCCTTTTTACCTTGTCTGCTTATGGGCATCCATGCTCATTGCCTAACTCCATGTAGTTCTTAGGGAATCTGCTATTTAAACTTCTATTTGATCAGCCCATCTCTTTTAAATAAACCTCTATTTGTCATGTCTTTTACTTAAATTTATATGGATGAATAAAATCTACATGCATAAAAATACTTGTTTTTCTAATTGCTAATTGTGGGGCTTTCTCATAATTTATACTTATCTAGAAACTTCTTTTTTAATGAGGTTCTGGCAGAAGAATACCTGGTTATCACCTTTCCAGGCTTGAATTTTTCCTTTACATATGAAAGAGATCTTTATTTCCATAATGTCTAGGTTCTTGTTCTGAGAAGTAAGGTTTGTGATCTGGGAGCATGAACAGCTTCTGTTTAAAATACAGAATATACCATAGGCTTCTTACTCTGCATTTTAACAAGATCTTTAGCCAGCTGATGTGAACAGCACTGTTCTTGGTATCATCCAGCTAGTTGACACATAAATGCTGACTGAGAGATTCTGTGTACATTTCTAGAATTAATCTTAAACACAAACTGATCTTATTTAAATTTTGTAATTTACCAAAATTATTCTCTGTGTAGATATCACTATCTAGAAGCAATGACAAGAACATTCTCAAACAGTAGTTCTAGGCTTTTAAGTGAGATTTAAGTATATATTAGACCTTAAAATGATTAAATTTAAAATTACAGTTTCTTTGTTCCTTCCTACAGCATCAGTTTGCATCTTGGACTTTGGCTTTTCAAGAAAAGTGTATGCACTAAGAGAAACCTTTGAAGTGTTAGGAAAAAATTCAAATTTTGATTATTTTTTATCATAAGTGAGGGAAATTATGCCTTACTCATATTTGATATGTGGCTTGATAGTGTATATGAATATATATACACACAATTATTAATAAATATATTGAGGGTCCTTACTCAAATCTTGTGTACTAGTTTTTACATTTGTATAGATTCCTATTCTGTGTTGTGGAATGACATTCCCAAATTTTATGAGTGCACTGACCAAGTAATCCTGTAATAAACATACTGTGCCCTGTAAGATATGAGTGCATGCCGACAATAGATAGTAACACTCTTATTTTTGTGTGTTTGATAGTAAAATAATTCTTGTGTTCTCTGAGCAAATTATGGAACTTTAGAGATAGATACCCTCTGTATTAAACTGGTACTACATGCAATTTATGATGTTAATACTGTATGCAGTCCTTTAAGAATATCCTACAACTAGATATGTTTGTGTTTTGGGAAATACTGTTTTTAAATTTCAGTGTTTTTATTTTCATAGTCATGAAGGAAAAAATTCTTTTTATTTTACTTCAAGAATAAAGAGAATTGAGCACATATAAATTAATCTTTCATTATTATTTATTAGTCAGATGAAGTGTGAACAATGTGACTAACCTGCAAATGCATTTTTATTGGCTTTTTGCCTAGAGTAATATCATTGTTTAATGATGACAAACAATATTTCAGTGATTGTTGAAGTTTTCAGTGCTTTATTTTGACTACATATGCCTAAAGATGGGAGGTGGAAAGAAACCCAGATGTATGTGATACAGAAGTGTGTCACTTTGCATTTCAAGAGTGTGAAACTTTAAGTAACAAAACTAAACTTCAAGGAGTGGCCTTACCTGGGAGCTGTTCTGTTTTGTACATAACTTCTGTTGCATGTTGCTGTGACAAACTGGACTGGGGTTGTGGTTACCAGAGGACATGACACCCTTGTGGTCATAACCAAGTTGTAAATGTCATCTAAATTCTTCTTGAATGTCTATCACATGTGTACCAGTGATTCTAGGGGAATAAAATTTAAACAAAGATTCAATTGGGAGTTAGCACTCCCAGAAGGTTAGTTTTAAAACAGAACAGCAGAAGGAGTTGTGACATGCATCCAAAGCAATTGTAATGGTTTGACAGTTACTTAGCCCTCAATTCCTAGCCCTTTGGTTGAACTGACAGGCATGCTTGCAAAGATAGTGAGGCCTGTTTCCTCCCCATTAATGTCTTTTTGAATGTTAGCCAGAAGTCTAGGTAATGATAAATGTTCAGTGATTGATGATTTTATAGTCCCAGGAGATTCTGGGTTTTTTCCTGGTTTCTTTTAGCTAGTGCAGTTTTCTTTCTTGTTGGGGCCTCTTCTGAGTTTTTCTAATCTTTGTTAAAACTGTGTTAGTTGTAGAAGAGTAAGTATCACCTGCAGTTTCGATTAACTAGGGTTTAAAGCCTTATTTAAAAGTGATATAATTTTGGAGGTGAAGCTATACTTAGTACATGTAAGAGTCTGAGATCCAGACAGTTTTTAATCCATAGGGGTTCTGTCACAATTAATTGTACTTGTAAATTTTGCTGTTCCCCCCACCACCACCTTTGCTTTTAAGGAGGATGCTTTAAGCTATAAGAAGAAATTTAATAACATCTATAATGAACTAATAACATTAGCATTATTGTTTTCATGATGTAGCAATTTCTTTTCTGACTCTATTTAAATCAACTGGTTCTTACATTTTCCCTTTTAAATGACTTTTTAAATAATTTCTATAGAATTATTTCTTATATTAAAAGATGTGTGAACACTTTTTGTTAAATATTTGTTTGACATTTAGGAAAGGATTTATTTTTAGTAATTGTTTATAGATTCTTTATAGTATTTTAAGTAAACTTTATAACTGTCTAACCCTGTATTAGTATGTTATGAGAACAGAAAAGAAGATATTAACAAACCTTTTCCTAAGTTTATTACAATTCAGAAGTATATTTTCTTAGTTTTTTTTTTTTTAATGAGCTATAGAATTTTTCTTTTGGATGTAAACAGATAGTAGGGCTAATTTAATATCAGTAAAGAAATTTTTTCTACAACCCTTAAGAAAGAATAAAAGGAGCATTTCTCCTATTTAGTTTTTCAAGTAATGAACAAGGAACTTTGTTAGGAATAACCATTTGTAAGTTTGTGTATTAATTAGGTGAGTGTCATTATGCTCAATTAGCAGAACTGTCAAATAATCTCTCTAATACTTCGGTCTTTTTTTTCCCCTAGGGTTTTACAGACAGCCCTCATTTCAGTGATCACTTGAATGACAGTCGATTAGGGGCCCATGAAGGCTTGTCCCCAACACCTTTCATGAACTCAAATCTGATGGGTAAGTTGGTAATTCTCTGCTAGTAGTCTTTTTCAAAGCCTCTTTGGTCAGACACATATTTTATCCCCTTTTTAGGAAGGACACACAAGTAAAAGAAAGATTCTGAGTTTCTGTGGATATTCAGGCCTCCTTGTTTAACTTGGTTTGAGATGCAAGTACCCAGAATTGTGGATGCTCTCTTTGAAAATTATTGTCATTGTTGTCCAAAAAGGAAACAGCAGTATTTTACCTGTCAGTTGGTAGTATCTTTGTGACCGCAAGGATTTATATTTTCTGCTTTATGAGCAGAGAAGTGTTTCCAAGACATTTATGACTTATTTATGTTGCTAGTTGTATATATGTGGTAATTTAAAATATATGGCAAGCAGTGATTTTAGGCAGATTTTTACTCATATTGGATGATCTTTTGGTACTACTGATTAAACCTTAACATTATGTTTAGCTATTGTGTCTTTGTTTCAAGTGCTAAGGTTCTTACTGGGGATTTTTAAAGCTTTATTTCGCAAAAGTCAAGTTGTGCTTTGAAGAACATTACCTACCACCTAAATAAACATGGTCATCATATTTTCACAAAACCTTTAAGGTTTGCCATGTTTTATATCTTCCCCATATACTCTGCAAAACATTTGTCCCTATACCCCACCCCCATGAAAATTTACTGCTCTTCAATCTGAAATGATAAACCCAACTATTTTTTTTCCAACTTGGATGCCACTCTTTTTTTTTTTTTTTTTAAAGCGCTAATTTTCTATTTTGCATTCAAAGATTCAAAAGGCCTGTGCTGGGGCTGAGCACATAATAAAAGATTTATTTAATCTGTCTTACTGGTTGTCAAGGGCATCATGTAAATATAGGAAGGCTTTTATAATTGACATTGATTCATTACTTATTCTGTTTCTTAAGGATGTGACCTATTTTATGATCTTAGAATTGTCTTTTTAAGACACAGCCATGCTAATCTAAGTGGATTACCCAAATCCAAAATCCTGGTGGTCTGCAATTTCTTTATAAATGGTTTTGCTTTGTATGGTCTTTGTTTATTCCCTTATCCTCTGTAAAGTAGTTGAGGACATACCATCTGATGTTCTGATGTGGATTATGTCTAAGGCAGTTACCAGTTTAAAGCCATAATCACTGAGTATGAAATAAGATTAAAAAAATCTAATCAGCAATGTCATTTGTGTTTGAAATCTCAACTTGTTTCAACATAAATGTAGATGAAAGCTGTAGTATTAAATACATAATTCTCATTCCAAGTAAAAAAATAGAATTAAATTTATTTTTTTTTATTGTTTACCCTTTTTCTTTATTTATCTATATTTGACATCAATGTGGTCCCCAAGGATTTCCCACCACCATTTCACCCGTGCACCATCAACTCAGTTCCTTGTGCTCTTTTTGCTCTCATCCCATTCCCTCACCCTCCACACACACAAAGTGTTTCTAATTTAGAAGAAAATAATTGATCCTAGCATTTGGTCACAGGAAACTTTCTAATCTATATTTTGAATTTTCTGTTGCGCTTACCACAAAGTAAAATACATATATTTGACACTCCAAATAACTTCCTTTTGTAGTATAACTTTTCAAGTAGCAGTTAATTTATAGTAAATGTGCTAGAACAAGCTATAGTCATTGTTCTGTAATTTTAGATTGAGCTAAGCTTCCTTAATTGAGGCTATAACTCTGAAATGTGAAATAGCAGAAATTGCCCTTTCTTAACTTAGGTTCATACCTTTATTCTTAGCTCATAGAGATTATTGTAAAGCTCTAGAATTGCATCATTAGTGTGGCTTTGAGCCAAGGTGTCTGTTAAAATTGTGGAGGGTAGGTGTGGGAATTAAGTGATTTCTAAGAAGTATATAAGTCATTTATATGAGACGCTTTTAACTAAAAATGTACCTATAATTCAGTTTGAGGTAATATTTTCTTAGTTGGACAAATTATGAGCCCATATGTGTGTTGGTTTCTTCAGCTTAATAAATAATTATTATTGATAGGATACTCCATACACTGAATATAAAATCAGCATATTAAAATTAGTCTTGAAATAAAAATAACTCACATTATAAACAGATCAGTTTCTTCACAGTACAGATGAAAAAGATCCATTTTCATCTGAACTACATTGTAAAGTACAACTAGTTATACATTTTCTTTACACGTTTTAACTGTGTAATCTAAAACAAATGTTTAAATACCTATAACTGGGCAAAATAAAAAAGACAGATATGTTCAAAAGGATTTCAGTGATCATTGGTGATATATGACACATCCTTTATATTATTTTCTGTAAAAAATGATTAAATTAGATACCTAGCAATTTAATCTAAGCAATCTACTTGACAGTAGCTTGTTTTCAGAAGCGAATGTCTCTTAAATTGTAGAACAATTCTATGATAGCAACATGGCAATCCCACTAAAACTGAACTAATTGAGCTGATACCTAAATATGTGGGTTTATATTGCTCAGTAGTTAAATCTCTAGCCATATGATAGTATAAGGGAGTTTCAGTCTAAAAACATAAATTGTTAAAGCATGAGTTAGATGTACATGGTGGTATCACATTTCTAACTGTTGATACCTAATCATTATAACAGGTAACATTTCAGAATGGTGCTGTGAATGATAAATGCTCAGAAACAGTTAAAGCTGGTAGGAAAGCAGTAACATTTCATCATTGCTGTCAACATATAAAAACACCATTAAGAGAGGGGGGAGGGAATTATATGTCTTGGGAATGTTATTTTGCATATTATGTTCAGCTATAAGCACATTTGCCTGAAGAAATAGTGAATTATAAAGTGCCACTATCTTTCATGATGGAGCTCTCAAACACTAATGATTTTACACATTGGAAAAATGAGAAATTTTTTTCTAACAAGGATTAATAATGATTCAATAATGAATAATTTGCCACAGAAACATGCATTTCTATATTCATTTAGATATTTGGAAGTATTTTACATAGGAAGTAAAACTGTTATGTTGGATCAGTCAGTATTTCTTTTTAATGAATTCCAGAATTATACCATTGATTTGCCAATAAAGGAACAGAGGATTTTTGCTTATGTTTCAAATGAAATAAGTACATCCTTTTGGCACATTACTAAGTAATTAGCATCCAACAGTTCTATACACTGTTATAGTAAAACTGCAAAACTTTGACAATACCAATGAATTGTAGCCATATCACCAAATAGTCTTCTCCAGCCCTAACCTTTTCCAGCTTTGGCTCATTTTTCTACCCTTGGTCCCCTCATTGATTCAGTAATATTTGCTTTGCTTTGTTGATGAGATTTATTCTTGGTGCTGGTGGGACCCAGAAACAGTTAAAGCTGATATTTCCTGTATAAAGCAGTAACATATTTCATATTTCAGGACCCCTTATTAATTGAAGATAGGAACAAATTATTTCATAGACTTCCCTAGATTCTCAAGTGATTGTGGGTTGAACTACGCTTACTTTTCTGTCCCTCCATGTTTTTTAAAACTACTTATTTTAGGGTATGTGTGTCTGTGAGTCAAGGGGAATTTAAGATGAGATTGTACCTTCAGTTTTCCTTTTTCCTGAGATCTTCAATTATGTTCCTTTCTGATACTTATTTTTGCCTCTAGAAATATTTTGTTAATGATGATGAAAGCGGCATGTGGTAGTATAAGAAAAAGAAATGCAGAACTGAGTTAGGACATCAGTCCAGCTCCTCATAACCTTTATCTTTCTGATAGGGTATTGCTAAGTAGTCTCAAATTTCTTCTGAAGTTCTCATATTTTATACATTTTATAATTCTGTAATCTTATGTTTTTAATATATTTCTAACCCTGAAAGGGGTTGTGACTAGATTTTAATTCCAATTTTTACAAATGAGAAGACTAAGTCTCAGTAAAACTTTTTCTTGAGATCACAGGGTTAATTTAAGCATAACTGACTGTAGAATCTCCATCTCCTGGCTCTTAGTCAAATATTCTTCCCCTAGTCGCATTAGGCGCGTAAGGTTTTTTCTACATAATGAGGTTCTTTCTACACAATGCTCCCAGGTTTTTACAGCTCTTCTTTATCCTGAACTATAATTATGAAGACACTGGTCTTGAGATATATCTGTTATAATAAGGTTCCATGTTGGCCTAACTTTGGAAAGCATTGTATATCATATGCTACCCTTTCTTAGAGATTTAGATTGGGGTTTTAAAGATTCTGGCAAAGGGGGAAAAGTTTACTTAACTTTGTTTTGCCTATCACATCCAGATCTAGGTGATACACAAAAGTCTTTTGGTAATCATTAGCCTTTGGAGGACTAGTTCACTGTGGAGCACACACTGGGGAATGTATGTAAGGTATTTTAATAGGAAAGGAAAAGATAACAGCTAGAAGTTCTCTGAATTGTAAAATAGTACAATGTCAATAAAATTGCTACATATTTTGTAACTAACTTTAGCCATTTTAGCTAATTTAGCAGGTTGAAGGCTTATGTAGTTCAAGTGTATTATTAAACTTCTGCTTGTAAGTATTTATTTGATTTATAAACAAATCAGTTGTCTGCTTTTGGAATCTGTTTGCTCAGCCCTACCTTCACTTCTACCTCAGAGGTTAAAGGGTCCCTCTGGTAGGAGCTACTATGGTTTGTTTTCATTTCATAGCAGATTAAATAGGTTTCCTGGGAATTTAATTGTAGTGTATGATTTTCAATATATTCAGTATTTCACACAACAAAATTTCAATGAAAACTCTTGTAATCTTGATACTTTTGCACTGTAGTTTATGACTAACCAGAAACTCCTAGAAAAAGAAAATGTATGTAAAATTTCCATTTTTCACAGTGCCAAATCATAGTAGAACTCAGCACTCAAACAATTATGTAACTTTGTTGTACATGACATTGCCTGCTAGATGAGATAGTGAAATGATTATAATTTTGCTTTGGGGAAATAGTTTTGTTACAGGGCAGGGAGAGGAGCACCCAGAACCCCCAAGCCTGCCCTCTTTGAATGGGTTCTGCTATCCTCCGCATTAAGACAAACACATAAAACCTTTAATGGAAAGGAATTTTAATATAATTAGGGTATAATAAAGAAAGAACAAAGAATATAGTTACTAAGTTAAGTATTTAAAGTTACCCATCTCCTTGAGGGTAAAAGTTTAGTTAAATAGGATTGGCCCAAAGCAAGGTCCAAAAACCTGCCACGCATTTAAAGGACCTTTCAGTAGAGACTTATAGAAAAGGGTCAGAAAGAGTTAGACAAATTTGGGAGGAAAAGAGCAAAATTAAAATTAAGATGAAAGCTGCCATGGTTAACTTTCCCACGGGTCTCTCACCCACATCTGTTCCAACCAGTCCAAGACCAAAAAGCAAGCACAGTTTCTTCACATGTTTTTTTGCTCCACGTGCCTCCTTTAGGTTTCCTTGCTGTTAGTTTGGCTTACTCTCTGATTTGAAAGCATTTCAAAAGGATGAAGTCTTAATGCTTTCTCCAATGTTTTGTTAACCCCAAGTCTCATACAAGAACATGAGTTATATATTCATTGATCTATATTTCTTTGATCTTTGGCTGCTTAGAAACAGAATATTGGCCCCAGATAAACTTGAATGAAAGAAATCTAGTTAGTATTGAAGAAAAGAAATCTAGGATAAATGAAATGAGTAGTTAACTAGAAAGTATCAGTTCAACCTTCTTGATTGAGATTTCGCTCATAGCCCCTTTCTACTGTACTCTTTATTTTCCTTTTTTATTCACTTCTCTTGTTCAACCATTTGTTCATTTGTTCCTTTTTTCTACATTACAGCTCTTACATCTTTTTTTTTTTTCCTACAGCTTAGATACTTATTAACAAGGTTGATTGTTGCATTTCTTCTTCCTTCCCCTTCATGTACCCATTCATCCTTTTTTTCTTGCCCATAACTGGATAAAAATATAATATGGCAAATGTAAAAGTAAGATTCAGTCTACCTTTATAAACTTCACTGTTTTAGTGTGATAGGGGAAAAAATTGTAATAATTATTAAACATGGTATAATGTGGATGATACAAAGAAAATATTCCCAAAATTCAGAAGAGATTACAAGCTATCATCAGAAATGATCAGAGAAAGTTTTATTATGAAGTAGTATTGCCTATCCAGTATTAATTTAGAACTTTTTCTAACAAGTGACAGAGAAACTACATTCAAGAAAAAGTGGTGTTTATTGACTCATGTATCTCAGATAGCTAGAAATAGACTGAATTTTGGTGTAGTGGGTTTAGGTGTTCAAATAGTGTCATCTACCCCACTTTGCAAGTGTTTGTTGAGAGAATGAACTATAACTGGAGAGGCTAATTGTACCGAGAGAGAATTTGAGGAGTAACGAAAATATGGGTGCAGTGTTCTTGTCTCTTCCTCTCTACTTCTAGAAACCTTCACTTAACTCTTTCCAAATGGTTCTAACTTACCATTTCTTTCTACTATTACAGATACCTAATTCATCAGTGGTTTGGGGTGTTTCATCATAAATACGCATTTATTTATAATAGCTATCCCTGGCAACATCATCTCTTTGCGTGATGCTGCCTCTACACCCTTAAAAAGTAGCTTTTTTCCATGGTTAAAATGACTTTTGATAGACATTCTTCTTGGAGGCATTTGTTTGAGCTAGAGATAGGTTAACAGCTTCTTTCCTGTCCAGCCTGTACTCATGTATAGACTCAGATTCCTCCAGAATTCGAGTGAATTGTTTATTAAGTCAGTTAGAATTTCTTAAAGGCATACCAGAATTTCAGAAGACATTGAAAAGAGGTCTGATTGGAGCCTTATTTTAAAATTTAAAGCTAAAGTTAGAAAATAATATTAGCAAAACAATTTATATTATCTTCCAGGTCTTAGGTGAACAAAGACTTCAGTTAATTGTTGAGGAATGTTTTGATATTTTCGCTTCAGAAAATTTTGTGGTAGTTAAATGTGATATAAATATCTTTTAGATGTATATCTATATATATTCTTATATAGAAGTGTCTTTCATATCACATTTAATTAAACCTTGTTGATTTTCTCTTTAGTTAGTGACTCTAATTTAGGTCCTAATCTTTCAAGTTTTTGTGTTTGATTAAATGGTTCTTTAACATCATTTTCATTAACTTCAAGAAATTTTGAATCCTTTGTGTGATACTCAACTTTCAGTGGATTTCTTTGAATTTTGCTTTGTATTATGCAATCTTTAGCAAGACTGACCACCAATACTTTTGACTATATATGCCTGAGGTATTGACACTGCTTAGAGAGATATTATTATACTAGGATTTTTTAAAAAGTTGTCAAGTCATTTAATGAATCCTTTCAGCAGATCATACTTTTATCTTTTTCTTAATGTTTGTTATAAATTCATGCCTAAGTCAAAACACAGACCATAGTTTTCAAGTCCTTACCCTAGAGAAAAGAAAACATATGTTCTTTGAAAAGCATGTATACAAATCTTTATAACAGTTCTTTATATCAAAAACTGATAACAAACCAAATGCCTTACAACTTCTAAGTGAATAAACCCTTGGTACATTAATACCATGGATATTGTTCAACAACAGAAAGGAATAAACTTTTGATTTATGCAAAAACTTGGATGAATTTCAAAGGCATCATGCTAAGTAAAAGAAGCCAACATCAAAAAGTTACATACCTAATGTGTGATTCCACTCATGAAATTCTTGAAGAGGCAAAACTATAATGTGGAGAAATGATCAGTGGAAAGTGGTGAGTGGAGGTGTGACTGTAAAGTAACATGAGTGAGTTTTTGAATGATAGTTTTTTTGTATTGTGGTTATGGTTAAATGAATGTATTCATGACTTAAAATTCATAAAATCATACACTTTCCAAGTGGGCACTTTTTCTATGTGATTATTTACCAAAAATACCAGCATCAGTTCTGCCTCTTATCAGGAAAATGAGCATCAAAAAATTAATGCTTAGATACTGAAATTTTCTAATTGAAATGAAACTCAGAAATAATTTAGCTCAGTGTTTCTCAGTTGGGAGTGTTGAGAAATGCATAGCTGTCAAATAGATTGAAGTAGGGGAAGCTGCCACTGGTATGCCTCCAAACCCTTCACTTTCTCAGAGTGAAGAGTAAGTATTTGCTAGGCGAGTGGTCATAATATTTATTATACCAGTTTTCATTAGCCTTCAATGGAAATGACTTTTTTTAATTTGAAAGTATATCCTGAAAATGTTTTGGTATAAATTGTAGATGTTTGAGATATTCATGGTATTTTAATCCTTCATTTGTATAGCGTTTATACTACATTTCTATTATTTAATAAGCCTCATATTTTTTTTTTAGAAATTTCTTTTTTTTTAAAAGATTTATTTATTTATGCATACAAGCACTGGGGTACAGGCCAGAGATGGGGGGGTGAGATGACTCACCACAGAGAGCGGGGAGCAGAACAGGCAGATCAACCGAAGTACACTGCTGAGGGGAGCAGCGGGCACAGCAGGAGAGGTCTGCTGCGCCATGTGGGTCCCCTCCCTGGCTGGCAGCAGGGATCGAACTCGTGCTGCAGTGGCTGCGGTTTGCTTCATAGTGCGTTGCCTAACCCACTGCGCCACCAGGGAGGCCCTAAACCTCATATTTTAAGTGAAATCCCTCAAAAGATTTTTATTTTGAATGTTAATCCACAATTTTTGTAATTTACTTCACATGTAAGCTTATTTCTTCTTATGAAATTCAGCTTTTGCTTGTCAGCTCAACTTGAAGATATGACCTGTTTTTAACAGACTTCTAGATTGGGGTTGTTTTGTTGTTACATAGAATTTTAGGTTTTATGAACAATAGAACTTGCCATTCTGTGTACCTATCAGGACTTTTTGATTGTACAGATATATTCTATATACTTACACACAACATGTATGCATGCATACATGCATGCACACATACGTGCATACATGCATGAGATCAACTTTTCAAATAAATCTTGAAAAATGTTTTATGTTATTGCCATATGTATTGTGTGGTATTATGAAATATGTAACAGTCATTCTTATATTACATACTTGTTTTTCACTTCAAGAATACCTCTGGAGGATTGTTAGACTCCTCAGATTGTTTGAAATATCTAGGGAGCCACAATTAAATTGGAGTAGAATACAAAGCCATTTTCACAGCAGATTAAACTAATTAGTATATTTATAGTTAACATTTTATTAATTTTCCTTATGTGCTTACCTGTACTGGTTCCTGATATCACGGATCAGCAAGTCTTTTTTGTAGTCATATTTATTAATTTAGTCATATAGCCCAGGAAGCAAGGTTGTTATTAAGTAGTTACTTACGTAACCACTCAAAACTATGAAAAATATTCTTAGCTCATGGGCTACAAAAATAACAGTTGGTGGCCTGGATTTGCTTCATACATTGTAGTTTGCCAATCTTACTCTGATAATTTAACAAAAATATTTTAATAGTACCAAACCCAATGTGTTGAAGAGTTAATAAGTTATATATATGCGAAATTTTGAGGACCATAATGCATGGTTTTGTATTCACATATTTTAATATCTAGGCATAGTGATTGATGTTTGTGGTTAGTAATGCGTTATTTTTAAGTTTTCTTCATTGCCTCTAAAGAACGGCAAGTTACTTATTGAGTCTTCAAATATGATATTGATAATTGGCTTTTAAGTCAGAGGTCAGATTTCTTGTGAAATCCTGTTACTCCCTTCATTTTCTATAATCTGAAAGTTTTCTAAAAAAAAGTCTCATATAGCAATATAAAATTGTAACTAGTGTATGTGTAAATAGTGTGTTAAACTATCATGTTAGGAGAAGAAAAGGTGGAAATAGGTAATTCAATAGAAGTGGGGCAGCTCTTTGGAGAGAAATCTTCAGAAAATAAACGTGGAGAAGAATCCGTAGAGAGAATCAGTGATAGTGTGAGAATGGTATGTGACTTGGTGGTAGGTGTATGTGGTAACATACACCTGAAGGGTGTGACCCTATACCTCTAAATCATGTATAGTGTGTAAATTGATATTAGTCAATTTAAAAATATAATTTTAAGTATCTTTATAATTTAAAAATCAATTTAAAATATAATTTTTAAATATCTTTATAATTCTTTGTAAATTTCTTTATAATTGATGTTATAAAGAAAAAAACTTCATGTACGGTGCCCAGTGGTTAGTGTTTGAGAAAACCCTGATTTGATAAGCTATTTATCGTCTATTTATGACTTTCTCCGGTCTGAAAATTTTAAGAGAAAATACTTCATTTGTTACATGAGAATATTCATAGCTTTTTGCTCATATATAAAATTAAATATGTTCACACCAAATAACTGTCTTCATCTGTTTACATATTTCTTTTAATCCACCCTTGTTTCTTTTAGTCAATTTGTTGCACTCAGTTTTTTTAGTACCTTGCCACTCATCTGAACTTCACAACTGTTTTGTACAATGTGCTTTTCAACTTTCCAAATTTACCATGATAAACTTAGAGGAGATCATAGACCCAAGCACATCTATAAAGATAAAATTTTATGTCCATTTAAAAAAAAAACTGTGTATGCTTAGCTCCATCAGTAAGAAATTTAACTGAAGAGAGTTGACATTAGGAATATAAAATGGTGCATCCATTCTTGAAAACATTTTTGCAATTTTTATATAAGTAAACATGCAGTTACCATACAATTTAGTAATTGCACTCTTCCATATTTATCACATAGAAATGAAAACTTAAGTTCCCACAAAAACTTGAGCATGAATCTTTAATCTTTCATTACATAAATGGTTAAACATCTGGTACACTCATACTGTGAAATACTATGCAGTAATGAAAATGAATGAAATATTAACAGAGGAATTTGGATTGACTTTGAATGTGAATTAGACTAAATGAGAAAAAAAGATCCCCAAAAGATGATATGCTGTATAATTCCATCTATGTGCTATTCTTGAAATGTACAATTAGTGAATCAAGAACACATTATTGTTTGTTATTTGGGGTTAAGGAAACAGATGTTGTTATATAATACTTGTGCTCTTGAAACTGTTCTGTAATGTGATGAACCTAACTTGATAAAACTGTATAGAACTAAATTTGCACATGTGTGTATGACAAATGGAAAAAAACAAAAATAAGATTGGTGAATGCTATTAGTATGAGTATTCTGGTTGTGATATCCCAAGTTGGGGGAAATGAAATAAAGGTACACAATATTCTTTCTATTATTCCTTATAACTATTCCTTATGTTCACACCAAAGAACTATCTTCTGCTTGACTCTTCTGCTTGACAGAAAGTAAACAACTTTCTTTTTACTGGTACTCTATAGTTATCTCAAGAGTACAATTTAAAAGTAACTATACAGGGCCTCCCCGTTGGCGCATTGGGTTAAGCAGCACACTGTAAAGCAGACTGCAGCCACTGCAGCACGAGTTTGATCCCTGCCGCCAGCCCGGGAGGTGACCCACATGGCACAGCAGACCTCTCCTGCCTCGCCCATTGCTCTCCTCAGCAGTGTGTTTCAGTCTATCTGCCTGTTCCTTTCCCCACTCTGGTGAATCTTCTCACCCCCACCCCAGCCTCTGGTCTGTACCCCAAGTTCTTTTAGGCACAAATAAATCTTAAAAAATAAATAAATACATAACTATATAGATACTTAAGTTTATATATAAGTAAATTACTCAAAGTACATGAAAAATCATAGGAAAGTAGATGTTGGAATTCAGAAGGGAAGAGAAGTGTCAGGAATAGCCAGAGATTATTTTTCTAAAAATATTTCTAATAGAAATCTAGACCATACTAGTCAACTTAAGATCCTTTTAATCATTAGAAATCCATGTGTTTCTAAGGCAAGAATGATTTGATCCTTCAGTTTTAGGAAACTACAGTTCTAATAGGTGACATTATTAGCAAGTAGGAAGAAGATTCTTTTTGTCAACATTTGTTCTTTGCTTTGTATGCACGGGACTGTCATAACTTTGGGTTATAGGGAATGGAAAACATCAAAAGTGTGATGTGTGTTCTTGTGGACATCAATAACTTGAGAACATTTGGAGAGCAAATCTTAGTTTGCATCTTACATTTCAAAGTTGAGTGTTTGGGCCTCCCTGGTAGCCCAAGGGGTTGAGCATTACACTGTGAAGCATCCATGGCACAGAGTTCGATCCTCAGTCAGGGAGGGCACCCACATGGCACAGCAGCCCTCTCCTGTCTCACCTGCTGCTCCCCTCAGCAGTGTATTTCAGTTGATCTGCCTGTTCTGCTCCCTGCTGTCTCTGGTGAATCCTCTCACCTCCTGTGACTCTGGCCTGTATCTCAGCTCTTGTATGCATAAATAAATAAATCTTAAAAAAAAAAACAAAGTTGAGTGTTATAGGAGTATAACACGGAATATATAAGGACTGAGTAATTTTACTTTAATAAAAATATTGATGAGGGCAACTTATAAATATTGGGGCCCAGTGTGAGGGAGTTAGTAAGCATGTCAGAGAAAAATACTGGAAGGTACCAAAGTTAATTCATTAGTGCTAAACTTTACCAAGGCCTGATCCTTTCACCTTTCTTTCTCCCAGAGCCAAATAGAAAGATGCAACAACAAAACTTGTCTGGGCCTGTTCTTGTTTACACATCAGTGAAAATGAAATTTGAATTTACTGCCATTTTTAATATCAATTAGATTTGAAAAATTACTTTCTCTCCCCTAAAATACTAATTCATTTTAGGAAACCTTTCCACACGTTTTGGTCTTTCACCAGTCACAGGAAGTTGGTGCCACAGGGAGAGTGATAATGTAGGTGAGGTTATTCTGGTGGTCCCTGGTGTTATGTATTTTAGGCAAGTAACCCTTTAGAGATAGTTCTAGCTTGGAGTCTTTTGAGGTAATTGGGGGAAAAAATAGGAAAAACACCAGTGGACTAGTTCATAAGTTCCCCTTGGATTTTAAAAAATTGCTTGTCAAAAATTTCCTGAACTTTTAAAAGTCTTGTATTTAAATGTGTAAAAAGAGCCTGTAATAAGTAAGTATATACTTGGCACTATGTTGTCTAAAATTTTGTTATTTGTGAAAAACAAAGCCTATAATTGTGAATCTTTTAAAATCAAATTGTTGTTTGATAAATTAAGATTTTAGAAAGATTTAAGTGTTAGTATTAAAAATGTGCATGAGTCCTTGGGACACAGTTTTCTGTATATATGAAAACTAAAATAAGCAGATAATCCCTTACTTAAAAGGAGGTTTAAGATGAAGTGGCTAAATCTCACGTTTTTCTTTTTTGCTTCAGTATGTCAGTTAATTTCACTGGAAGGTATTTTTAATGTGAAGCCCACTGACGCATGAAAAACTGAGCAGAGTACAATTTTCCCCAGCAGGTCTTCTTTGGGCATTTGTTGCTGTGCTTTAGAGTGTGGGGTCATCAGGGGAAAGCTAGAAGGGTTAAGATGTCAGCTATTATAAAAGTACTAAGATCCTTTATTAGGAAGGGAATAGGACATCTGATCCTTTTAAAAAAAAATGTATTTCCTGAGGCAGTTTAGTTGGAAACATGCATAGTAATAATAATTATTAATACTGTAATGAGGCCAATCCTTTAAGTTCTATTGTATATAAGGAACAATTCTGTAATTCTTTGTACTTGCGCTTTTAAGAGTTTTGCAATTTTTTTCTCCATTTAGTTAGCTTGAACCTATGGCCTAGGTTAAGTATAACCATAGCCTTGTTCTCATCTAATGTTTTCTGCACTTTTTTCCCCCTAAAAAGTACTGAATATTATTGTGTATCACAAATGAATAGAAATTGTTAAAGGTTGCTTACCTCAGCTTTCTGCCTTCATAAAAATATTGAAGTTATGAGATTCATTTAATGTCATAAAGTATTTTATTTCAATCACTTATACATTGCCATAAATCATCATTTTACTGAAGTCACCCATAATGAAAACCTACTCAATACAATGCATCTGGTAAGATAATTAGAAAGCATTGATTTGGTTTTAAGTTTTTATTTCTGTGTTTTTTATTTTATTTATTTTTTTAAAGATTTATTTATTTATGCATACAAGAAGTGGGGTACAGGCCAGAGGTGTGAGCGGTGAGAGGATCCACCAGAGACAGAGTAGGGAGCAGAATAATTAGATCGACTGAAATACACTGCTGAGGGGAGCAGTGGGCGAGGCAGGAGAGGTCTGCCGTGCCATGTGGGTCACCTCCCTGACTGGTGGCGGGGATCGAACTCATACTTCAGTGGCTATAGTTTGCTTCATAGTGTGTTGCTTAACGCACTGTGTCACCAAAGAGGCCCCTATTTCTATGTTTTTTAATTAAAATAATTTGCATTATAAGTTTTGGGTTTTGATCATTGAGAATCAACATGTATATATACTATATAAATCTTAACTGCTAAAAGTCTAGACCTTTTCTTCATCACACCATTATCCCCTTTTTCCCTATATACTCAACCTCCTTACTTCTCCTTTTCTGATAGCCACTAGTTGGTCTTAACAGTCCACAAGTTTAATTTTGTCTTAATTAGTTCATCTCTAATGTATGTGAGTAAAATCATAGATGTATATCTTTCTCTGCTTGGTTTATTTCATTAAACATAATTCCTTCTATCTCCATTTTGTTGTAAATTTCAAGATTTCATCTTTTTCATAACTGATAGAATTCTTTTGTGTGTATTTAGTGTATTCTCTTTCTTCATTTGTCAGTTGGTGGGCATCTAAGTTACTTCCAGATCTTAGTTTTTATAAATATGCCGCTGTAAACATCAGTGTTCTGTATGTCTTCAAATCAGTGTCTTTATGCTTTGGATGCTTAGAAGTTAGATAACTGGATCATAGAGAATTTTTGTTTTTAAATTTTAAAGGACTTTCCATTCTGCTTTCCATATTAGTTGACCAATTTACATTCCCATTGTGTAAAGGTTATCTTTTCTCAATCACTGTTTCTTGTTTTGTAGATGATAGCCATTCTTAGATGTATGAGGTGATACCTCTGTTGTTTTGATTTGCATTTCTCTAGTGTTAAGAGGTGATGGACATCTCTTCAGATCTTCTGCCCATAATCAGTTTATTTTTTCGTTGTTGAGTTTTATGAGTTCTTTATATATTTTGGATATTAACTCCTTGTTAGATATATAATGTACAAATATCTTCTTCTATGCATAGGATATCTTTTCATTTTAATGTTCCTTTCACTGTGCAGAAGCTTTTTAGATTTGATCATGTTTGTTTATTTTTGCTTTTATTTTCCTTGCTTTTGGAGTTGAGTCCTCAAACATGTTAAGACTTATGTCAAGGAGCTTATCTCCTGTTTTTCCTTCTATGTATTTTATGGTTTCTTTACATTCAAGTCTTTAATTCAATTTGAATTAATTTTTGGATGTGGTGTAAGATAGTAGTCTAATTAGATTCGTCTGAATGTGAACTGTCTAATATTTCCCAACTCCATCTATTGACGAGACTTTCTATGCTCCATTGTAGGCTCTTAAATCTTCTGTGGTAAATTAGTTGTTCATATGCATATGGTTTTATTTCTGGACACTCGATTCTGTTCTGTTATTTGGTGTGTCCCTTTTAATTCCAACACCAAACTGTTCTGATTACTATAACTTTGTAGTATAGTTTGAAGTCATGGAATAGGATACCTCCATTTTCTCCTTTTTCTCAGGACTGTTTTTTCTAAAAAGAAGACCAAAAGGATATTGATAGGGATTTCATTGAATCTGTATTATGTTTTAGGTAACAGCCATTTCAATAGTATTAATTTTTCCAAGTCATGAACATGAAATGCTTAAACAGCATTAATTTGTGAAGGATCATAATTAAAGAGGTTAAAATGACCATCAAACCGTTCATTCATATGATTCTTTTTCATATAAGAACTGGGGTGGATGCCTAAGTTGTGGGGGATGAGAGGATTCAGCACAGAAAGGTGATTCTACCAAAATACAACGGTAGCAGCAGGGCAAGAAGGAGAGGTCTGCTGTGCCATATGTATGTTAGCTCCCTGACTCGGGATCAAACTGTGGCTGGTAGAGGTGATAGCACTGAGACTTAACCCCTAAACCACCTGGGAGACCCTATTCATACAAATAAATGAAATGGTTTTTAAAATTCAAGATCCAAATGATTTTGATATTTCTAATAAAAAATATTTATATTTTTAGTGTCATAGTAGACTGAAATTTTGGAAAAAGTGAAAATGACTCCAAAATTGCCCAGCAGTTTGTAAAGTTATAAACTGCTTTCTCAGCATGCTTACTCATGATAGCATAGCAATGTGTAATATACTTGATTAGTATTGTAATGGATTACTTTGAAAGATAATGATTCTAAGGGTCAATAAAGTTCACAGTCAGAAAGATTTAATTAACACAATCAGTCTAGATTTTAAAAGAGATTTTTTGGTCATCTGATTTTATTTTAAGATTTTAAGGATTCTCTCAAAGTATTTTAAGTGCATCATGGCACATCATGGTAGGTAAAAGCAACATTCTTTTTATTTTGAAAACACTGACAGATAGAATGTATCACAAATAGTATAAGACTGACTCTCCTTGGCTTCTGTTAATAGTCTCTGGTTAGTGTGGACGACGTCTTTATTTTTATACATAATACAAACAAATGCTATATACTTGAGAAACTGGAGTTAGCTTTCCATAATGCCCTTAATTTTTCTGCTCTTTCTAGGCTCTCAAGAATTTGGCTGAAAGTTTGTTTTTAATCATAGAACATGATGCTTTTTTGTTTTGTGTATAAAAATATTAAAAAGAATTCAGGAGTAGGGCCTCCCTGGTGGCACAGCAGGTTGAACACCGCAATATGAAGCATCCATGACGCAGCAGCGTAAGTTTGATCCCCAGCCAGGGAGGGGACCCACATGGTGCAGCAGACCTCTCCTGTCACCCGCTGCTCCCCTCAGCAGTGTATTTCAGTCTATCTGCCTGTTCTTCTCCCTGCTCTGTCTCTGGTGAATCCTCTCACTTCCCTGCAACTCTGGCCTATACCCCAGCTCTTGTATGCATAAATAAATAAATCTAAAAAAAATATATAAAAGAATTCAGGAGTAACAAGTGAGGCTTCTATCTCTGTCTAGTTCCACAAATCTTTCATAAGCTTTGATCTAGCTCTCTTTCTCTTTTTTTTTTTTTTGGACTGGGCCTACATAGGATGGATACATTGACTGTTGAAGGTTAAAACTAATCTTGGTTCATCTTGTACAATTGAAGAAACTCAGATGTTAAAATTCAAATGGTATTTGGAAGCCTTTCCTTCAGAATATTCCAAAATATATTGCATTGTTAAGGAAAAAAAGATGGGAGATTCAGATTACAGTGTGTGAGTTATTACACTAAAGATGTCAACAGAAATACATAGTTTCAGTGAATGAAGAACACATTTATATACTGTCCCAGATGCGTTGTGCTTGATATCAGTCCCATGTGTGATGAAAGCATATTAAATGTTTTCCCTTTTCTGGCTGGCTGTATTTCTATTCTAACTTATTTTATTTTTATTGACATGCTTTTCAATATTTAACTTGGGCAATGGCATGGAGCAGCTGAATCCCAGTGAGTGTCAGAACAGATTCCATGAAAATATAGTGTGAAAATATAGTGTCTACAGTTTTCCCTAGGGATTTATTACAGGTATACAAAACAAATTTCGACTTCAGTGGGGATAAAAGCAATTGCTTATCTTCTTTAAGACCTAAAAGGAAAGGGTAATTTAGACTGAGGTCCTTGGTATATGCTTATTGAACAAGGGACACAGACTCTCCTTGGAGCATCTTAAATAATGTCTGCTTCTGGATTGTAATAAGATAAAATCTGATTTAAAAATTCTTAATATTCAAGAACGTGTACTTATGTTGACTTTAAAAGTCATGGAGGATAGTTTCATGTTATTTAGCTGTTCTTATCACCATGCTCTAAACTAAGCCAACTGACCTGCTTACACAGTTACAGTATGTTATTCATTCATTCATTCATTTATTATCTTTTTTAAAAAAATTATTAGATTTATTTAATTGTATTTGACATCATTTGTAGTCCTCAGGAGGTTCCCACCACCATTTCACCTGTGCACCATCACCTCAGTCCCTTGTGCTCTTTATGCCCTCATCCCCGTCTTTGCCCTCCCCTCCCCTTCCCCCGCCCACCCCTGTGATCCCTTGAGTTTATCATTGACACAATTACAGTGTTTTAAAGAAAATATCTCAAAAGTCCTTCAGCTGTCCTTCTTTTGTATCACTGTACAACTTTATTATCTTGTCTCTTGTTGATAGACCTTCAGTATATAGCATGTGGGTTTGTCAGTCTGGGTACTCAACATCAGCATCTGTCCAGCTGTCAAGTACATTGTGATTCATTTAATATATTTTCTATCCCAGACATGGGCTGCAGTACTGTGTATCAGAGGAATGTGTTGTGATCTGATTCACATACATTAGCGCATATAGTAGAAAATCTTAACTTCATTCATAATGATACATGCATATAGCGAAATGTCCTCATTGTGTGTTTTGCATAGTTTGTAAACATTTTGCCTGTCATTTTTCTTTTTTAAGCAGTGTTTTCCCTAGAAGAGTAATAGTTTGCCACATAATCAAAGAATTAAATATTTTTTTTTAAATGGAAAAAAGGACACAGCACTAACCAGCAGACCTTGATAAAATTTCATAGTTTGTCTTTCTAGCATAGAGAAATTTTTAAATTTGGTTTATGTCTTAAAAGGAATAAACACTTTGTAAGTTGGATAGGATCAGAAAAGTTATCAAAGTAACTTTTTTTAAGGTTTTATTTATTTATGCATACAAAAACTGGGGTACAAGCCAGAGGTTCGGAGTGGGGATGGTGAGAGGATCCACCAGAGACAGAATGGGGAACAGAACAGGCAGATCAACTGAAGTACACTTCTGAGGAGAGCATCGGGTGAGACCAGAGTGGTCTGCTGGGCTATCTGGGTCACCTCCCTGCTGGCAGCAGGGATTGAACTTGTGCTGCCGTGGCTACTACCTTTTGCTTCACAGTGTGATCTCAGCAACTGTTCAGTTATAGTAGGCTAACTTAGATTGCTGCATTCTAGGATTGTAGCAACAAGGCTCCATCCTTACATCTAGATGGAGATGGTCTTCATTTTCTGTGAAAAACAGTGGATAGTCAGTACACTTTAGGAAATTGATACGGCATAGCATACATTTTTCGTATTTCTGTAATTTATGCTCTACTACCTGTCACTTCAAATTTTGAGTGACTTCTACATGTTGAACTCTATACTTAAGAATATAAGAAATACCAAAATGAAGACATTATCTTCAGAAGAATTACTAAGTACTCAGATTTTTCAATTATAAACATGTAATGTTTGCAAGTATATTGTCAAAATTATTATAGATTAAACTGTGGAAACATAATGTATTTAAGTGAAAAAAAAGAAAAAAAATCAAACCTATTTACTTTAAACATGAATTTTTGTTTGATCTGAATAAATTTTAAGTTTTCAGTTATGAAATTCAATTTTTCTTAACAGGAAGCTTTCATAGATCTCTTTACATTATTGTCCTTTGTGTCTTATATAATAAAGTCTATGTTTTTCGGCATTGCACTTAAGGACCTTTATTTTCTGACTCAAGCTTCATTTTTTTCTATCTTCTCTATCAATTACTCTACAAATGTATCTGAACAGCTTTTTTTTTTTCTAAAACTTCCTTTCACTTTTGTAATTTTTTGCCTTTTCTTGATAATGAAGACTTTCTTATTCTTCAAGCATCAACTCATTTTGACAATTTTGTAACTTCAGATAGAGGCAATCATGTCCTTTTTCATACTTCCTTACATTTTTAATGCTTTTTCAGTCACTAAGTAGTATAACTTTTTATCACATTTGTGTCCCCTCTCTTTTTCTGATGAACTATAAATTCTTTGAATACAGGTCTCTGTTATTTTTGTATCCATATCTTTTTGTATATGTCTAAAACAATAGTAAAGAGTAATTAAGGTGACATTTCTTGATTGAGTCTCCATTACTTTTCAAGAAAGAAGACCTTTGTCTGCTAGAAGATACAGAACAATCTTTGAACGGTAAATTTAAGGATAAAATCTGACTGTAGTCCCAACCTTGAAGTATTATAGAATCTTGGCTTTGGGTAATGAGGATCTCAATAGGGGTAGGGGACTTAAGTGAATGGCTTAAATTTTGAGACCTGTATTTAAGCCTAACAACTAAATTTAGTTTTGTGATCTTTTTTTGAAAGCATGTTTATCTTAGTAGTAGGTATTACTACTCTTTGACATATGATCATATTACATGGTTTTTTATTTATTCCATCATGAGTTTGTTACATGGGGAAGTGGTTATAGTTGGCAGTTGTCCCAGGATGCTTTTCAGCCATTGAAAAAAGTTATAGGTAATTTAACAAAATGAAATGTTTACATAAATAATTATGATTTTTAAATGCGGGATGGGTAACATGGAAAGAGGTAACTTTTTTATATATTCAAAAAGTCAGGTTTATTTAACAGGAAAAGGAAGTCAAGGATGCTTACACAGACACAGCAGGCAGAAAGAGCTGCCACTGAAAGGGACTGGCTTGTTAGAAGAAAGGCCTGCATAGTCACAGGTGGGCAGTCTTGGAGGAGAGCTGCTTCTGCTGCTTTATAAAGAGAAGAGGTTGGTGAAGAGAAATACCTGCATGGAGAGCTACTGTAGAGTTAACTTTTACAGCATTTTTAGGATGTGTAAATTTCTCTTAAAATTGGTTCTACTCTAACAAAAACTTGTTGTTGATCCTTCCCATTCTTCTTTGTAAATTGACAGTATTCTTAGTTAATTGTTTTTAAGTTGTTATATATTTTTGGTACCTTTATGCATTGCATACAGAAGGCGTTATATTGAATAAATGAGGAAAGTTTATTCCCTATCAAAGTTAAAACTAAAATGAGGATTTTAAAAAATGAAAACCAGAAAATAATGTTAAGATGAAGCATCTTCATTTTCTCCTTTATATGTTTCAGCATAGTAAAAAGAAAACAATTCTCAAAGCCTTAAAGATCCCATTGAGCTTTGTTTTAGGTTAAGAATAGTTGAGCTTTCAGATTTTTTCTATTTTTATGATTTAGAAAACAAAGATTCTTTGCAGATCCACTGAATAGTATAGGTGATTGTTTTCTACCCTTTAATTAGAAAAATTAATGCCAGGTTCAAAGTTCTGTTAAAAATGATAGTTTGACACCCATTGATACTGATCAACTTTAATTCATTTCATTCAGTTACTTATGGAATTAGATACATTAATAAATGAAATAGAGGTGTATTTTTCTCTAGATGTTAGCAGCTGATCAAAATTAAAAATCTATAATTTATTAGGTTTCAACATCAAAATATATGTTTATAGTTATTGTAGCACTGACAGTGACATTGGCAAATTATAAGCAGCTGTATCTGCATACTGTCATGGAATCTATTTTGAAAATACTTAGAACCTGGAGTGTGAATATATTGGAAGATGCTATCAGTGGTAGAAATGACTTAAAGAAACAGGCATGTAAGCGGATTCTTAGGAAATCTAAGAATTTCTATTTTTGATAGATTTGATCTATTTTTGCCTAAATTTTAATTTTGTTTCTGTATCTTATCAATAATTGGTATGGATAATTAGAATAATGTTATTGTATTATTAAGACTTAGTCAAGTTAGATTGCCTAATTCCTAGCAGAGTTGTGATTGAAGATTGCTGTGGATGATAAATCACTGCAGAGATTTAGAGTAAAGCACCTTGGGCAACGAATCAGCAAGAGGGATGCTAGACAGTGAGAGGATTCTACAATGAGCAGTACGAAGAAAAAAAAGTATATTGCTCCCAGATGTACTCAGAAAAAAAGAAAATGCTGTTTTTCTTCTCTCTTCTGTTCAGTTTCTAGACTATCATTTGCACAGTGCCTTTTCTGTTGGATTTTGCTCTTACTGATACCATCAGTGTCTCATTCAATCCTTAAAAAAAATTATGAGCTAGATATTGGTATCCCATTTTATGGTTAAGGAAACTGAGGCATGGCAAAATTAAATATTTTCTTAATACTGCTAATAGTAATAGGAAAATTTTATTCTCCTGACTCAAGAACTTATACTTTTTAACCATCATGCTCCACTGACCCTGGATTCTGCCTAAGAACACTTTCTCAGGTATAGATAACCTTCAGGTTCCTAATTTAATTAACTTATAAATGATACTAAGGGACTTAGTTTGTAATTATGAATTGGTTTTTACTCTGGTAGATATTGTATAGTGTTTTCTATGAATTCTTTTGATCTTTTATTTAGATGAGATGAAAATTATAAGAGCTTGTCCTCTGAGAGGCTGTTGTTTAGTATAGCTTAATTATGGCCATTCTCATTTCATTTGGATTGCTGCATTATTTCATTTTTCTCTATGTAATTTAATGGCTAGAAAGCAGATATTTTGTTTAGTCGTGATAAAGTGAGAAAGAACCTAGGGGCAGAGTGATAAAATAATTAGTTAATAAATTTTATTGACTCCCTCTCTAAGGTATAAGCTGCTTTGAGCTCTTAAGTTTCTAGTGTCATCATTCGTTAGCCTCTGTGCCAAACTGCTAACCAGTTAAATTATTCTTTTTTTTAAAAGATTTATTTATTTATGCATACAAGCACTGGGGTACAGGCCAGAGGTGTGAGGGGGTGAGAGGATTCACCACAGAGAGCAGGGAG